>CM062243.1:600000-1023509 GCA_031216285.1 Syzygium syzygioides | reverse complement strand
GTGCGTGAAGACTCGGTAGTGGCCACTCTTTAGGATAGACTAAGGAAACAGGCGAGACCCACAGAGTTTTGGTAGCATGCAGCACTTATTGACTCTGCGTGGATGTAGAAGATGCCAAGCCATTCCCCGTAGTTTCCCTACAAGTTGTTCGATTCCTCGCCGTTTACTTCGAATTCGTCGGGACAGCTGTGCTAGAGAAGCAAATGATGGATCGCGGAATTTGGAAGAGAGCGACGAGCGATGGCGACCAATGTTGGCTCGGACCGTGACATTGTTGGAATAGACAATGTTTTGTGCCTTTGGATTCTTTGTTGGCACAAGGAGTCAGACGTGGAGATCCTTCGATCAAATTCGTACCAGAACCTGGTCAACATATTGATAATTTGTCGAACAAGGTTTGGTTTTTCAAAATTCCTTCATTTGTTTAAAGGATTCTCGTAGAATTCGAGCATTTTCCAGGAAATGGTCAAACACGGCAGAGTTTCTCACCTAAAGATATGCAATTTGGATCACTTGATTCTTGGACCCCTCATTACAAAGCGTATCGAACGCGGTCCGACATCGATCTATCGATCTTTCCGAAGCTTACTCATTTGGGAATCGGGGGCGCTTACGACTAACGCAGAACATGCGCCATCATTTGTGTCGAGAGAATCGGACGATCGCAGTCGCGAGTGGCGCGGCCCGGGCCATTTAAGTCGAAAAGTGGGGATGCTAGGAATTGGTCTTGGTCGAGACAGTGACTCGAGTTTGACTGAGGAATGTTTATGGTGGCCATGAACATCAGTGAGAAAGCTTAGTTCATAAGGTCGATGCTATCGGATAATGATTGACGATAGTACGGTGTTAACAAAAATTTCTTATAGTGGGTAGACTTTGGCCGATCAAGACTGACCACTCTAGGGCAACTAGCAATTGAGTGCGCACCACTTGCGTTAGTGCTCAAGTCAAGATTTTTCATTTTAATGCGGGAAAAAAATCATGAAAAATAATTACCATAATTCTCGCTAGAAGGTAATCAATACCCCGGATTCAAGGGAAATCGGTTTCAAGGTGGATAGGTTTCGGATTAAAAAAAAATTATAAGAATTGTACAAAATTGTCCCTGTTGGCGCCGGCCTTGTCACGTAGGACGACCTGGTATTCATGTCGGCGTTTTTCGATCAAAAATGGTTAGGACTACATTTGCAAATAATGAAAAGGCTGAGGACTAAATTGGCCAAATTAAAAGGTTTAGAACTGAATTGGCATTTGTATAATAAGTTTATGGCTTTTCGGCAATTATCCCAGAAACCGGAACCTGCCCATCAAAGCCGGTTCTCGATTTTTGGAACCTGAAACCGGCCCGAAACTGAATCGGACGATTCCAGTGTTCACCCGGGAACCTACCTTTTTTTCGACTTATTTAATAGTACAGTTATTATCTTATGAAAAAAGAAAAAAAAGGCATAGTTCGGGAACTTAACTGATCAAGGTCGGTGCCCCTATTTCTTTTACTGGGGAACCAGCCTGGTCCCCATGTTGATAGGACAACTGCAACCGGCCAGATTACCCGACCCTACATCAAAGAAGTTTAGGTGCTCTCAAAACACGACATTAAGCACGGCGTTTTCGTGTTCGCATAGATTACTCATCATGTGCGCTAGCACGCTGTCGTCTTGGAAAATTAGGAAAAAAATAAATAAATAATGAAGGTAGAGATTCGGTGATAGACGCCGACGGGATTGCAAGCGTGGCTTTTATCCCGACCAGGGGAACGCTATAATCCGAACACCGAATCGGACAGCATTTAGTAGCTTCCGTTCCTTTCTCACGAGCGAGAAGCATTTCCAATGTCCGATTCAGACCGATTCATCGGCGCACGCGGATCTTCTCGTCTGCTTTGTGCCGATCGAAACTCGGTTAACCCAAAAGCGATACAAAATGGTCATCGAATTTACGCCGTCTGAATACCGAAATCAGGACACGCAAATCAAAACTTCACCCCCCCGAATATCAAAACTCTGTCTCTTTTCATGAAGGGTCGTTTGAATTCAGGACCCGCCGGTGAGTAGAACTTCATGGCCGAGCGCCACGCCTCGGTGATTCGCCATCTCTCGAGGGAGAGAGACTTTCCCGGCTTCCAGCACAACGCTACCGAGGCCTTGCCAATCTGAATCATCGGTCCTCAAAACTAAAAATGGACGGTAAGAATAAAGAAATCGCCCGTCTTTTATCTTTTTCTCTTAGGGCGTGTTTGTTTCGGCAGAAGTGTTTTTCCCGAAAGTGTTTTCCGAAACTTCCATTCATTTGGTTCTCCGAAAATGATTTGGTCGACGGAAAATACTTTCCGGTCAACACGAATATTGTGTTTGATTTCAGAAAAATGAATTCTCTTATCTAACAAGGTGAAAATATTTTCCGGAATTATTCATCTTGAATTTGTTAATATTGTTTCTTTTCTTTTCTTTATTTTTTTCTTTTCTTTTCCTTGTCTTTTCTATCTGAAGAGGAAAACATTCGTGTATTTTATTTTCTTATTAAAAATAATTTAAAAATAACAAATAATTTGAAAAATTTTAGAAAATAAAAAAAAACTTGATAATTTTCATCATCGGATTTTCCTCACCAAACAACTGAAAATACTTTCCAAGTCTTTTTTAGGTTTTAGCTAAATATCGAAAAATAAGCTCATTTTCCTGGAAAATGATTCCCGAAAAATATTTTCCAGAAACGGTACATTTTTTCCTGGAAAAAACGCACCCTTAATAGTCGTTTCCTCATTTTTTTCCCTCAATCTAAAAAATGAATTAAACCGAACTACAAGTCAAACAAGTTCTTTTTTTGGTCGGAAAAGTCGAACAAATTTTTTTGGTCAAAAACAGGTCAAAAAATCGGAAAAGTCAAACAATTTATTTTTTTTTTGGGTCGGAAAAAAAAAAGTCAAACAAGTTCAAGGGTCCGTTTTTGCGCAGCGAAAGATAATCATCTTTTTCGCAAGCAGCCGCGCCCGTCGTCGTCAACTCTCCCTTCTTTTTCAAGCGATCAGTCGTTCAAATGACAGCATCCTCCGCCGTGCCGTCGCTACCCGAGCCGCCGTCGCTGCCGTCGTTGTCCGAGCTGGAAACCGTCGCGGGCCGGGGCCCCTCCGCACGCGTCACCGATCAGCGTGGAATTTTCCACTTCGTCGGCTAACCTCCGCTTCCAGAAGTTCGTCCCGCGCGTCGCGCTCGCATGTATATAAGAGAGCCGTAGTGGATGGCGAATCTGTGTGGGCTCAGCAGCCAAGCGCCTCGGCCGTGGCAGTCGTTTTTGGACCTCCGCGAGCTTCGAATCCTTGCGGCGGAAGGCGGCGGAGGTACGAGCAGGTCGGGAGGCCCGCCGGAGCATCGCGAGCTCGGGCTCTTTGGCCGGAGAAGGGAACCTTCGGCAGCCGACGCTTGTTTTGGTTCTGTACTTGCTGAAGCGGACGCCGCCGCTACCGAACATTCTCCGGCAGATTTCGCTCCGGGAACGAGGTTGAAACTGCGAAATGCGGCCTCTCGCTTACGTTGTCCTCCTCCTCTTCGGCTCCTCCTCCTTGTTTTCTCCTTCGGTCGGCGATCCTCGAGTCTCCGAGGCGGGCATTCTCTGTCTCAAATCCAACGTCACATCGACCGCGAACGTCATCTCGAACTTCCTGATCGTCATGCGAGAGGTCGCCGCGAAAGTCGCCGAGGATCGCTGGGCTTATGATTCCATAACCTCTCCGTTGCCGGAACTCTACGCCCTGGCTCAATGCCACGGCGATCTGAGCCACGACGATTGCCTCCTCTGCTTCGCGCAGAGCAGGACTATACTTCCTAGATGCAGCGTCTTGGCTGCTGACTCTGGGCGGTTGTATCTCGACGGTTGCTTCATAAGGTCCGATTACTACAATTTCTACAACGAGACCGTCGATCCGCAGCATGACATGGTCAAGTGCGCCAATCAAACCAGTGTTTCAGCCGACCAGCAGGCGCAGCTGCAGTTTGCCGATAAGGTTGACCGAGTGCTGAGGAATGTGTCTGCGGTCGCGCCGAAGAATAAGGGGTTCGCCGTCTTTGAGGAGGCGAGTGGAGGAGGAGTTGCCGGTGTTTATGCGCTGGCACAGTGTTGGAACACTCTCGACGAGAATGGTTGCGGAGAGTGCTTGGAGAATGCGATGATCAAGGCGAGGAACTGTACTCCCGGGGATGAAGGGAGGGCTATGAATGCCGGCTGTTTCATGCGATATTCGACTCAGAGGTTTTATACTGTCCCAACAGATGGTGGTAAGAATTGAATGATCTTCCAAGTTAGTCTGCACGATGATGTTCTAGTTTTCTTGTTCTGGCTGTTGCTTTTCTGTTTTGCATAATGGATGTGATTTGCCTCTTAATTGCTATAGCTTTGTTTTCTGTTAACAAAGGATGATCTTTGTGTGTTTTAACAGACTCATCGAAGCTAGGGATCATAATTGCGATTGCTTCATCCATTGCTGCCGCAACTTCACTCATTTTCATCAGTGCTTATGTTGGATACAGAAAATTATCCAAGAAAAGAGAAGGTAGATGTGAAACTTTTAGAGAATGTTGTGTTTAACTTCTCTTAGAACATGCTGTAACGCCATCTTCTTTACCTATTCTCAGTCCAGAAGAAGTTTTTTGGTGTTCCGGCGATTGTAAGGAAGTCGAATCTGAATTTCAATTACGAATTGCTCGAGAAGGCTACCAACTTTTTTGACGACTCGAGGAAGTTAGGCCAAGGAGGAGCTGGTTCGGTATTCAAGGGGATCCTCCCTGATGGAAGAGTTGTTGCAGTAAAGAGGCTGGTGTTCAACACGCTTCAGTGGGTGGATGACTTCTTCAATGAGGTAAATTTGATCAGTGGAATCCAGCACAAGAACCTGGTCGGGCTTCTGGGTTGCAGCATTGAAGGCCCCGAAAGCCTCTTGGTTTATGAATATGTTCCGAACAGAAGCCTAGATCAATTCCTCTTTGGTAAGTTCCCTCCACATATTGCTCCATTCTGCATCCGAGATTAGTGTAATTTGTTCCATAAGTCGGGCTTCTGCCAAAATAAAACCCTTTAGTTTCTAGCTTCTCATAGTTTGTTCCATGGTGTTATTCTAGTTGCTAGCTTCATCTTGTTCCAGAATGACACTCTTTCTTGCTAGTCTTCTCTGGGCAACTTTTTGAATCTCATTCCCGATAAGTACTTGAATTGCAAGAATAAAACTCATAACAAGGCCTGGTTGCTGTTGCAGTTAAGGATGCAACCCGCATCCTGAGCTGGCAGGAGCGGCTTAATGTCATCTCCGGAACAGCTGAGGGGCTGGCATATCTTCATGGACCTTGTGGAGTGAAAATTATACACAGAGACATAAAAAGCAGCAATGTCCTTCTTGATGAGGATCTCACGGCGAAGATCGCTGACTTTGGACTTGCTCGATGCCTTGATCCGGAAAAATCTCATCTTAGCACCGGTATCGCAGGGACACTGTAAGATTCTGGTCTTTTATTATTTGTCTCTTTTTCTTCCATTTAAGCCGGTTTAGATAAAATCCTCGTGTAGAAGAGACTGGATTGGCTCATTGAACCGCCACATCTTATGAGTTCAGAAGATAAGCATGTAATATAAGGCCTAGAGTGAGTGGCGTTGTATCAAATAGGAATTGTTCCGTTTTTTGCTAACTTTCTCTGGTCTGGCTTGGGAGATTTACTGTTTGGGTGATCCCTTCTCTTTGCTCTTTGACGATTTCATCTTCTACTTCAGATTCTGTGGAACACATTTCTCTCCTTCTGAAAATATAATTTTGCAGGGGTTACATGGCTCCAGAGTATCTTGTTAAGGGAAAACTAACGGAGAAAGCAGATGTTTACTCTTTCGGCGTGCTGGTCCTAGAAATTTTAAGTGGTAGGAAGAACAGTGTCTTTGGGCAGGTCTCAGGTTCAGTTCTGCAATCAGTAAGATTCATATACCTATCCTCCTGATTTCAACCTCTAGAATATGCATGCGATGTTTGCAAATTTCTTCTCATCAATAACATAGAGTCGAAATGATTCCTAACATCTTCTCGAACTTCAAACTGAGAATTTTCAAACTGCTCTTTTCTCTGTGGCTTTACATATCATGATTCAGCTGTATAAGGGCACTATTTGATTCGTCCCTTCACAGTCTGGAGAGAGTCTGTCTTTTCTGCTCAACGCTAGCAAAGTTTCTTATGACTCGCTTCGGCTTTTTCTGTACTTTTCAGGTTTGGAAGCAATATAAATCAAACAGTCTTGCTGAATGTATCGATCCTGTGTTGAAAGGCAAGTTTCCAATCTCGGAGGCATCGAATGTGCTTCAAATTGCCCTTCTTTGCACCCAAGCTTCCCCAGATTTACGACCATCCATGTCTGAAGTAGTTGAGATGCTCAACGACCAGGAGTGTACAGTTCCCGTGCCGACGCAACCCCCATTTCTCAACACTAATCTGACTCCAGATTACTCCAGCAGCAGCTCGAATACGAACGCTGGGGTCTCAAACCAACTGACAAATTCTGGAATTTCCCTCACTTCCACCATAAGCCTCAGGTGAAATAGCCTTTTCAGTGGAATCATCTGAGCCGGCATAGGCAATGTAATTTTTGGACGTAGTGAGCCGGAGCACTAATTATACCCCGACCGCATTGCGATGAGGTGGGCATATGGTCCTGTGAGAAGGATTGCGGGGAGTCATGTGGCCGGTAATGCTCAAGGGTTTCTCAAAGCCTGACCGGGAAATTGGGATGAGAATGTTTGGGCTGCGAGGCGGGGCAAAAGATGCAGCTACTGTGCAAGAGATTGCAGAAGCTCTGTGGTGCATCGGTCATGTCTAATGCTAGCCGTTTCTCATGTACTTATTCTCATTCATTTCTTTCCTTTGTCCCCCATTTCCTCTTAGTATTGCCAATTCCACTCAACTCATATACGAAATACGTGGTTTCTAGAACAGTGACTCTTATGAAACAGAATCACAACTGTGCAGTAGTTCATGCCAGCCTCTTTCACGTCCTGTAATCTCAAAGGGGAAAAGCAAAACCCCGAGATTCTGCCTCTTTCGTCAGAAATCTTCTGATTAGCATTTTCGCTTTAGTTTTTTTTCTCGGAGCAACGGTCTCTTTCGCCATGATGAGGATGGATGAATTCTTGAAATGATTATCTAGACAGCTTGATGTACTTCTCAACTTTTTCCTATACATTTCTTGCTTTGAAGCTGGCATTTGTGGTGAATTGAATCGTAATCGTTAATGGTCTGCCAGTGCCGCCCCGCGCTATCCCGGGTCCAAGAAGCAGTATGAAAGCTACTCTATAGTGGATATTCTTTGTCAATTATTGCTTGCGATTTGCTCCGGATGGATCCTAAATTGGCGGATGATTAATTCATTATTTGACTAGATCAAGCAGACAATAGTCAACTATTCCAGCATTGACCTTTGCAGACATCATATGGCCGTACGTACCTCTCACTCCAATAATTCGATCTAAATCCGCAGGCCGGTGAACGTACGGATTCCTCTGGAGAAGAACAAGAAAGGGCCCTATGGCGGATGCATTTGTTGGACAACCTCAAAGCTCAAGAACGCACTTGGAAAAGGGATCCTTTATCACTCAAACCTTAAAGTTCATTTCATTAACTTCTGGTGCTGGTGTCAAGGCGAGAATGACGGGTGCCGCGAGCAGGCGGCAGCACCTACCAAGGGGCAAACAGCGCGTGCAAAGTGCATCGATGTTTCTTTGTTTTGTGGTCCATAAAGGGAAAAAGCCAGGCGAAGACCCCTTTCCCATTTGGCCATGCCCTGATCAAGAGGATTTAGGGGTTATTCCATGAACACACAGGCGATACCGCTTTCCCTACACCCCGTCGACAGTCCCGTTGAGGCCGCTTTCCAATACAGTGGGAGAGAAGCTCGTGATTATTCCGCGCCGAACTCTTTGCTTCTCTTGGAGAACCTGCTTTGCTTTTGGATCATCGCATTCGAACTCAAATTATCATGAAACGAAAAATAAAAGCAACAAATCTTGATCTCGACGATAACCCTTCCGCATTATAGAACTGCAGATCTCTAAGGAGATCTAGTTCAACGTCCCGTGGAACTTTATTACCGGATGCCGTTAAATCGTATCCGAGTCCCTTCGGCAAACATACAATCTGGGTCTCAGAGTTTCCAATAGACATTCCACTTCAGCATTTAGGATTTTCAGCCACCAGCGGTATTACATAACGTGACGACCAGCCAGCCATACCCGACAATCGACGATGGCCCCTCATTAGATGAGAGTACGAACTGATATGGGAGCAACTCTGCCAACACGGTAGTTTATGGTACACACTCCAAATTTGTGCAAGTTTATAGCACCACCGGTAGTTTATAGCACCACCGGCAGTTTAGAGCACACACTCCAAATTCGTTTACATAAGCAGTGCACATCACACCTCAGTTTATCCACTTATTACATCACTCAAGTCTCCCTCTTTCTATATAAGGTACAAACTATGAGCACCATGTTTAATTGGAGTTCACAGCTCCAGCGCTCCTAAGAAGCGGTACCAGTTGACCTGCCTGGTGTTTCTCAGTGACCGCTGAAATTGCAAGGAAAGCCGACATCAAAAGATAAATTGTCAAAACAACACCCGTGTTGCATCTAAACCTATACCAGAGAATTTTCTTGAAATCAACAAAGAAAAGAGAAACAGGTGATTAGGCACGCGATTAAGAACTTACAATCGCAACCGCCGATATGATTTCCCCCAATGAACACATTTGGTACTGTTCTCAGCCCTGTCCAATCTGCCAAAGCCGATTGAACGGCAGCTCCATCACCTTCAAGTGGAAACTCAGATGGTTGAATAGTGTTAAAGAAATCACATTCCACACGAGTTCTTCAACTTGTAGATGAAGCGATCATTTGCACATTCAGGGAAATATCAACAAATTATAGTTTGAAACATCTCGACAAAGTTCACCGGTTGGTACCCGGAACTATATTCCCACACACGACCCCTCGTCGAAAGAACTAAAAGATACAGGTCTCCGGCGCTAATTGAGCAAAAACGGGGAGAATCTTAACCGGCTTCTACGCATCAATAGAACACTAAACTAGCAAATCCGCTCGATAAATGGTATCTTCGCTTTGTCGACGAAACTAGCCTCCAACTAGCCAAGAACCAGACGGTTTCTACTCAGCTCAAGATTATACGCAGGCGGCTCGAGAGGCTAGGAGACACTCACCTTCCTTGTCCAGCTCGATGACTTTGTAACTCGCCCCGAGCTGCGTCAACAGCTGCTTCACCCTCTTGCAGTAGCCACAATAAGTCTTGCTGCACAGGAAGAAAGCACGAGGGTCAAATAGGATTGGAGACCCCCTCTCCGCTTCTGACCCTACAAGCAGCAATCTCAAAAACCTCTCATGTGGAGGAGGAGCTGCCACTTCGGGCCCTGCCACAATCGGGTTAGTTCTAACGGAACCCGGCACAGCATTCCGGCGACGGCAATTCCTTCGACCCACTATCGATTTTCTCCCTCACCACCCGCCAGTTTCGCGTCAATGGCTCGCATCATCAAATTCAGCAACTGGGTGCATGAGATCATAGCGAAATCCACTGCCACTACAAACATCTAACTCCAAAACCCCATCAAAGCTGCTAGCTTTCCCCCCTCACAACCTGTTCTTCCTACTCTCCCGTTCATCAATTTGCATATCCGGAGCGTCTGATTCGACCCACGAGCCCGAATCATCACAGAGAGGACACTGATAAATCGAAACGGTCGCGCGATCATCAGAACAAACCCGGGCAAATTCCAAGAATCGACCCCGTTTCCCGGAGGAGAAGGAGGAGCAGCAGCAGTTGAAGATGCGGTGGATGAAAACTAGAGGGGATGGGATGGGGGAAGCGAGACCTGAACACGACGACGGGGGTCGATGCAGCGATCTCCTTCGCCTTGTCCATGGCGCTCTGGAGCTCCTCCTTGCTCCCGCCGCTCGCTGTGCCGAGGATCGACGCCATTTCTCTCCTATCTCTCTTCCCGAAACTTCTCTGTCGAGGAGGAGGCGAGAGAGAGGCTGCTATGAAATATGAGGGTCGAATTGGAATTAAATTTTTCGGGGGGAGTGGGAGAATGATTTCGAAAGAGGTCCTCGGGAGCGTGGCTTTTTCTCAAAACGCTCCCCGAAATTGACCGCCGTATTTCAATTACACCCCTGCCTCATCGACCCTAATCCCTAAATGCCCCCAATCTAGGAAGCACGGACACTCTCCAGGGGCTTCCGTGTCATGTTGGACACGTGTCGGACACCGACACTCTTTTTTTATTATTTATTTATTTTTAAATTTGAATCAAATTAATTTGATTGAAATAATCATAAAAATAATAATTTATTATGTATATATAAAAATATACATTAAATATACATCATATCCCAACATATCAGATTTCTCTATTTTTTGATAAATGACGTGTCGGCGAGTAATGTTATGTCATTTCATGTCCCGTGTCTCGTGCCAATGCTACTTAGCCCCCAATTGCTTGGCTAAGGAACCCTAAAATCGAATTTGAGGGAGCGAGAGAAGAAGTTGATTGCACTTTTCGAAAGTTTTAAGACTCTATTGTATTTTCATGATAAGTTTTAGGACATGATTATACTTTTTAACAGTTTTTGAATTTGATTTCACTTTCGTTATAAATTTAGGACTTCAAAATACACTCATCTCTTTTTTTTTTAAGAAAGTCCCCCTCTTTAAGGGTCTTTTGAAAAAATACGTGCACTCTAAGTGTCTCTTCATAATTTCCCAGAATGTTTAAGTGAAGTTTATGAGCAACAAATACGTTTCGAAAAATACAAATAATAGAAGCTCGATTAAGCTCGCAAGCGATCGTTTCAGCTGAATATCAATGAGCTCAACCTTAGATCAAATTTGAACAAGCGAATCTCGCGTAATCATCCCGTCAAGCTCAAGTTTAGTCTCCGGAAATAGCTCGAGCTGGCTTCATTCCCGTCTGCTGCAACCGAAATTAGCTTCGCAAATCATAGGACCCAACTAAAACCACAGCTCCATCGGCGAGCTCTTCAATCCGAAACCCTAGCTTGTCACAAAACGTGAAGGCCTCTTCTTGGCCCTTTTTCACGAATCCCGAGTTTGGCCCACTGCACTTGAGAATCGAACGGAGCTATCAGATGAGATCGACGACATCTTATTATACACCGGACGCCATCGGAAAGTCATTTGGAAATATGGGGTACTTCACCTATTCGTGCTAAAAAGAAAAGCCATGTGTTCTTAGACGAGTTCGGTGGCGAGCTTTACTGTCAACACGGCGTGCCCGCCAAACATGTGCCAGCATAAAATTAAAACGGGGTTGGAAAAAGCCATTGGGACGAAGGAAGCGGCTCTTCCTCTTAAGTCACGACCGCGATTCCATGCACTGCGCGCCAAGAACATGAGCTGGCCTTGCGCAGCGCGAGATGAGCGCATGCGTTAGGTGATTGTAATGAATGATCGTCGCAGCTGATCACAGGGCCGTGAAACTAGGGTTTATCGTTCATCTTGACTTGACCCGGGGACGTGCGTGGATCACGAGCTGTGAACTGGGATTAGGGGCGTTGCTTAGAGAGGAGGAGGAGGACTTTGCTCCAACCACTCAGCATCGTGCGGCGCATGGCTCGCATGCATGTTGCGGATAGATATTACAGCGTTCATACGAGAGATTTCGCGCTCGGAAACGCCGCATGCATCTTGCCATTGATGATTTTTCTTTCGAGGTTTCACATTCACGGTTCAGTTTTCAGAGAGAGAGAGAGAGAGGGGGGGATGGTTTTTTCTGCAGATATATTCGGCCGTAAGTTTTGTCTTAGTTCTGGAAGACGATCACACAAGTCTGATATGCTCTTCCACGAGGATCACGCCACATTGTTTGAGGGAAAAAGAAAGCACACTAACTTTCCTATATCTACTTAGGGAAATACTTATGTGGGGATGATTCTACTGTTTCATTTAATAAAAAAAAACAAAGCATTTTGTCATGCCGGTAGAAATTTGAAAGATCTCGTAAGTGTTAAAAAAACTATTGGCAAAACAAGTTAATCATTGCCTGATTTTCCAGTTACTTATTCATTATGCAATTTACTAGATCTTTTTGACATTTACAAATTATCAATTTTTTTTTACGCTTTATTAACTTTTGCTCATCATTCTTGCAAACGCCTTAAATTTACCAACTCTCTTATGAGTTTGTCATTCTTTCTTTGGATGACTTACCAACTTTTCTCCTATTATAATTACCAACTTCTTTTCGGTTATGTTTTCACATTTGGATCACTTACGAACTTTTATTTGGTTTTTTTTTAATCTATCAACTCTTGTAATCATTGAGCTCTCATGACAAATTAGTAAATTTAGCTTATTTCTAAATCTCAGTTTTTTTTTCTTCAAATCCTGCTTTCCAAAAACATCATTTAAGAGACCCGTCTAAGGTGAGTATTCACGAGGATTCATGTCATAGACTGATCACCCGAGTTGTGTTGCCAATTGCGTTTTCACGTTAGCAATTATCTAGGATATTGGAAGGAAGTTAAGGGAAGCAAGATTTGTCACATGTATATCAGTTTACTATTTTTTATGACATCAAATTAGCTGGAAGTAGATAGTTATGATTTTTTCAAGGCGCAAAAATTAGTCATGGATAAGTGTGATACCGTTTTACCACCTTGAGATATTCAGTGGTACTAACCCAGTGACCAACTCAAATAAGAGTTTAGCAATCCAAAACTAGTCAATTACTCACTCAAAGAAAAAGTTGAAAAATCACTCGATTAAAGTTAGTAATTTCATCTAAGAGTTGGTAAATTTAAGGTGTCAGTCGACAAGCTCGAGTCCAGAGATGAAGGGTACGAGCTCTTTTCGCTATGAAGCTTAAACTAGGGTCAATGCCAACTATATTTAGGCTAAGTATAAAAAGATTGGGGATAGTCTTAATCTAATGTCAAATCTTAATCACCTATAGACTATGGATACCTGCCCCATCTTGCCATATTCTCCATTGTCACTTTGGAGAGAGAGAGAGAGATTGATGTGGATTGATGTTGCTATGTCGCCAGCAATACTTTTCTTTGGTTTTCCCTTTTTTTGTCATATTTGTTTTTTTTTCTCTTTTCTTAATCGGCAAGCATAGTCAAAAGTCAACACAAACCCTTTTCTTTTCTTAAGTTTTGGTGATAATGAAATCACTGAACTTTTTTCTCGTCCCTGGATTCCCGTACGCCTTGTTTTATTAATTTTTTTTTTATAAAGGTCTACTCTCGTGCGGCTCATTTTTGTTAATTTTTTATAAAGATCTTATGAGAGAATGCTTTTGGAATGTTTTGTCAAGCATACTTTATAAAAGAAATATTTCGATTTTCCTGCACTGATTACGCATCACACATGAAAAATCGCGCGTTTAAAATTATATATTTTTATTATTTAGCTGATTAATAAGTGGTTTTTTTTATTGAGATTAATATATGGTTCGGTCAATGCTTTTTCGACGTAATCCCCTCTTTAATTTTTTTTTTGGTCATTTTTCTTTTCGAATTTGTTTACCTTTGAGCTTCTAGAGTTGTCAACATCGAGATTTCAAATTCATCAGTTTCTTTTACAAGAAAGTGTTTCTCTTTTTCTTACTTTTTCCTCCGTCACCTAACCATCTTATGGAAGAAAACTTCAAGAGCCCTAAATATGGTGCCATAGTGATTCAATTTCTCCTTTATAATAGAATGACGTAATCTTGACGGCCATTTTTTCGTGGTCGAAGCTTTAATTGCAATTGTTTCGCTTTACCAAAATTTTTTCTTTTTAACATTTGACTCTATTGGAAAATTTTATTGTTTTTACCTTGAGATAATAACTTTCGGTGTTATATTAATTTTAGTTTGAATTGGAATTTTATTAACTTTTCTTTTGGCGCGTGAAGTTAATTTCACTAAAAGATTAAATATAACATTTGAATTATCTTAACACAAGGCCAAGAGCACAAAGAAAGCAAGCTTGCCCTTCAATATAAAGACATGATGAATCTTGTGTTATTTATATGCAATGCTGGCCACTAGCTAGTTTCCCTAGATCTAGAGCTAAAAGAAAATTTCTGCCTGTAAATTTAGATATAAAAAATCAAAGAGTTTTCAGCAGAAATCCTATTAGCTAGTCAAAAAAAGAAAAAAAAATCAAATTGTGCTTCTTTTCTCAATATGGAAAATGGGTCTAACAAAATTTCGTGAAATAAAATCTTTAAAAAAGCGTCTGCTTTATTTTTTAAAATATTACATCTTGAATCATGGTTTTAGGCCTCCTCCTAGTAGTTTTGTTTTTGGTGATGGCCGAACCCTAAACTTTTGTTGCATTTTGTGCTTCCCAACCACTCAGGGACTTGGTGAATATGATCCGTCGAATCATGCGAGACTTAGACACGGTTCTATGCTTATCGTTCTATTATTCCATGTACTTTGGAAAGTACAGAAGAGTTTCCCGATCGCTTTAGGCTCATAACTTATTGGACTGATCGAGAATCTGCTCAATTTTCCTAAGAATTGCTACTACTTTAGCTATGAATTGAGAGGGTCTCGTACGAATTCGGAATTACCAAGTTCCTACACATTTTTTATTTGCATAACTCTATGTAGCGGTCCATGATTAGAGTAGAAGAGGTCATACATAAAATCAAAAGATGATAATCAACTCACGTAGACATCTAAAATTCTAAATTCGGGCCCGAAAACAAGAGGGTACTTGATCGTCTTCTTGTATATGTGAAACGCCTTGAATTGAGCCTGAATAGTTCGTCTTGTAACGCATTCGAGAAGGCGAGCTAGATATAAATTAGCTTATATAACTCGTGATGGATACGGGACCATAAAAGTCAAAATTACATTTAAGAAAAAGGAGGGCGAATCTCATCCGAAACGCCCAAGGCCAAATTGATCGTCTAAAGTCAAATTAAACGTCTTATAAATTGTCCGTACTCGTGGTCATTTCCATGGTTGGCCTCCGAGTTGATACAAAAGCAGAGAACCTTCCAATGACTACCAACCCTACCATGACCCGTGCAATGTTGGATCCATGGTATTGGTACCTCCCCTGAATTCAATGTGAGAGAATCATCGCCAAACACGAACAGCGGCATCGACACCCGTCAACTTCGTCCTCGTCCGGTCAGCCATTGCAGATCTCTCTCTCTCTCTGTGTGTCAGACATTGGTCTGTGCTCTTCAGCCTCCGGATCCAGTCTCGTCTCAACCACCACCGTCAACCCAAAATCTTCCCGGACTCGATGGGGTCTCGGACCCCCATCACTCGCGCCGTGTCAAACACTGCATTCCACCCACTTTCTCTCTCTTTCTCTCCTGTACAGCACTGAGCAGGCAGGCAAGAAGAAGTGGGGAAGATGAAGTGGAGAGAGAGAGAGATAGAGAGAGACAGAGAGAGAGGGGTGGAGAGGAAAATATGTCAATTGCGGAAGTTTATGGGGACCTGGCATCATCATGACACTTTGCAAGATTCTACTGTAGCATACATAAAGAAATCAAGGGTTACATGACAATCGAAACCCAAAAGTCAAGCATCAGTCTGTCGCTTCGATTTTGCCTTTTCATCTCCATCATCATTCTATTCTATCTCTTTCTGTGATGAACAAAGATTTCAACCCAGATAGGGTCAATCATCATCACGCAGCACAGTTCGCTCAAAAGCTCGCCGCAGACTCGTCGGACTAATGGTTCGAGCTAGAACACCTCTCTCAAAACAGTAGAACCCACCAAGGCAAACAGTTGCTCCACTGTAGAAGAAGAAGAAGAAGAATAGAAATTCAATTAAGCTCGTGAATGTTTTAGTTGAATATCGGCGAGCTTGACCTCAAATCAAATTTAAACAAGTAAAGCTCGCGTGATCATCCCGTCAAGCCCGAGTTAGTCTCGGAAATAGCTTGAGGTCAGCTTCATTCCCATATGCTGCAACCGAAACTAACTTCACAAACCGTAAGACCCAACTAAAAACACAACCCTAGCAGCAAGCTCTTCAATCCGAAACCCTAGCTTGCCTCCTCCATCCTGTCCGTCCCTTTGCAGGTCGTTCCGAACTGAAGTTATGATGTTAAGCCATTTATCACAGAATGTAAAGACCTCTTGGCCCTTTTTACGAGTCCTGAGTTGGCCCACGGCACTCGAGTATCAAATAGAGTAGCGGATTGGATTATAAAATGAAAGTCTTCATATCCTTTCTTAGTTTAATTTTGGGATCAACAACTTCTACTCGCGAAAGGTAATGGCAATTCATCCCCCACGGCCATTCCAAATGATGCTAAGGACGGGTTAGTGAAGGAAATGCATAAAATAGGTATAACTCGAATTGACGCTATCAGATAAGACCGACGACACCTTATTATATATCTGATGTCATTGAAAAGGCATTTTAAAATGAGGCTCTTCACCTATTCACGATAAAATAAAAAAGAACATATGTACTTAGACGAGTTAGGTGACAAGGTTACTGTCAACTCAGTGTCCTTGCCAAACATGTGCCGACATAAGATTAAAAAGGGTTGGAAAAAGCCATTGGATGAAGCACATCTTTACTTAAGTCCTGACCGTGATTCCACGCACTATGCGCCAAAACATCAGTTGCCTTGCACTTGCAGTACGAGATGAGCGCATGTGTTTGGTGACTGTAATGATTGTCGCAGTTGATCGCGGGCCATGAACTAGGGTTTATCATTCATCTCGACTCGATCCGAGGACATGGATGGATCGCGAGCTATAACAGGGTAGGGGTTTTGCTTCAAGTGGAGAACTTACTCTGACCATTTAGCATCATGCGGTGCATGGGCAGCTCACATGTTGCAGATAGATGTTTACTGTGTACATACCAGAGATTTCGCATTCAGAAACGCCACATGCGTCTTGCCCTTGATGATTCTTCTTTCAAGGTTTCCCATTCATGGTTCAGTTTTCACAGAGAGAGAGAGAGAGAGAGAGAGATGGGTTTTTCTGCAGGTGTAAATTTAGTTTCTCTTAGATCTGAAAGTCGTAAGGACAATGAGGAACAATCTGGTGTTTCTTTCCTTTTCTTATTTGAGGAAAAAGGAAAATAGACTGACCTTTTTAAAAACAAAATATTTTTTCATGCACATAGAAATTTTGAAATATTACATTAGTTTTTAAAAAGGTACTGGTAAAACAAGTTATTTATCGCCTCATTTTTTGGTAATTTGTTCATAATGAAATTGCTAGTTCGTTTTTATAATTTACAAGTTATCAAGTTTTTTTGATGTTTTACGAACCTTTACTCACTATTCCTGTTAACGCCTTAAATTTATCTGAGTTTGTCAATCATTCTTTGGATGGCTTACCAATTTACCAATTTTTCTCCTGTTAAAATTACCTCTTCTTTTGGATTACGACTTCTCATTTGAATTACTTACAGACTTTTATTTTGTTTTTTTCTTAATTTATCAACTCTTGTCATCATTTACCAACTTTTTGAAACGTGAGGGGGCTCTTTGGACAAATTAGTAAGTCTTTGTAGATTTCTCAATCTCAATTTATTTTCTTCAGATATGGCTTCCCAAAAACAATGTCATTTAGGAGACCCATATATGGTGAATTCTCATGGGGATTCACATCATACACCGATCACCCGAGCTGTTTGCCAAAAATGTTTGCGCATAAGCAATTATCTAGGATATTGGACGGAAGCTAACGAAGGGAAGATTTGTCACGTGTGTACTATTTTACTATTTTGTAAACATTTATGTTTTTTTAGATGCACGAAAATTAGTTAAGGATAATTGTGGCCTCGATTTACCAGCTTGAGATATTTTGTGGTATTAATCCGGTGGCCAACTTGGATAAGAGTTTAGTAATCCAAAACTAGTCGATAAGTCACTCGAAGAAAAGTTAATAAATCATTCGATTAAAGTTAATCATTTCATATAAGAGTTGGTAAATTCAAGGTGTCGTACGACAAAGTTCGAGTCCAGGGATGAAGGGTTCAAGCTCTTCTAAGCTTAAACTAGGTTGAATGTCGACTATATTTTGACTAAGTATGAAAAGATTAGGGATAAGCTAATCTAATGTCAAATCTTAATCACCATAAAAATATGGATAGCTGCTCCATCTTACTATATTCTCCATTGTCACTTTGAAGAGAGACAAAGATTGATGGGGATTGATGTTGCCATGCCACCAGCATACTTTTCCTTTTCTTTTTTCGATGTTTTTTTTTTTGACCTTTTCTTTTTCTTGTTTTGGCCATATTTGTTTATTTTTTTCCCTTTTGAAGAGTCGCACTAAGGAATGAGAATAGTTTACCGTATGGGGGAGCTTTCTCTCGACAGGCACGCACAGTCAAAGTCAACGCAAACCCTTTTCTTTCCTTTTATTTTTGTTTAATTATTGGGAGGGGTCATATTGATTTTGTCCGTGATTTGCATATTGGTAATTGTCAAATATTTTAAGGTGTTGGTGATTATGAAATCACTGAACTTTCATTTGGACCGTCATTGGCAAAACTTTCTTCCTGTCTCCGGATTTCCGTGCGTCTCGTTTTATTAAATTTTTTTACATAGGTCTTATATGAGAATTCCTTTCAAAGCATTCGCTAAGCATACTTGATAAAAAAAAAAAGAAATATTTCGATGCCCCGCACTAGTTATGTGTAACACGTGAAAAATCGTGCGATGAAAATTACAGATTTTCACGGTTTAGCTGGTTAATAAATGGTTGGCCAATACTTTTCAACGTAATTTCCTTTTTAATCACTATTTTCTTCTCTGTCTTCCTTTTGAATTTGTTTACCATTGAGCTTCCAGATTTTCACCATTGAGATTTAAAATTCATCAGTTCTTTCAACGGGAAAATGTTTTCCCTTTCCGTTGCTTTTTCCTCAATCACCTAACCATCTTATGACGAATAATTCAAGTTCTGTGAATTTTAACCAAAGTATGGTGCTATAGTAATTCATTTTCTCCTTGATAAAAGAATTCACTACAAAAAAAACGCTTTTTTGCCACGAAAATTTTCCAACGAAAAATTTTCGTTGCAAATTTGCAACAAATTTTCCAACGAAAAATAAAAGTCGTTGGAAATTTCCAACGAATTTTTTTTCGTCGCAAAATTCGTTGGAAATTTTCAACGAAAACTTTTCGTTGGTAAATTCGTTGGAAATTTCCAACGACTTTTCTTTCGTTGGAAAATTCGTTGGAATTTTCCAACGAAAAAACATTCGTTGGAAATTTCCAACGAATTTACCAACGAAATTTAATTTCCGGGTAATTATTTTTGTGTGGACAATTTTCGTTGGTAAATTCGTTGGAAATTTCCAACGAAAAGAAATTCGTTGGAAATTTCCAACGAATTTACCAACGAAATTTAATTTCCGGGTAATTATTTTTGTGTGGACAATTTTCGTTGGAAAATTCGTTGGAAATTTCCAACGAATTTACCAACGAAATTTAATTTCCGGGTAATTATTTTTGTGTGGACAATTTTCGTTGGAAAATTCGTTGGAAATTTCCAACGAATTTTCCAACGAAATTTAATTTCCGGGTAATTATTTTTGTGTGTTCAATTTTCGTTGGTAAATTCGTTGGAAATTTCCAACGAAAACAAATTCGTTGGAAATTTCCAACGAATTTACCAACGAAATTTAATTTCCGGGTAATTATTTTTGTGTGGACAATTTTCGTTGGAAATTTCGTTGGAAATTTCCAACGAATTTTGCGACGAAATTTAATTTCCGGGTAATTATTTTTGTTTGGACAATTTTCGTTGGTAAATTCGTTGGAAATTTCCAACGAAAAACAATTCGTTGGAAATTTCCAACGAATTTACCAACGAAATTTAATTTCCGGGTAATTATTTTTGTGTGGACAATTTTCGTTGGTAAATTCGTTGGAAATTTCCAACGAATTTACCAACGAAATTTAATTTCCGGGTAATTATTTTTGTGTGTACAATTTTCGTTGGTAAATTCGTTGGAAATTTCCAACGAAAAAAAATTCGTTGGAAATTTCCAACGAATTTTGCGACGAAATTTAATTTCCGGGTAATTATTTTTGTGTATACAATTTTCGTTGGTAAATTCGTTGGAAATTTCCAACGAAAACAAATTCGTTGGAAATTTCCAACGAATTTACCAACGAAATTTAATTTCCGGGTAATTATTATTGTGTGTACAATTTTCGTTGGTAAATTCGTTGGAAATTTCCAACAAATTTACCAACGAAATTTAATTTCCGGGTAATTATTATTGTGTGGACAATTTTCGTTGGTAAATTCGTTGGAAATTTCCAACGAATTTTCCAACGAAATTTAATTTCCGAGTAATTATGTTAGTGTTTACAATTTTCGTTGCAAAATTCGTGGGAAATTTCCCACGAATTTTGCAACGAAATACCTACTTCTCTTTATTCAAATTTTTCGCGCTCGTTTTTCCACTTTCACTCTCACTCTCTCTCTCTCTCCCCTCCCCCTCCTTCTTCTCCTTCTTCTGCCTCTGCGCTCACGTTCGTCCTCCCCCGCCTTCTTCTCCTTCTTTTGCCTCTGTGCTCACGTTCGTCCTCCCCCGCGTCCCCCTGCTCGTCGGTTCTGCTCCGCCCGACCTGGCCACGCCGCTGAGCTCGCCGCCGTCGCAGCCCGACCACTGCGCCGCGCCGCCGACCAGCTCCGCCGCGTCGCCCGCCAGCGCCCGCCGCGCCCGGAGCCCCCGACGCCTTCGCCTTCAGCTTCGCCCTCCCTCTTCCTCTCCGCCTCCCCCTCCGGCTCCTCCCCCGCTGCCCCCCCTTCTCCTCCGGCTCCGGTACGACGTCGGCTCCCTCCCCGCGGCGCTGCCGCGGCCTCCAGGGCCGCCCCCGACGCCGCCCCCGACGCCCCCCCTCGACGCCCCCGAGGACACCATCGGCCGCCCCCGTCGCCCCGCCCCCCCCCCCCGACGCCACCACGCCTCGTCGCCGGCGAGGGGCGAGCTCGCCCAGATCTGGGCGAGCTCGAGCTCGTCGGCGAGGGGCGAGCTCGCCCTCGCCGGCGACGGGCGAGCTCGCCCAGATCTGGGCGAGCTCGGCCCTCGCCGGCGACGGGCGAGCTCGCCTCTCGCCGGCGCCCTCGCCGGCGACGAGGCTGGCCTCGCCGGCAGCGAGGGCGATTTTTCGAAAAAAAAAAAATTCGTCGGAAAAAATATTTCCGGGATTTTCAACCAAAAAAAATTGTAATTTTTCCAACGAAAAATTTTTCGTTGGAAAAAAAATTTCCACGATTTTTTGAACAAAATTTGTAATTTTTCCAACGAAATTTTTTTTGTTGGAAAAAAAATTTTCATGATTTTCTGAACAAAATTTGTAATTTTTCCAACGAAAAATTTTTCGTTGGAAAAAAAATTTCCACGAATTTTTGATCGAAAAGTTTTTTTTGTAATTTTTCCAACGAATTTAGCCACGAATTTTTCAACAAATTTTCCAACGAAAGAAAATTCGTCGCAAATTTCCAACGAAAATTAAAATTTTTCGTTGGAAAAATTTCCAACAACCTATTACCAACGAATTTTTTTTCGTTGGAAAATTCGTTGGAAATTCCCTTTCCAACGAATTTTCCAGAATTTTCGTTGGAAATTTTCGTTGGAAAAAGCGTGTTTTTTTGTAGTGATTACGTGGTCTCGACATCCATTTTTTCCATGGTCGTGACTCTAATTACCATTTTCTTTTGTTTTTTGTTTTATATTTGAACCCTTCGGTAAATTTTGAATTGGAATCATAAGACAGAGTTACGTGAAAGGTACGCTAAATTTTTTTTTTAACATATTAAATCTTGAATCATAGTTTTAGGTCTTCTTTTTTTCGGACTAAACTAATGTTTAAGCTTTGAAAATTGGGGCATCTGCAATTTTCCATGTTTGGTGCTATGTACAGGTGCGAGGTAGAATCTGTGCGATGGACCAATTTGGCCGCGGGCGAATGATCGGAGAAACGGGGAGAAGTATTTCGAAGTGGACCGATATTGCCTGGTCAAGAATATTTTTTTGGTTTTGGTCGAAACCTAGTTGAGATCGAGATATCCACCATGATAATTAACAAAAAAAAAATTAAATATTACACCGAGACTAATTCAATCATAAAACTTTCAATTTGGCCAATTCGGTCATAAACATTTTGATAATTTACCATTGAATTCCTTCTGGCCAATTTCAGTGCTGTTGTGGACATCGGCTGTTCTACATGGCACGGCCTGCCAACGTTGACGTGGACAATTTTTGTGATTTTTTCTTTAAATTGTTTGAATATATTTTTAAATTTTTAGTTTTTTTGCTTATTTTTTTCATTGTGGCCACCTGCAGGTGAGGGCCCGCAAGCCCTTGCCAGATTACCCTCACTGGCCACAATGAAAAAGAAAAGGAAAAATAAAAATACATAGAAAGTTTTTAAGAATTACAAAAAACTATCTACGTTGGTGTTGGCCATGCCACGTGAGACAATTGGCATCCAACTTAGCAATTTCAAATAAAAATTGATCGGAAATACTATATTGAAAAATTGTCAAAATATTTAAAACTAAATTGGTCAAATTAAAAGGTGTAAGACTGATGTGATCTCCGTATAATAGGTTTATAACTTTTTAAATAATTTTTCCACCATCAACCACTTTCATTTTATTCCTCCTCTAGTGATTTTGTTCTTGATGAAGCAAAAATTTCGCCATCAACTTTGATGCGATAATGGCCAAACCCCAAACTTTTCATTGGGTTGCGTGTTTTCTGATAACAGGTACTCAATACATATGATCCGCTAAATCATGCGAGACTTACGTGATTTGATACTTGTCATTCTTTTTATTCGAGGGAAAGCATGGAAGAGTAACCCGATCGCGTCGTGCTTGTAACTCATTGCACCGAGAATTTACTCAATTTTCCTAAGATTTCCTCCTATTTTAGCTATGAACCGAGTCAATCTTGTACAAATTACCGTGTTCCTACATATTTTGATATGCGGAATTCTATGTAGCACCATTCATAATTAGAGTAGTCGATGACAAGTAAACCTAAAGATGACCACATCTCATGTAGACATCTCAAATTCTAGATTTGAGCCCTAAAACAAGAAGGTGCTCAATCATCTTCTCTTCTCTACGAGGTGTCTCGAGTTGAGCTCGGATCGTTCATCCTGTGACTCCTTCGAGAAGGCGCATCAAGCAATACGCAAATTGGGCATCTCGCGATGCGACGGTGAAGGGACCAAAAAAGTCAAATTGAACTTGTGAGAAAAATGAAGGGGGAATCTAGTCTTAAAACACTCAATGCCATAAATCGATCATCTCTAAAGTCAAATTAAACGTCATTATATACACACGGTTGTCCTCCGAGTTGATACAAAAGAGGGAACCTTCCGTGGATGACTGACCCACCTTTATCGACCAACCCACCGTGATACGTGCAATGTAGAAGGATTCGCAGTACACCTTGATATGAATATGTGCGGAAGATGATCGTTCTACGAAAATCTGTGAGTTACGAATTGTTGACCTCGACCTCCAATCGAACCTGTGATTGGTAGTCTCGGTATGAATGTGACCTGTTGACGAACCTGTATCAACCAATCTACGCTATAACGCCACGAATAAGAGAATTCGCAATCTTGCTCGATAAGTAAAATTCGATCGCCACAAGGGAGCCTTGATAAGATCTAGTCCTTAAGAGAACTCAAGAAGAAAATTTTTCTATATAAAATTCTGCCTTCTCTTAGAAATCTATAAGTAACCTGTGCTAACCCTAATTCTAATCCTACTAGGATTAAAATTACAAAAATATCCTTAATTATTAAAAATTCGTCCAAAAATAGATAAGGCCTAAAAGTTCATCTAAACGACTCCAAATCGCTAAAAAAAAACGTCATCAATCACTATTAAAGTAATGAGTATTGATCAGCGACCTGTTTCCAAGCGTCCATCCAAATTTGAGCTAATTCGAAGTTCGTCAATTCTAAGCTTTTTCGAAATTCGCTGGACCAAAAGTAATTATGTTGCGCCAAGGAGTTTCAGAATCTTCAAGTTTTAAATCCAGATTATCTTCATTCCAAATATCTTGAACCATGATGTCGATAGCTTGTTTGAATTCCTTCGCTCTCGCTCGAGTGATGGGGCCTAGCGGATAAAATAACGGTTTCCTAGCACCTTCTCCTCGATAGGGTTCGATATCCACATCATTCCCTCCCCCGTGCAAAGGATTTGCCCTCAAATCAGCGTCTGTATCAAAAAGAGTCAAATCAAAAACATTGAAAGTAGCACTAATACCACATTCACCTGGAAGGTCAAGCTTGTAAGCATTATCGTTAACTCTTTCCAACACCATAAATGGTCCATCCCCTCGCGGTAGCAATTTAGAGTGTCGCTGTTTGGGGAAATGCTATGTGTACATATGAACCCAAACCCAATCTCTGGGCTCAAACATTATTTTCTTGCGCCCTTTATTGGCTTGCTTTGCATACTGCTTTGTCTTAAGCTCAATATTCAGCGGCGTCTTCTTATGTAAAAAGTCTTCACAAATTCAGCTTCCTTAGCACCATCCAAATCCACACGCTCAGCAATAGGTAAAGGGGTTAAATCTAACGGAGTTAAGGGATTAAAACCATAGACAACCTCAAACAGTATGAATTTAGTAGCAGAATGCACGCTCCTATTATAAGCAAACTCAACATGCGGTAAACAATCTTCCCAAAACTTAATGTTCTTTTTAATGATAGCACGCAACAATATCCCTAAAGTCCTATTAACTATTTCAGTTTTACCATCAATTTGTCGATGACAAGTAGTAGAGAATAAAAGTTTCAATTGATCTTCACACACCTCAATAGGTGTCATTGGCACCAATGTGTATGTCTTCTGATTCATCACCAATGAATATCGGTTAGTGTACCCGTCATGATGTACCTTTCGATCATACTGCCATGGCCTACCAAGCAAAAGATGCCCTGCTTGCATAGGTATAACATTACACATCACCTCATCCTTATATTGCCCTATCTCAAATGGAACTCGGACTTACTTCGTTACTTTTACTTCACCACTATCATTCAACCACTGCAATCTATATGGTCTTGGATGTTTTGTAGTCTTTAATCCCAACTTTTCCATCATGGTACAACTTACTACATTTGTACAGCTACCTCCATCAACAATCAAGCTACAAATCTTACCATTCACCAAGCATCTTGCATGGAACAAGTTATCGCGTTGCTGGTGATGCTCCTCCTCTTTGACTTGAACACTAAGAGAACGCCTAACCACCATCAATTCACCGTTTACTGACAGCTCAACATCACTACAATCCTCCAATGGTGGCATGTCATCATCCTCTTCCTTCCTCTCACTTTCTGATTCAACATCATTATGTCCAGTTATGACCATCACCCTCATATTAGGGCACTGATTTGCTATATGACCCATGTCTAAACACTTAAAGCATTTAATATCACGAGTCTTAGTGTTAGGATTTTCAGTTTTACCTGAAACCGGATTTGAAACAACTTTGCCATCCTTCTCCTTCTCCTTCAAAGTTTCAGTCTTGATATTGTTTCCCTTTCAATTCGGCTTCTCGTCTCTCTTCCAATTAGACATCCAATTCGAGCTTGAACCTCCATCACTCTTATAATTTCGATCCAACTTCAATTGCCGCTCAACTTTGATGGCTTTATCCACTAATTCCTCCAATTCAACGTAGTGTTGCAGCTCTACTACCCTTGCTATATTTCGGCTCAAACCACACAAAAATCTTGACATTGTGGCCTCACGGTCTTCCACCACATTAGCACGGATCATAGTAATCTCCATCTCTTTATGGTATTCTTCCATACTCCTATTACCTTGTGTAAGATTTTGCAGCTTATAGAACAAGTCTCTATGATAATGACTAGGTATAAAGCGCCTTCTCATCACTGCTTTCATCGCATCCCACGTTTCTATTGGTCTTTCACCATTGCGTCTCCTGCTAGTCACAAGTTGATCCTACCAAATTATAGCATAATCAATGAATTCAACAACTGCAATTTTTACCTTTTTGAGCTCCGAATATCGCTGGCAATCAAATACCATCTCCATCCGTTTCTCCCATTCTAGATACGCATCAGGATCATTCTTTCCTTGGAAAGATGGAATCTTTATCTTGATGTTGCTAAGTTCATCGTCTTCTCGATGTCTAAATCCTCGGCGTCCATTTCTCCTCTCAAACCAGCCATCTCGATCATCTTCTGTACCGGACACATATGCATCATTAAATTGCCGTTGCCATCTAGGTTGTGTCCTAGGTTCCCCTCACTGATTTTGTGGCCTCCCTCGTGGTGGCTCTTGGTCATCTTCAAATCTCCTCTTACATCTTGCAACTCAGTTGCTAAGTGCTTCAATTTGTAAACTCAATTGCTGGATGCCTGCTAGAATCACATTATCCCTTGGATGAGTGCGATCCTCCCTTTGATTCACACTTCCCTAGCCTGAGCTTGACATTTTTTTTAAACCTGCAAGAAAATGTTAGAGATAAAAGAAATCTCACTAGTCACTCCCTCATGTTTTTCGCTCAAAGTGTTTGTCACTCCTCTCGTGTTTAACTCAATTTCGGCTTTTTCTTCCCTCAATTAAACTCACACACTCTTGCCTTTTACCTCTTGTTTTCTTCTAGAAAGCTCCTTTTTTCAGACTTGAATCTAGTCTCACAAGCTCCTCATAACAATCGATAAACCACCAAACAAGATCAAATTCAGCAATATACCAATTAACTCAGCAATTCAGCAAATTTTTGTGAGATTCGGATTCAAATTCAATTTTTGCTACTGAAATATTTTTTTTTCTATTCGGTCCAACTATCAATGATAAAAAAAAAGAAACGAGTCGTCCTCTTGAATTTTTTTTTCCTTTGCTTCTTTTTTTTGCTTCTTTTTTCTCTTTTTTCTGCTTTTTTTTTTACGAACTCAAGTACAATATATAAAGAAAAAAAAACAACTAGGACCAAAAACCCTAAATTAAAATTGAAATCACAGCAAGAACAAATTTAGAACCCTAATTCGATTAATAAAGAAACCCTAATTCTATAAACCCTAGATTAATGAACGAAAAACAGTAAAAGTATGATAAGTAGACCTTGTAGAACCAGCTCTGATACCAGATGATATGAATCTGTGCGGAAGATGATCGTTCTACGAAAATCTATGAGTTACGAACTGCTGACCTCGACCTCTAATTGAACCTGTGATTGGTAATCTCGGTATAAACGCAACCTGTTGACGAACCTGTGTCAACCAATCCACGCTATAACGCCACGAACAAGAGAATTCGCGATCTTGCTCGATATGTTAAATTCGATCGCCACAAGGGAGTCTTGATAAGATCTAATCCTCAAGAGAACTCTAGAAGAAAACTTTTTTATATAAAATTCTGCCTCCTCTTAGAAATCTATAAATAACCTTATATAGGGTTCTAACCTTAATTCTAATCCTACTAGGATTAAAATTACAAAAATAACCTTAATTATTAAAAATTCGTCAAAAACAGAAAAAGGCCTAAAAGTTCATCTAAACGACTCCAAATCGCTAAAAAAAACGTCATCAATCACTATTAAAGGAGTGAGTATTGATCAGCGACCTGTTTCCAAGCGTTCATCCAAATTTGAGCCAATTCGGAGTTCGTCAATTTTAAACTCTTTCGGAATTCGTTGGACCAAAAGTAATCATATTGCGCCAAGGAGTTTCATAATCTTCAAATTTCGAATCCAGATTATTTTCATTCCAAATATCTTGAATTATGATGCCGATAACTTGTTTGAATTCCTTCGCTCTCGCTCGAGTCATCGGACCTAGCGAATAGAATAACGGATCCCTAACACCTCCTTCTCGATAGGATTCGATGTCCACATCACACATTCCCTGAATTCAATGCGGGAGAATAATCGCCAAACACGAGTAGCGAAGGTCGATGACATACGTCGCTCTCGTCGTCTCCGGTCAACCATTGCAAGAGATCTCTCTCTCTCTCGGACATCGGTCCCCGTGTCAAACCGCCACCGTCAACCCAAAATCTTCTTCGACTCCGCGCCGTGTCAAACACTGCATTCCACCTACCTTTCTCTCTCTCCCTCTCTCTCTCTACACCCTGTGCAGCACTGTGAATGCGAGAGGAAGATGAAGCGGGGAAGATGAAGTGGAGCGAGGGGGAGAGAGAGAGAGTGGAGAGGGAAACACGTCATTCCGGCAGCTTTACGGGTGACCTGGCGTCATCATCGACACTTTCCAAAACTCTACTGTACCACACAGAGAAATCGAGGGTGACATAAGACTTGAGCCCCCAAAGTCAAGCGTCGGTCTGTCGCTTCGATTTCGCCTTTTCATCTCCATCGGCATTCTCTGTCTCTCTCTCTCTCTCTCTGATGCTCTTTGAAGAACACAGATTTCAACCCAGTTCGGGTCAATCATCATATGACGCAGCCCAGCCCGTTCAAAAGCGCACTCGGCAGACTCGTAGGACTAATGATTCTCTCTCTCTAAAACAGTACAACCCACCAAGCCACAAAGTTGCTCCACGGAAGCAGAAGATGGTCTAGAAGAAGAAGAAGAAGAGAATTGTGTTCTGCGTAGTGGTTGGATCGGAGTTTCCCTTACGCTTTTTGCTCAAATCTTTCCCTTTCTTCTTCTTCTTCTTCTTCTCTCTTTCTCGAGCAGAGCCCATGAAGTCAAACGGAGGGAGCCCGCCACTGCGTTCTCCGGTTGCGATCTCCGCCTGCTGCGCTCTTCCTCTCCTCGCGCTCTCCTCGCTCTTCTTCTCCCCCGCCGTCTCCGACCCTCGAATCGCCGAAGCGGGCCTCCTCTGCGGGAACTCCACCGGGATCGTCGCCGGGAACATCGTCCCCAACTTTGGCGCCGTCATGAGGGAGATCTCCGTGAGCGTCACCGACCGGCGGTGGGGCAACTCCTCCCTCACGTCCCCGCCCCCGGCGGTGTACGGCCTCGCCCAGTGCCACGGCGACCTGGTCCAGACCGACTGCCTCCTCTGCTACGCCGAGAGCCGGACCCGGCTCCCCCGCTGCCTCCCCAACTCCGGCCGGCTCTACCTCGATGGCTGCTTCCTCCGTTACGACGGCTACGACTTCTACAACGAGACCGTCGATCCGACGCGCGACATGCTCAAGTGCAGCTCCAATTCGACGGTCCCCGCGGACCAGAAGGACAGGGTGGCCGAGTTCTCGGATAGGGTGGACCGGGTGCTGAGGAATGTCTCGGCGACCGCGGTGCAGAACAGGGGATTCGCGGTGGCCGGGGAGGACGGAGTCGGAGAAGTCGCCGGGGTATACGCTTTGGCACAGTGTTGGAGCACGCTCGACGCCGGCGGTTGCAGAGTCTGTCTGGAGAATGCAACTTCCATGGCGAGAAGATGCGCACCCGGAGAAGAAGCGCGGGCCATGAACGCCGGATGCTTCCTCCGTTACTCGACGACGAAGTTCTACAGCGTCCCTGTTACCGGAGGTAAACAACTAGTCTCTTGATCACTCAGTTTTCCGGCTTAAAGATGGCTTCCTTGCCATTGAAGAAAAACCGAAGCTCTTCTCCGGTATTGTTAACTGTGGTTCCCTCCATCCTCGTTGATTAAGTTTTGACTGGATTTATCTCATGATTCGACGTCGCCGGATTTTCGAAAATTCTAATGAACTCTGCTCATCTCAACCTGAATATTGGGTTGAACATGTTGATCGATCTTTCATTTGAGTGCTAAGGCTGCGAAATCTAAATTTTTTGTGAGGTGCCGGACATTTGACTTTGTAGTTGGTATAGAATCGCTTGCAGGATGTGATCTCGTCTCCGTCGTTTCGCAGGGTCGTCCAGGATCCACATCACCATAGCAATAGCCTCATCGGCCGCTGCGGCGACTTCGCTTGTTCTCATCGGCGCATACATCGGATACAAAAAGTACTCCATGGACAAACAAGGTAAACGATTCGAATCGAACCCGTAAAATGGTATCTCGGTAATTCTTAAAACACGAAGCTTGATGACGCGGATTTCGCATTCATCCATTTTCAGTGCAAAATAGCCTCCTGAGATTACCGGCGAGCATGAGCAAGTCTAGCTTATACTTCAAGTACGAGACGCTGGAGAAGGCCACCAACTTCTTCCACGACGAGAGGAAGCTGGGGCAAGGCGGGGCCGGCTCCGTGTACAAGGGGATCCTGCCCGACGGGAAGGTCGTCGCGGTTAAGCGGCTGGTGTTCAACACGCGCCAATGGGTGGACGACTTCTTCAACGAGGTGAACCTGATCAACGGGATCCAACACAAGAACCTCGTCAGGCTTTTGGGATGCAGCATCGAAGGCCCGGAGAGCCTCCTCGTCTACGAATATCTTCCTAACAGAAGTCTTGATCAAGTTCTTTTCGGTAAGTAGCTGGTTCTTGCATAACTGCATTGACACTTGCAGAGTCATCGTTTGATGCCAACAAGAGAACCACCCTTTAAGACGAGCACCGGTTCAGTTTGCAGTCTTGCCAACTGGTTTCTTGTATTGCAAGCAATGTTTCTGTCGTATGATTTCCGAGTCATTAGGCATCGAAAATCTGGTGCATTAGTGTGTTGCCATTCCGCTTCTTCTGTCATGTCCACCGCAGCACTCCGTTCTGCTGGTCTTTCTAAAGTACGAGGCGGTCCTGATAAGCATATAGAATCGTTTTGTTGCAGTCAGCAACGCGACCTACATCCTGACTTGGGAGGAGAGGCTGCACATCATCACAGGAACAGCCGAGGGCCTCGAGTATCTTCACGGAGGCTGCGGAGTGAAAATCATCCACCGGGACATAAAAACCAGCAACATCCTCCTCGACGAGAATCTCATGGCGAAAATCGCAGATTTCGGGCTTGCCCGATGCCTTGCTCCGGATAAGTCTCATCTTAGCACGGGAATCGCCGGCACACTGTAAGAATGCATGTTCAATCACGAGCGTGCTCGAAACCGTAGTCGGCACTTTCTATTTCCTTGATCTGACAAGTTTGGCCTGTCAAAATGTTTTCGCATATCGTCCTCGTCTTCACTTCACAGCTTCTCTGCGCTAAGTTTGGTTTATTTATTAACAATGGTGAACTATGCAGCGGTTACATGGCGCCTGAATATCTCGTGAGAGGACAGCTAACAGAGAAAGCCGATGTTTATGCTTTTGGGGTGCTGGTTCTTGAAATCTTGAGCGGTAGGAAGAGTACTGTGCTCGCGCAGGGGTCAGGCTCGGTATTACCGTCGGTAAGATTTGCTTGTCCTTGCGCTCGCGAAGAACTTAGACCGACATTTACTTTTCCTGGCCACGCCACATCAGGATTATCTAATTTTTTACCTCGATTTGGCCAACAACCTTTGAATAGATCGTGGCTTTCTGTGTTTAGGAATAAGCAGACTAATGTTCAAATGTGACGTGAGCCATGGAACTTTGATGATTGCTTTTTCAGGTGTGGAAGCATTACAGGTCGAACAATCTAGCCGCGTGCGTCGATCCCGCCTTACGAGGCAAATTCCCCGTCCAGGAGGCCTCGAACGTGCTCCAAATCAGCCTTCTGTGCACGCAAGCCTCCATGGACCTGCGGCCCCCCATGTCCGGGGTCGTCGAGATGCTCCACAACAGAGACCGCGAGGTCCCCCAGCCGAAGCAACCCCCGTTCCTCAACGCCAGCGTGCTGTCCGAGGAATCCAGCGGCAGGAGCTCCTACATGCACACGTGGCTGTCGAACCAGCTCACGGCGTCCGAGGTCTCTTCCAGCCTGACGGGGAGCCCGCGGACCAACAGCCGGCTCGCGATGGAAGCATCCGAGCCTAGGTAGGAAGCGGGACCCCATTCTTTCTGTACAGGCAGATGGTTAAACATCATTTCACACGGACGAGTCAAGGACAGAATTTTCCGTTCAATGTACTCTGGGATCACACGGATTCTTGTTCTTTTGATTCCACAACCACCCAACGTTGTCGCATTCGATTCATTGGTTTTTCGGAAGCGCTCGAATTGTCAAGAACGTCTCCTTTCCTACTTTCTTCGGTCGTGGTAGTTGCGGACGGCCTTCGCGCGCAGGAAGGAAGCACGTTCCTTTCTACAGCGCGCCACCCTCCACTGATGAGACGAGTCCCACTGTCGATTTCTTGGTTTCCCATGTCGGCCCACCACCGGTCAAACTTTGCTGCGTTGTACCGGCCGTCTTTGTCGTGACGGAGATGCGAGCAGATAAGGTGGCGGTTCTTTTCGAGAGTGTCTCTGTCTTACGTGGGACCTCTGCCATTCTGGTCACCGCAGGCACTAAAGTACGGAGAAAGTTTATCGGGAAGATTTTTGTGTGCGCGGACGTGAATTCAGTTTTTATTTTTTTTTCGATTTTATCAATTCAATCTTAAATATTTTTACATGAAATTTTAATATACTTTTTCCGATCAAGTTTCATTAGAAGCATTACATTAAAATTTCATGTAAAGATTTAAGATTATATCGATAAAATTGAAAAGTTGATATCTGAATTGTCATTTATATAATAAGTTTAAGAGTGATTAGATAATTTTTCTAAATTTATCTCATTCACAGCGAGAGCGGAAATTCTCGAGAAATTGATTTTCTCACGGTCTTACTCTTGGTAATTGCAACGGCTTGACACATCCCATGTTTTGGAGTCATTTTGTTGTTTGACCCGCCTGTTAGGTTTAACCAGCATGATGTAAACATTGCAAAATATACCTTAGAGCCACTCTTATATCACAATTCAATTTTTCGCAAAATAAAACGCACCCTAAATGCCTTCTAAATGCCTGACATTTCCTAATTAACCGGACTTGGAGTCAAAGCGACTTGGTTACGCAAGATTAAGGGTTTTATCTTGCAAAATGAAATCCAAAGGCTTGGGTTGAAAAATGATGTGCGAATTTGGATACTAGAAGTCTAATCAAAGGTAGACGAAGAAGTCCAATCCGTCGTGAGACAAAAAAATTGCGAAGTTTTTTTGTCTCTTTCGGGTCGGCTTGTTTCGCAAAAAATGAATAAATTCTAAAAGATGATTCCTTATATCGTTCGAAATAATTAGCCACTAACAAAATTCATCATTATCGATAATAATTTATTCCCGCATATTTTTACGGACGATGAAAATATTTTTCGTTTGGTGATTTTTACAAACAATATAAGAGATCAAATTAGAGAAAATATTTTCCAAAAAATGTGAATTCTTCACGAAATAGACGGGCCCTTGGAATTAGTTTAATCGCATGACAACTCCATTTTTTTTTCGATGAAATAGGATTTGCTAACCAAAAATTCCAGTGGATTTTTATTTTGCAGTTTTCTCAAAACTAAAAAGGGCAAAAAAAAAGAAGAAGAAGAAGAGGAGGAGGAAATTAATAAATGGGCGTAGAGTCAGAGAAAAAGCAAAAAAAAAAAATTTTAAAAAAAATCGATTTTAAATGGATAAGAGCGTTGAGTCAACGTCGTCCTCCTCCGTGTCTCTCTGTCTGCTTCCCTGCGCGCGCGCGCGCGCGCGCCAGCGAGCACGTTCACTTCCACTTCCGCTTGAAGCAGCCAGCGAGCCGAACGCCGCCGTACCGGACGCCGGCGAGCCGATCATGGCTCCGACCAGCGCCGCCGCCGCCGCCGGCTCCGGCGCGCCTCTCGAGTGGAAGCTCTCCCAGGTCTTCGGCGAGCGGTCTCCCGGAGAGGAAGCTCCCGACGGTGAGTCGCTTGCTTAGGTCGTTTCCTTCTTCGAACTCCGGCGAGAGTCGTCCGAGGATGCTGCCGGAAAGCGATCGTGCGTAGTTCGATTTGCTTTCAGCTCGTGGAGACCGCGGGATATGCGCCGCTGAATCCGAGGAGTCGAGAGGCTCTGGCTCATGCGTTCGATGGTTTGATATCGCTTGCGATGTGATAGGATTTTTCTTTCGTGCTGTCAGTTTCGGATGATGTCATATCTTCGATCGAGTTCGATAAGACGGGGGATCACCTCGCCGTCGGCGACCGCGGCGGCCGCGTCATCATCTTCAAGCGGAAGGACGGCAAAGACGTGAGCGGCGATGCCGTCCCTCTCTCTCTCTGAACTGTCGCGATCTTCCTGAACTTTTCTAATGCTGCTTGGTTAATCGATTGCTTTGTGTGCTTCGAATCGGCGGCATTTTCGGAGGCAGGTGGAGCGGTCGGAGTCCGACTTCGCGTGGCATCCCGAGTATCGGTATATGGCTGAATTTCAGAGTCACGAACCTGAGGTGGGCCTGACTCCTTCATTCTCGAGCGCGGGTTGATTCTTATTCGTGCGCTATTCAAAGATTTATTGTAGTTCTGTTGTCCTCTTTTTTCTTTTTTTTTTGGTCTCTAGTTCGATTATTTGAAGAGTCTGGAAATTGAAGAGAAGGTCAATATAGTTAAATGGTGTCCAATGCCCAACGGATCCCTTTGCATGCTCTCAACCAATGACAGGACAATTAAACTCTGGAAGGTATGGTTGTATCTGGTCAGCAAGGCCTTCCATGTTCCGTTCTTCAAATTCTCGAGAAATTTCTAAGGATTATAAAATACTCATTCATTTACTGTGTTCGGATGGGATGATTTCAAAAGAGGGGAAATGATTTAGTTAATCTCTAGGGTAAAGAAAAGAAAAGAAAAGATTTGATGGGCACATGCATCGTGTTTGGTAGGGGTGATTAGGAGAAAAGGGAGATGATTTAATCATCTCATTTTCGGAGGGATGCGGAACTGACTAAGAATGACCTATGGTTGAAGGGAAACTCCTAATCCTTTCTTTTCCCTCCACTAAAAGAAACAAAACTGGATTATCTATATATAATTTACTTAGATCCCTTCTCTTCTCTCCAAAACCAAACATAATGTGTTGATTCTTTGCTGAAGTGAAGAACCGCTCGGGGTCAGTGGGAAGATTTGCTTCAAAAGAGGAGTAGAATGCCTCCGGGCATATTTCTATATTGTGATAACATGTGTAGTTTGGATATTTCATAATTTATCAAGTGAACAGAGAATCGTTCTTTCGGTTCTTTCGCTTAAGGCTTTGGAACTTAGCAGTCAATACCAGATGCTTTTCCTCTCCTATATTGTTATAAACTTTTCAAATATCAGGTGTTTCATCTATCCGTTTCAAGAGAATGTCGAGGGTAAATGTACTGTAACTCCATAAGCATGTTCGTCAGATAATAGTATATCAATAAGGAAAGACGTGAGGAAATAGGCAATGGCTAGACAGACATTTAATATTTGTTGCTTGATGGTATCTGCATTTGCATCTATAATTATTGACGAGGGTAATTTTTTTAGGCCTTCTTGACTCCCTTTTCTTACCCCCTTTTTACAGTTTCATTTGATTGTTCTCCTACTCGAGCTTAGATGCATTCTTTGAGATGTCCAATTTGTTCCGTTTTGTTATTTTGGAAGCCAGGTAAAGGAACGTAAGATGAAGAAAGTGAGAGAAAAGGATCTCGGTCCATGTATTTGTCCAGAGAATGCACTGTTGGCAGAAAGAAGTTACGTGAGTGATCAAGAGAAAATTAATTTTGATAACGGCCATCATGTGGAATGGACAGAGAAAATAGCTCAGCAAAAGTTGCCTTCACACGAACTTCCAGGGGTATGTAATAGTGTAGCTTTACTGCTTTTCCCAACCTTATTCTTCAAGTGACGGGATAATAATATGTGTTGATGCAAAACTAGATTGCCGATTATAACAATGATGCTCTTGCACGATGTCGAAAGATTTACGCTCATGCTCATGATTTCAACATAAACTCACTTTCGAATAACAGGTAATGATGGTTATTTTGTTCAGTCAGTTGAATAACTATTTTAGGTTATATTAGAACTTGCTGCATAATATTTAGTTGCACCAGTAGAGCATGGCTTTCCAACTGGCTGTTCCACAAAAGGATTTAACGATGAAGAGATCTCCTCTGTGCCTAATGATAGGTGCCTAGTGCTTCTTCAACACATGACAAGTCCCTAAGCACGTGCATCTCTAGTCATTTACACCATTTTATTAGTAGGTCATTCCATAGGGGAAGCTGAAGGCGGGTTGCTCAAAATTTCCTTAAAACTTGCTTTTCTTGTTTGAATCGTAGGTGGCAAGCTATCAAACTGACACTTAACAATTTCTTGTTTTATATTCTCTCTGCAGTGATGGCGAGACCTTTGTTTCTGTCGATGACCTTAGAATTAATTTGTGGAACATGGAGATCAGTAGTCAATGTTTCAATATAATTGACATAAAACCAACGAATATGGAGGATTTGACTGGTAATTTCAGTGCCTTGCTTGCCGACAATTCTCTACTTGTGCCGGTAGCTGACTGAATGCTTGACTTAGCAATCACCCTTACTATACTGTGATGCTGCCCCACTTTCCTTTTGCTGTTATTATTTTGTAAGTGCTTGCATCTCTTGTGCAGAGGTCATAACTTCAGCTCAGTTCCATCCGGTTCACTGTAATCTGCTTGCTTACAGCAGTTCAAGAGGTTTTATCCGTCTAGTTGATATGCGGCAATCAGCCTTATGTGATCATAGTGCCAGGATGTGAGTGTCGGCCAACTATGTTGTTTGATTTTTGAGGTCCATTGTGCATTTATATAGTAAGTTTTCTTGTTATCTGCACGTGCTCTTGTTCCGATACCTGGCATCAAAAGCTTAAATATACAGCTTACAGGATGGAGAACAGCGTAGTTCTAAGTCATTTTTCACAGAGATCGTTGCATCAATCTCCGACATAAAATTTGCAGCTGATGGCCGCTACCTTATGAGTCGTGATTACTTAAACTTAAAGGTAAGCTAATTTTCATGGATTTGTTTTGCTTGAGCTTTTGTAACATCCCTGAACAGCCAAAAAACAGAAAAAAGAATCAATGCAAACACATGCACAAGGAGATGGGAAGTTGCAGGGTTGGTTTCTGTGCCTCTATTCCATGATAAGAGAGAAATAAAATAATCAAGTCTGTCTTAGTCAATTATATCTCTGTCCTTGGGGTTTTAAATAATTCATTGTCTCAATAAATGGCACTTCTCTTAAATATCTTTCTCCCCTTACTTGAAGTATCGATGACAATAAAAGTTCTCTATAGATTATCGAAGAATTCTATCTGATCCATAATTGTTATTTGATATTTTTAAAGCAGAACAAAGTGCTTTTTATTTGGTCCTCACACTTTAATATCGCAAGTAGTGGACGTTGGCGAAGCAACATGTCCATTAAGGGAATGCTAAAATGTAGGGTTAGAGTTAAGAAAATTTAACTTTCTTGGCTTGCCGTACGAACACGATCCATTGACTGTTTTGACAGAAAACCATCAGAAAATAACTCCCCAGTTCCTTGACATAGTGGTAAAAATGTTGGGCAGTGTTAGAATTTAAAACAGGGTCATATGTGTCCATTGGAATTCAGTGAACAAAAGATAATTTCCTCGAGTAATTAAATGATGCATTATGCTGTATTTGAAGAAATGATGAATCTATTTAAGAACATTGACTGCTGAAACCTCACGGCTGAGGCCATTTTCTGTTTGCTTCATTATCTTGCTTTTTTCTGTGGTATTTTATCCTTGAAATTCTATTGATTTGACTATTGTTTTCCTCTATCGATTGCTTTCTGAACATGTTCAAATAGCTTTGGGATCTGCATATGGGATCTAAACCAGTTGCAACATTCAAAGTTCATGAGCATCTTTGCCCGAGGGTAAGCAAATATCGCATGATGGTCAATCTAGTAAAGATTGTTCATCATGATATGTTTGATAGCTATCATTGTATTTGCCAGTTGTTATGTTTTATTTCCTTTAATTTACAACAAGTAATTTTCAACATAAAGAGGATATTTCATCAGTCGATTGTCGTTATCACTAATCAGTAACAGAATAAGGAGAGTAATCTTCCTTTTTATTTTCATTTGTGGCTTCCATAGTTAAAGTCATAAAGATCTTCAATTGTACCCATATGCACTTTTACATATTTGGATTTCCGAGAAATCATGCTCTGGTCAAATGTGATACTGTGGCCTTACTGATATCATGGACAATAGGTTCAGTATGAGTGAATAGATCATTGGAGGCATATCGCGTGGTCGATGCTGTACTAGAATCCTAATATAATTGATGTGCAAGCTGAAGCTCTCTTAGTAACCGTCGGTCCAGCTGAGTTCTCTCTATAATCTATATTCTCTATCATCAGCAACTCTGGCACAGCATGGGTATTTACCTTCATCTTTCCAACTGCTAAATTTGAACAATACTCGTCCATTTCGACGCCACATTCTCATTCTTTCCATTTAGAAGGCATTAGATATCATATATGGTATGAGTACTATTGACTAGGTCATCTCTGGAAGTAGAGGCTTATTTATCTTAACAGAAGGTACAGGCTGGCTATCGAGTTGATTGAGAATTCTTGCATTAAGTTCTTATCAGACATTCTGGTATCAATCTTTATGTTATAAGTTTGCATCTTCTATTGTTGCTGCTTTTCCTTGTCTTTCCACTTTAACGGTTAAAATTTCCAAATCGATTGACCTCCTTATCTACATATATGAGGAGACCTCTTTGTAGATACCATGGATAAAAAGTCTATTTTGAACTTATTTGTGTTATTTCTACATTAGGGTAAGGTCGCTAACCTTTGAATATATTTTCAACAGCTGTCTGATTTGTATGACAATGACTCCATATTCGATAAATTTGACTGCTGCCTAAGTGGAGATGGACTTCACCTTGCTACTGGTTCATATAGGTTTGCCCTGTTACTAAGCAGTTGCATTTGCAGTCCCGTAGATACTAATTCGTGGGCTTAGGTTTTTTTTCCTCCTGCTTTTATCTGACAATACATAATCTTAAATTTTCAGCTATCTTCTACGCATTTTTTCTCATGGTTTTGGGAGTGAAGAAGGGGTCACGGTTGGTTCTCGTAAAAATCCGAGCAGGTTGGTGGTTTGTTGTTTCCCTTCATTATTTTATCATATCTGCATAGTTATTGGCATTAGAAAATGATCTGCTCCCCTGCTACTCTAAGAACCTGCTAGAGTTATTCTTCACTGAACGAGGCTTTATCCTGGGGTTAACTATTCTGGTTGATTTTGTCAAACTTTCTTAGCAACAGTTGACTTTAATGGATGGCCAACTAAGAGATCTTGAATTTTACTTGCATATACTGGCTGACAGTCCTTTGCCATCACTTGTCTCAATGGGCTATTGCTATCATTCCGATAATGGCCTGAATAAGATATGCCTCCACGTTTGGGAGGTGAAATTTTGGGTTGGATGTGGAAAATGGGGTTTTGAAATTTTTGGGGGAGAGAAATGAGGGAAAATTCAAAATTTGGTCATTTTCGTCTCCATCTCACATTCCACGTCTTCCGGAACATAGCTAGTTAAACGAGGTCTGCTCTCTAATAGCTGCTAAGGAGAGTAATAGCCGAAGACGATGCTGAATTAGGGAAAAAGCAGATTGGAAACTTGGCAAATGCCAGTTTTCATTGCCCTTGAGACTGATTTTGTACACATCTGAGTTTGCGTCTCTAAACTCGCATCTGCTACTTCTAAATTTCCAATCTTACCGACAGGGCGTCTCTGCCTGCTGCTCCAAGGGCGAGGAGGTCATCAATAAGCAACTTGGCGCGTGGATTTTACCGGCAAGGTCCGACTTTAAACTTCGTAAACACTTATTTTTCGGACATTTCAAATGCTGTTAGGTTCTACATTCCTATGTCGTCTCAATCTCTCTCTCTATACTTTTGCAGCGCACGAAAATTCGAGCTCAGTTGCCAACAATACTCCTTGTGACTTGAAGCAGAAGTTGCTGCATTTAGCATGGCATCCAACTGAAAATCTGATTGCTTGCGCTGCTGGCAGCAGCCTGTTCATGTACTATGCATGAAATGCTCCATTGACGAACCCATCAGGAGCAGTGAAAGAGAAAGCCTTATATCAATAGCTGAAGAGAGGTTGGTTCTCCTGTTCCGGTTCCACTTGCAACATCGACTTCCCATTTTAGTTGGCGGTGTCCCCGGTCCCAAGGACCTGCACGGGGTCACGAGTTCGAGTGTCTGTTGTAATTAGCTGCACGCATCAGCACATGAGCGATGGGCTTGCGTGATTTGCGGTCTCAACTGTGCATTCCCTTAACCGAGGAGGAAAACCACAAAGGTGGCACCCTACCGACGGTAATAGGACATGGTTAGTGAATAATATGTAAACTTCTCTTTCTTCAGCACATCAGTAACGCGATATCTAATCAGAAATTCGTTACACAAAGGGGTTTAGTTGTGAACTTAGATTTGTTAATTATTGTCCTAAGTGTCGCGATTAATAGTCTAGTATCGTATCAAATTTATGATGTGTGCTTTGGGGAGATGATTAGCTGCAGCTCGAGCACTGGCGGCTAGTGCTCCAGCTGCCGCAAGTAAGGAGTCGCCGGTTTCCTATCGTACAATTATGTCCTCAACCGCACATAATCGTTTTGCAAAAGACACCCGGAAATTCCAATTTTTCCACCAATCTCTCTGTACCGCTTGCAACCACAGCAGGCTGTCGACACTGCCACCTGTGCCCTCGTCGACGTCCCCTCGCATCTCGCGCCATCATACCTTGTCTTCGCGTCCTCGAGCTGTTGCCCATAATCGTGCGTCACATCCTCCACGGGTAGACATACCTGTACCTCTCTATCCTTCCGAGCTGCGCCAATCGGGACCTCGGGATCATCACGAATGGTGCCGTCGACCTTGATTGGCAACGTCGGATCTGGCTCGGCGACGCCTGATGTGGGCTTAGCAGCGCCTGATTTGACATTCTGTTCGCAAATCCGACTCGGCGATAAATCGACTAGAGAATTTTATCCAATGAACCACTGTACTTGCAAATATATGCTTCCGGTCTTCACACCAAAGGGTTTGTTAAAACGAGACCCTTCGTTCAGCTTTCACAGTGATTTTCGATTTGCGTGACAATCACATGACAGCTGTCTCCTTTGGAAATACTACCAGCCGTTGGATGGAGTGACTTTTTCACCAACATGCAAGCTAACCTAAGATTAACTACATAAAAAATGATTAACTACATCATATTAAAAAGTACAGGGTTCGGTGACTAAAAACTCTAACGAAAAATGACACAACTTTGGGTTAACGCACAAGATAGTTTCGGACCGTTGACTTTTGGTAAATGTCGATTTAATCCTTGGACGATATGAAATTATAGGATAGCATTGCACATCATACCAAAATTTCTGACACTATTCATATAATTATTCCAAATTGCAAAATGCATTGAGCACGGTGAATTCACCCTCACTTAAGATCATGGATGCGCCTAAAACATCAGATTTTATTAGGACACTTGACTTGTTTGGCGAAAAATAAACAATTTAAAAAATATTTTTCTAAAAGGATCGCTCGTATTGCTTAAAATAATTAGTCAATAAAATTTTTTTTATTATCAACAATAATTTATATTTAAACATTTTCGTGAACGACAAAAATATTTTTTTGTTCACTCGTTTTTATAAACGATATAAATAATTATTTTTAAGAAAATAATTTTTTTAAAACTATTTATTTTTCACAAAACTCGAAGTTTATTAGGATTTATTAGGATAGAGTTTTCATACAAACTTCATTTAACAAAAAAAAGCGAAAACCAAAGGACGGCGACACCCGCATGGTATAATAATGGTACTGTCCAATCCCAATGCCACGCTGTCTCTGCATGTTCCCCGCGGGTGGTGCGGTGGCGAGGCGAGGCGCTACTGCTCTCCCGCTCAGTCGCCCGGCCCGATCCTCCGCCGCGTCTCCTCCGACGGGGAATCCTCGCTCCGGCCGTTGAAACCGGGATCTTCCTCCCCGGATTCGTCGCCGGGCAGCGCGAGGGTTCCGGCGAGGGAGCGAGCTACAAAGCGTGCGGGGCACGGAGCAAGAGTTCCCGGTTCCGGAGCTCGTTGAGTTTTCGCGAGTACCCGTCCGGGTCTGGACCCGAGCCCGCGCGGGGGGTTCCTTCCATCGGAGGAGGTGAGACCGCCTTTCGCCCCGTCTTTCGTTGCTTTTCCCTCTTCGCGACTGCGTTTCTTCTTGGCCGCTGGGGAGCATCCGCCTCGCGTGCTTACGCGGGTCGTCTGTCTGTTCTTTGCCTCGTTGTTTTGCTTTCGCTTTTGCATTTCGCGTAATTACTTGTGCGGTTTGAACGTTCTTTAACTGCCTTGTGAATGGACATCGAAATATTTAAATATTAAATCACGTGTCCATCTTAGAGCTTAAGTAAGCTTTTTGAGCACGCTTACCTCTTAGAGCTTAAGCTTTATAGTCCCACAAAATTTTGTATGGTATTAGAGAACAAGAGGTTTAAGCATCCGTCTTAGTACTTAAGTAAGCTTTTAGAATACGTCTTCATCTTGGGGCTTAAGTTTTGTCCTACAAAATCTTACATGATATTAGAGAATGTGAGGTCCCGAATTAAGCATCTGTGTTAGGGCTTAAGTAAGCTCTTAGAATATGCCTTTATCTTAGGGCTTAAGTTTTGTCCTACAAAATCTCACATGGTATCAGAAAACGTGAGATTCCGAATTTCCATGCTTTGGGCTTAGGTCAAAGTCTAGCTTATGAGAAATAATATATGAATATTTTAATATTAAACCACATCTTCAGTCCGATGTACTTCGATGGGTCCATTAGATTCTTGCTGTTTTTTTCTTTAAATCTTTTTAGGGTTGTTGGGGGTGTCCGGAAAGTGTTCGTTAGTTTAAGACTTGAATGGTCTCGTGTTTGCTGCGCTTTAGCGTTCGAGAAATATCAAAAACACTGTTGAATCTCTGTGGCTGGATTGTGTTCTGTTTATGATGCGTGACGAAATTCTGAAGAGAACTTTCGGGCGCGTCCAAATTCAGCTTACCTGCAAACCAGCAATGTGAACATTATATAGATAGTTTGTAGTCAATTTAACTGGAAACATATCATAACCAATGTAGTCACAATTTGTATGAACGAACTCTGGTTAATTTAGTAACCGACAGAGTTGGTTTGTACCGGTTGCCTAATCAAAAGATTTGCAAGGCATCCCTTTGAACCCTGGTTCATTTACTAAATTTGAACTTCGTACTGTCTTCCTTTTTCTCTGAGCAATTTGCTCGTTGGCTCTCTTTAACTTGTTTTACAGTGCTAATTACAGGCATTGCAGATTGCTTGGACTTGCATAAAGCTGAACTTGTGAAGGGGGATGTGACAGCTTTAGACTAGACTTTGTGGTGCCTTCGAGCATGATGCCTCCTGGAGTGTTTCAAAAAGTCCAGCTTCAGAAGCCCAAATCTCTTCTTGAAAGACAAGAATCCGGAGAAGAGAGAAGCTCAAATGCTTTAAGTACTGATAAAAGTGGAACCAGCATGTTGGATCAGACGCAGTCTACTCTGGATGATACAGGCCTGTCCTCAATGTCCACCATCTGTCCAGCACCCCTCTGCCGGCAGTTTTGGAAATCTGGGAGCTATGACAACGGGCATAGTGCCAAAATCTCAATTCAAAGTATTTGGCTCTTAAGTCCTACTTGTATATTTTAAGTCCTCATTACAATCTCAATTGGATACAGCTCGTGACTAGACATAAGAGTCCCAGTGATTATTGGGACTTAATACATTGGCCTTGTCAATTGTGCAATTAGCTGATCCTCCTGTCAACGTGCGCTGTAAATTGTAGATTCTTTGTATATTAACTGCATTTCTACCTTTTCTTTTACTGCTTGTTTCGCTTTACAGATGGAAGAAATTATCTCCGTGTCCACCCTATGTTCCTTCATTCAAATGCCACTTCACATAAGTGGGCCTTTGGCGGTAGGTTGAACTGGATGGTTGTGAATTTTCTATTACAGGGATTCTATTTCTTGACAGAAACCACTTCAAGTCCTTTTTTTTTTCCAGTTTGGATTTACCAGCTTCTTCTTTTGCAGCCATAGCCGAGTTGCTTGACAATGCAGTTGATGAGGTGATTTTCTGACCAAAACTTTTTAAGTATTGTACTATTTTGTTTTAGGTGCTCCTCTGATGTTGATTGTTTGTTATGAAAATATCATTGATGTTACCAACTATGATATAATAGTTCTTTTCCACCACAAGTGTTGACTATTCTAGAATAGTTGTAGGCTTGTTCTGAAATGCTTTAAGAAAAATTTTAAGGCAAGGATGATGTATCACAGGAATACTTTGATAGTTAGACCTATTTGATTGGAATGTGAATGAAAAGTTAATGCAAGAGTAACTCTCAAACAGTGAATTCCATCTTATTTTCTTATTTATTGATTAACATTTAGTAGTCTACTTGTTAGGATCCACATATTTGAAGTTATGTGATCTGATTTTCATATTCATTGTTTGCCTGCAAGGACAGATCCAAAATGGAGCCACATTTGTTATTGTAGACAAAACCTTAAATCCAAGGGATGGAAGCCCAGCGTTGCTAATACAAGGTCTTAGCCACCTTCAACTTCTTTAATATGCAAATTTAATTGGATGTTATTTTGGAGGCTCTGTCATCATATTGTTTAAATAGGAAACACAACTGATTCATTTCTTCGAAAAATCTGACTCATTGCAACTAGATGATGGTGGTGGAATGGACCCTGAAGCACTGAGGCAGTGTATGAGTTTTGGATTTTCAGATAAAAAAGAGAAATCAGCTATTGGACAATGTACAACTTCTCTGCACATTTTGTGAAGTACTTCCAAGTTTCTTTTGGGGATCTTTTTACGTTGACATGCAAATCTCATCTTTCAGATGGAAATGGCTTCAAAACCAGCACTATGAGACTTGGTGCAGACGTCATTGTCTTCAGCCGCCACATGGAAGATAGGTTGGCTTCCCTAAAACTGTTGTTTGGAAATTTAGGCTTGATCTCTATTTCCAGCAGATGTTATAAAATGTTGGTGGCTTCAGTAAAAATTTGTATTTCTTTAATTAGGTTTTATCTGAGATGAAATAAGTGTAGAAGAATGGAAAGATTGGGATCTCATTTGACTGGATGTTCTCTTTTACTCTCCTGGTTTTATCTTTAATGCAAAAAGCTAGGGATGATTGCACTTGTATGAGTAGATGTTTGATTAATTTTTTGCTTATTTGAATTATTGCTCCCCTCCTTCCTTATGCAGTTCAGTTTGATCATGTTCAGGAAGTTTTCTTAGAAAAAATCTCCACTTAAAAAAATTGATGTCTTCCTAAAGATTCTGTCTAATCGCCAGCAACATATATAATCATTTCAGAGTTTGCTATTCCCCTTTTGGATTATTATGTAACTAACTTGTCTCACCATCAGGGTTTTGACTCAGAGCATCGGCCTTTTGTCATATACATTCTTGATGCAAACAGGGCACGACAGGATTGTGGTTCCAATGGTAATTTTAGATGCTTCAATCTATATCATTGTTGCTTTACATGCACTTTCTATGAGGAACTGCTGTTGAGAAGGCAATATGTCTTTTATGTTGTTATCTCTATGATTTAATGCTTATGACACATTAACTGTCTGACTGTTTAAATGTCACATACACAGTTATGGGTTTTGTTTGATTATTATTTACTGCATACCACGTTTGCAGGCCAACTTGTCGTTTTAGGATTTTGCCCTAGTGAAAGTGGTCTGATTTTTTAAGTATTGGCATTACGTAAAACAATCTACTAAAGTCTATATAAAGACACAGGCATGTATCCTGGTATTTGAGTAAATGGAGTGAGGTCAGATGATACCTGGGGACAACTTCTTGTTTTAGGATTTTTCCCTGGGGATGATATTTAAACTGTTGGCATCAGGTAAAGCAATCTTCTAAGCCTATATATAGGCACCGGCAGGTATCCTGGTATTCGAGTAAATGGAGTGAGATAAGACGATTCCTCACTTCCTTACAACTTAACGTTATGGTTGGCTATGGTTGGCTAATCCTTAAATGAGATATCAGAGCATTTCCTTTTGAGGTTTTTGTGTTGGGATGTTATCTTTCAAGAGCCTCTAATACTAGCTTTCACATGTTCACATTTTATTGGTCTTCTATTATCTGGTGAAAGTTTTGATGCAGATGATGTTGCTCTCTTATTTCTTGTGTGCTCTTTTTCCCTTGTAACTTCTCTATCTTGTTTTTGTGTTTTGCTTTCAGGTTGACTATGAGTTTAATGCAAGCACTGGGACTCTGGAGATGTCTCGTCGCAATGATAGAGAACATTTCCTGGCAAATCTTTCTTTGTTGTTGCAGTGGTCTCCGTACTCAAATGAAGCAGATCTTGTCCAGCAAGCAAGTTCTTTCTCATTTTTTTCTCCCCATCTCTTTTAGTTCTTTAATTTTTCTTGACAAGTCCACCTGTTATATGCAAACCTATTGCAAGTACAAGTCTTGCATCTTTTATTTTAGCTTCTCTTTCTGATTATATCGATTTATCATCTTCACAGATTTGATTTATCAAGTCTTGATTGCCACACTTGTTGGCTTGAATATGCCCATAAATCCATGCTGAGTTTTGTGATGGGGGCCTACTGTACATGGGCGTAATGCGAAAGCAACAAATTTTGTTGGCTTTTCTGAAAGATCAAGAGTATGATTATGCCTGCTGTGCTTATGGACTAGCAATTTTATTTCCTTTTTTAGTGCAATCCTGATTATTTTACTAATGATCATCTGCAGTTTTTTCACATGATACTTTGACGGTTAAGTAGTTCTGGTCTGGTTCATTAGCATTCTGATTTGAATACGTCATCGTGGCTATGTGACAATGTGTGCAATTTTCGAAAAGGTTAGCTGCTACTTGTCTAGTCTGCTGACCTGGCTATCTTGGGATTGGTTTAGTCTATTTAGGAGAGAAGTTGCTGGAGACATTCTTTTTCCTCATAATTCATGTGTAGCTTTTAAGTAACATTGTACAGTTGCTGGCATCTTATGGTGTTCGAGGTCTTAAATAAATGATTTCATCTTTCTTATGGCAGTTTGATGACATCAAATCCCATGGTACAAAAATTATCATTTATAATTTGTGGTTCAATGATGATGGGGAAATGGAGTTAGACTTCGATGCTGATCCGCAGGTTTTATGCTTCCTATCCGTTGTTCTTCCTCATGCTATTTGTTCTCATCTTATTCACCATAAATTGACTTCTCTTGAATTTCTAATTGAAGGACATCCATATTAGTGGAGATATTAAAAAAGTTGAAACACGTCACAACTGGAAATCAGTGAATGAGCAGCACATTGCTAATAGACTCCATTATTCTCTTCGTGTAAGTGGTATTGTTATAGTCAGAGAAATGATTAAGTTTCAATTCATCTGTTTTGACAAGTCTTAATTTGTCGTGCAACAGGTATACTTGTCCATTTTGTACTTGCAAATACCTGAAAGTTTTAAAATAGTGCTCCGTGGTCAGAATGTGGAGCATCATAATATTGCAGATGATCTCAAGTGTATCGAATATATATTATACAGACCTCAAACCGCTGGATCTGTGGAGGTTATTTTGAATATTGCATTTTTTTCTTACCTACTGTCTCTGTTGTTAGCGACGATTATTTAGTTTGACCTAGCCCAATTTTGTGCTTGATCTTCTCTTGTCTAATTGAATTTTGAAGGCTTTATTGTTATGGTGGTGTTTATTTATTTGTTTTTCTTAAAAAACCTAACAGCTTTTTTAAGTAATATTGACCCTAAAGTGACGAATCAGGCCTGGTGGCTACAGTGTTAGGATTATGAAAACTTTATATTTCCGGATGTTAATAGCTGTCTCCTTCTGGATAAAATGTAATAAATCCCTGAAGGTGTATTGGAGTTCTATGATTTTAGAATTTGTGTGAATGGGTGGGTATTTTTTGTCAGGGTTGGGGGGGACGGGCATTGTGGAATATTCATCAGTCGGAACTTTTATTTTGCATTGCAAATCTCTCTCTCTCTCTCTCTCTCTCTCTCTCTCTCTCTCTCTCTCTCTGTGGCATGCGTGATCTATGAGGTGCATCTAATGTTGAAGCATGCACTTTTACGCTTGGAATGTTAGAAAATAGACATGCTTGTCTGATTGGTGTCTCTATATATATGCCACCTCTGTTAAAGAAAAATTGTGCTGCAAATATTTAATTGCTGTTCATGCGGTACTCATGCAGGGTGAGGTTGTAACTACCATAGGGTTTCTAAAGGAAGCTCCGCATGTGAACATCCACGGGTTTAATGTGTACTACAAGAATCGACTGATACTGGTAACAAAATCTTCTCCAGTACTTTCAGCATTGGGTTTATTATCTTTTAATGCTTTATTGTCTAGTAGGCATCTCTATAGGTTTCTATAGTTTGTGTCATAAGTGGCAAGATGGTTCCATCCGTCGTTAGGGTATCAAGCAGTTGTTGAATGCTATTAATTTAGGGTTAATACCTCGAAAAACCTCAAACTGGTACGCCTGTGACAATTTTACCTCAAACTAATTTTTTGACCACCAAAAATTCCAAATCGGTACACCAATGACAAATTTACCTTCAGTTTATTTCCGTTAAATTTTACTGTCAAATTGTTTTATTAAATGACACGCGGCAATTGACAGATATACCAATTTTATGTTTTACTCTCTATTTGTCATAGGCATACCAGTTTATGATTTTTTTGTGGTATTAATTCAATTTAATGGAAACTAACGGAGGGTAAATTTGTCACAAATGTACTAATTCAGGATTTTTTGTGGTCAAAAAATTAGTTTGGCGTAAATTTGTCACAGGTGTACCAGTTTGGGGTTTTTCATGGTCAAAAAATTAGTTTGAGGTAAAATTGTCACGGGTGTATCAGTTTGGGGTTTTTCGTGGTATTAACCCATTAATTTAATAGGGAGGCAACTGTGGGAAGCCACTATAAAATGTAAACAATAGAAAGTGAAACAAACGACAAAGATTGCCAAAATGAATAATATCGATATTCTTTCTTCTGACTTTATGAATTTGTATTCTCTTTTCAGCCATTTTGGAGGGTCGTGAACTATACAACACATGTTAGGGGTAGAGGTGTTGTTGGTGAGAAGCATCTTTGTTCACCTTGTGTCTTGTGATAAAGTGCTGTTGCTTCATCCTAATCTACTCTGTTTTTGAAGGTGTTCTGGAAGCTAATTTTATTGAACCGACTCATAACAAGCAAGATTTTGAGAGAACTTCCCTTTTTCAGAAGCTGGAAGTTCGGTTGAAAGAAATGGCGTGGGAATACTGGTAAGCTACTTGTTATCCTGGTGGAATTTGTTGTGCTATAGAACTAGAACTTTTCAGTTTATATATGCAACATTTTTGTCAGTTCCTCCTTGTTTCTTCTTTCTCCATTTGACATTCGGTTTTGTGGTTCCTGTGAACCACATATGGCCCTCTGCTACTTTATACTACAATTGGAGAATTGCTTATAATTTGCCTTTCACGGCGAGCTGCCTCCCAATAGTCTCAAGTAGTCTTTCTTGCTCTTTACATCTTGAGTTGCCAGCTGTAGCAGTTTTGGTGGCCCCTTTCCGAACCTTTTATTTTTATGTCCATCTAAGTAGCTTTACGTGCACTTTTCAGTACTTTGATTCAGATTTGTATCTATTACCTCTATTTAGTTGAGTGGTCCCTTGATGAATGTTTTTTAGCTTCACACCTAAACATAAACTAAAGGTGCCATAGTTCAATGAAGTTTCCACCATGACGATTCTTCTGGATAGGAACTATCAATTAACTGAGTCCTTGTACCCCATGTGCTCATTTGTGTTTCACGAAAATTTGGCTTGATTTTCTTCACTTGACCATATTTAGATGACCTTATTGATGGCTATACCATCATGGGAATTCCCAACTCTTTAGAGATTTTGTTAGTCACATTTGATGACTTTTGTCAGAACCAGCAGTTGCAATACCGTCTTTTTGTCATCTCTTCTTCAGTTAGGAGGGAACCTCAAAATCAATCGAGCTATATGCTTAAAGGCTCATAGATGTTGCATGGGTCATTTTTGTCATCCCTTATCCAATTTACCATTTAAAGGTAAAGGCTCATAGATGTTGTGTGGGTCTGTTTCAGATTTATCTGATCTTCTTGTGCATATTCAACTTCAGGGACTTTCATTGTGGACTGATTGGGTATCAGGTCAATAAGAAGGTTCGAGCATCAGTATATGCAGAGAATTCATCTCATTTCGTTCATCATAGTGGTCTTGAAATGCCTGTTCAATTGGAACAGAGTTTACCCCTTACGACATCTGAAGCATTTGGTGAGGCACTCAGAGATGATTATAAGCAAGGTGAACTTTTGAAGATGAGCTGCTGGTAACTTGTAGTTGTAATTTTCTGAAGCACAGGACTCAATGAATACAGGGTCTGCTAGGAAGCGCAAGGCAGTCGGGCTAACAGAAACTGAAAGGGCAAATATGCAGACAACAGGGGAGGGCGGCATTAACGACAATTGGGAGATCGAAGAGATACAGGTCAATCTACGAGTTGTATTTAAAATTGTAGCTGGCTTTGTGCACTGACTTCTTTAATACATGTGTTACAGCCTATCAATATCCCTGATGACCAGTCAAAAGAAGAGGAGGCCACAAGGATAGTGCAAGAACACAAGAAGCTACTTGCAAAGTGAGTGGCAGCCTCACAGTTTTGATTTTCAAGTGATTGAATTGTGTAAGAGTAGCTATAAAACACCTGGATACACTGAAGCATCGTGAGTTGGTTTCTGGTGTCCATGAGTTCCATTGTTTCCTTCCTAGGTTTCAACATCGTCCATCATACTTCCCTGCACCAATTGCTCTTCCTTTTACCTCTGATAGAGGGTGATGATTACCCTTGCCTTATTAGGCTAGAAGATATATTTGAGAAATAGTAAACTTGACATTTTGTCCGTCTTTACACGGATCATATATAATAAATAAGCTTCATCTCAGACAGTATTTACCTACTAGGAGGCCAGGTACATTACTCCTTTTATGTGAATGAGCTCCGTTCTGTACATGGACCATGCACTAGACATTTATAAGCTTCTTGTGATTGCTTTCAGATGCGTGGAATATGAGAAGAGCGAAAAAGAGCTTAGCGACAAGGTTTTTCAACATTTCTTGATGCTAATCTCTTCTCATCTTAGTTGATGATATCATGCCCTTATAAAAAGATTCGCTGTTTTTGGTGGTGCAGTTGGCTCAGCTCACTAGTGAACTAGGAGAAGCTCAGCTCGAGTATTCTCAACTCTTGGCCGAAGCTCTATCTCTGGGCCCAATCAAGAAAGAAAACAATGTAAATATGTTGTCTCAATAAGAAATCTCTTAGGTTTATTCAATCGAATTTTGGTGGTATTGGTAGCTCTGTCAGGCTATCCAGAATTCTCAAGTGCCACGACCTAGAGAGAAACCTCAGCACCCTCGCAGATCCCTTAGGGTACATCTTCGATTTCTATCGGATTCTTGGCTAATTGTGACCGAGAAGATAATACTAGTGAAGAAGTATAGTTTAGCAATAGCCAACACTTCAAACGAAAGAGGAAATCATGCTTCGACTATGGTGGATTTGCCAAAGCGATCCGTGAGTCTAAGCGGTGAGGAATGTAGCAGGTAGATTTAAATTATCTCAGCTAACTGGCCCTTTACATTTTGACAAACTGTGTCGTGTGATGGTTCTTAGAATACCACAACCTGAAGTTTGATTGACAACACATCATGCGGAGATGCTTCTCAAGGCTGCTATTTGTGAGTTGAAGTGTATGTGTTATGATGGTGAAGGTTAAACTCCAAGTTGCTATTTTACCCCTTTACTTGCAGAGGTTCATCTCTAATATTTTTACTCATCAAAGTCATTGAGAATCCCCTCGAAATCACATGACCACTCTTCTTTTTCGTAAAGTACAGTTATGATCTATAGAAACATGGCATCACCCATTATACAAAAACATCAAAGATCATATATTATTGCCTCTTGGTTCATCATATAATCATCAATTCCTTTTAACAATATTGATCTATAATATCATGCATACTTTAAATTATTATCAAATAATGATCAAGAAATACTAAAGGATTGACCTAATATAGCCCCTAAGATTCACTTACCTTGGATGGACAGCTTTGAGTGAGCATAGAGCTTGATCCACCTTAAAATCAAGTGATACTATCTTGAACTAACACTAATTAGACAAGTCAAACAGTTAATTTAACAATATTGAGGTGACCAAAACTATGAACGGGAAAATCTTACCTCAGAGAACATAATTTTTTAACGTATCTCTGAAAATCAAGTGATTTTGGGTAGGCTTTAAGTGTTAAGCCTTCCAGTTTTGGTAGAGAAGAAAACGAGATGAGCTATGCGAGGATGATGATGAGTGGCGGTAAGCCTCCAAAGAGAGAGAGAATGATTGGCCAAGTATGTGCAAGAATGAGGAGACTTGATTTGCAAGCTTATCAAGAACATAAATGGGCTAGAGTTATAAAAAAAAATGATGTCACAGATGTTGCAGCTGTTGGAGAAATATGTTGAAAAAGATGAAAATAAGAACAAAATAGCTGAGATTTACAAACATTGTCCTTAAGAATAATTTCATTTCTCATAGTACAAAATTTGGTGTATAAGGCTCTAGCGCAGAATTTTCCTATATAGGGAACATGAACAACAACGCTATATGCGAATCCAACATATAAATGGAAAGTAAAGAGAGAATTTCTTGTTTTTGGTGAAAAATAATTGTGATTTGGAGATTCTCTTTATAGGCAAATAAACGAGAGGGTTAATAAAGAAATAAATCAAATCAAACGTTATAGAACCATTACAAATTGATCGCGGTCATAATTTCCATTAAAGCCATCACAAAACAATAATTTCAAATATTTCAAAACCATTGAAATATTTGACAATCCCCACATTTTTCAAAAGGTTTTGAAAAAGAAAACCTATGTATTAAACTCAATGAATGTAATGCGTCGGAACTGGTGATTTTTAAGTTATGAATTGTACCTAAAAAGAATGAAATATAATTCACAAAATCATTGGTGAAGTTTGAAACTTCAGTGAATCAAGAATTTCTTTTAAAAATTATAATTTTCACCAATGACATTAGACCCCCTACAATTTTTGTTGTTCAAAGCGGTTTTGTGTTAATAAGATATGTGCATGCCCGGTTTCATAAATGCTTTAGAGTTTTTGCCAAATGTTATCATAGGAGCGGCCCACTCCACACTTAAATAGATGATTCCATCAAGAGTATTCTACAATTTGATACACCATCAATAATGGTTATGGAATTCATTAAGAGCTTAGCTCAACCTCTTTTTCATAACAGTCTATTTCTATTCTCACCTTAGGAGGGACAACAATTTTCATTATTACATCACTAAATCAACAAGTGACTTGTTTTTACCTATATAAACCTAACTCATGGGATCGCCAATCATATGAGTTAGGTTACCATCACTATTGATTTTCAATTAGCTAGTTTAAGTTTCATTCCCTTTAATGTATCAAAAATTAATTTTCTCTCCACAGGTTTAGTTAGAGGATTAGCTAAATTTACTTATGACTTTAAATAATCAATGGATATAATTTCATCTTTAAGCAATTGCTACCATATCACATCTCAATTGGATGTGTCTTTTTTAGCTATTTGAAGTTTCATTCTTTACAATAGCTATTGCCTCTTGGCAATCACAATGCCTAGACATAGAATGTGTAGGTTTCATTCCCAAAGGAATATTGCTAAGAAGTTTCTTAACTACTTAGCCTATATGAGTTTTGAGAAGAACTTTTCATTTCCCGAGAACTTGAGCAGTTCTCGAATCGCTAAAATAAATAATTTCTCCTTCCCCTATTAGAGTGTAAGAGGATAAAGCATTTTCTTCATACATGTATGCCTAGTAGCATTGAGTCTACCATTCATTCTTTCACATTGCTTGCAATATTGGCTTGAGAATTAACCTCAACAATTACGTTATCAGAATCATATGGTTCAACCAAGTTGACTTTTGGTTTAGCAAGATTGTCATTCCCTTATAATTTTGTTTGACTGATTTCCAAGTTACAGTACTTTCACCACCGGTGAACACATATCAACTAGTGGATTTTGTCTGATTTGAATTTAAGATTCAATTAGCATTACTGTATCCTTCTATTATAACAGGAAATTCACTATATAAAATGTGATGATCCATTTAAACCAACAAATATCAATCAACCAAGTTAATTGTCTAGGCAGATATTCTAACTTAGTCCTTAAAGTTTTCACTTATCTTGAATGGAATCTTGAACAATCAAAGCCTTTAATTACTTTGTAAGACTCTTGACAGTTGAGCTAAAACCACAACTTAATTTTTTTTTTTTGTAGTTGAAGGTTGATTGAAATTTTGAACTGGAAAAAATTGTTTCTTTTCTATAAGGTGGGAAGATGAATAAGGTGGGAAGATGAAGCAATAATTGAAGTGGAAATCGAAGGAAGTGATGTCTCAACCAAGAAAGGGGGAAGAGGGTGTCATTTTATTTTCTTTTTCTTAACTTCAATTGTAATGATTGCTATAAACCTTGGTTGAGTTAAAATGTCATGAGTGATGTCATTTTGGTGGCTAAGCTCAATGGCACAAATAAGAGAATGCGAATAATTACTTGGGTGACAAGTTGCAAGATTTGGGTGAAAATGTGGAGATATTTGATTGGAAAGAGAGAGAGAGCATCATTGCGCTCAAGTAAGATGCATGAATGAGGAAGCATTATTTGAGTTGTAATCATTCAAACATTAATGTATATGTGTGAGTGAGAGAGAGAGAGAAAGAGATAAGATAGCCCATGCATGAACAATTCAATCTTATCAAGAGCATTAATGAGTTAAAGTTAAGAATGTTGAGGTCATGCATGATGTAATTCCATATTAAAACTTATGGTTTGACAATTTAGAAGATGTGGCAACATAGATGAACGACAAGTGACATGAGAGAGGTAGAGAAAGAGAACATGGTTGGGCCAACTCGGTGCATGAATAAGGAGAAGTATTTGATTTGCAATCATTTAAGCATTAATGGTTAAATGTCATGAATGGTGGCATCTCATGATTAAAACATATGGTTGATAATTGTAGAGACGGGGCTAGATGAATGAGTAAAAAGTGGCTAACTTGATTTGGCAAAATTGTGGTAAAATAATGCTAGGAGTAGCTAATAAATAATGATTGTGAGAGAGGGAGAAAAAGAAGGTAATAGAAGGATGAGACAAATATCAATTCCCATATTGAATATTATGAATCACATGTATAGATTAATTAAAGGTTGTGGGTACTAAAGGCAATTTGAGCATTCCAATATAAAGTAATCATGTCACCCATGGCACTATCCAAATATTCTCAATTTAATGGCACTAGTAGTGATACTCTCATTAATCTCATGTAATATAAGGAGCACTAGATCCAATGTAAGAATTATAAAGTGCTAAGAATACTTCATCCATTGTAATGCATATACAACGTAAGAGCTATACTTGACATGCCGATGATGTTTTACTTAAATTTTAGTAGGGAATTTTATTTTCATGTAACATAATAGATGCTCACATAATGGGAAAAAAGAAGAAGCAAAAATGCTTTCCTTAGTGTGATTTTGCAAACACCATTCAATCCAAAGCTGTTTCCCAATGCACTTTAAAATTACAATTTACCGAACACTACTTGCATTAGATCAAAGACCTTTGAATTTTCGCAAAGATATTTCCCCAAAGCCAAACCAAACTCACCCTAAGATATGTGCGGGGATGAGAGAGCATTCTCACACCTTCATGCACTTATCAGACATACACATTACCATGAAGCAAATACCTGAGGAGGTTATTAAGGATCATCTAGAGCGGGGTGAATAAGTGATATAGAAAATCCTTTGTAGAAATAGTAGATCAAAAACAAATCCTAAGCATAGTTTAGATTTTGAGCAGACTTTGAAAAGCAATTAAGTAAATGAGCAATGAAAAAAATGAAAGGAGCTTTAGAGAAAAGAAAAATTGCACACAAGATGTATAGTGGTTTGGCTTAAATTAAGTCTACATCCACTTTCTAACGCTGACAGTCTACTGGCTGGATTTCACTAGATGATCAATCAAAAGATTATTGATTTTGAATGATAACTCACTGTGTAAGATATGTCACTCTATCTCACTTAATCATTCTTACAATAAGTCTCTTAAGATCGCAGATTTTAGCTCAAGAAAGACAAATAACACTGATCGGAGTGTGCTCAGACTTTGGAAGAGATGATTCAAGATATCATCTCTTCTTCTACCCATCAATACTTTGTCTCCTTTTATACTCCTTCACTTCCAAACTAGCTGTTGAACAGTCTTCAGAGATCATCTTCCGATCTTTATCTTGGAAAGATTTGTATAAAGAGGATTGAGTAGCTGTTGAGTGACAAAATCTGAACCTCGCTAAATCTGATCGCCCATACAACCAGAACTTTGGTTTCAAGATGAAGAGCCTCTCCATTTAGAAATAAACTTGTCTCATGGTTGATTGTCAATCAATTTAAGATATTTTGCGATATAAATATCCCTTGCAAAATAGTATTTTAAGATTAAGTCAATCAAGATTTTCCATTTATGAAATCCAAGCCAGATTACTAGATGTTGTAAATATTTTGAGTTTGCGTCGAGAACCAAATGAGATTTGATTCTATAGTATCTAGTCTTGTAATCCAAATGTATATTAGGATGGGTTGTTCTTTAAAGTCTAAGTCTCTTGATTCCAGTATAAATGTTGAAGTTTGTCAAAAGCCTTATAAAGTATGAACATTAGTATAAAGTCTGAGCTCCACGAATTAAAAAATTTGTCATCTTCAAAGAATAACTTCTTAAATCAAAATACTTAAAAACATTTGTCATACTTACAACATATTTATGGACAATTTTATGAATTTTAAAATCTATTAGAAGGTTTTCCCAACAATACCAACATGTGTGAGCATAGGCACGGGCATTGGCACACAACCCCGAGCAAGCATGCACAAAGACATGCTTCCGAACACCAACACTAGCTCATGTGTACACTCACTTGAGCATATCGGCATGGGCATTACTAAACACCTGTCTCAAAAAATTAATAAAAATAAAAAGATTAGCGAGATTTCTTTTCGTTTCGTTTCTTTTCCACTTTTTCTTTTTTCCTCTTCTAAGTAGCCACACAAAATCACAATGCCTTTTTAAAGATTTCTCTAAATAGCTAATTGGAAAAATGTAAGCATTCTCCATAAAGAGTATAGAACCACAAATTCTTGGAATACGCTTGAGGATAATTCCGTTCCTTAGAGAATGAAACTCGATGCTTAAGGCTCTAGTGTCTATCCTCTCAGGATACATCAGATCTTCCTCTATAGTCCACGCAATTTAAATTGAGGGAACATGAACAACAATGTTATCCATAAAACCTAGCAAATAAATGAAATAAAAGAGATAATTTCTTGTTTTTGGTAAAAATGGTTGTGATTTGGAGATTCTCCGTATAGCCAAATAAATAAGAGGGTTAATACAGAAATAAATCGAGTCAAATGTTGCGAAGCCGTTACAAATCGATTGTTGTCATAATTTCCATTAAAGCCATTACCAAGCAATGGTTTTGAATTTTTCAAAACCATTGAAATAACGAACGGTAGTTACATAGTTTAAAATACATGGTTGAAAATGAAGGGTCTCACTCAGCGGCCACCCGATCGCCACGTGTGGGAATGGGGGGGTTTATGGGTTTATTCCTAATTTCTTTTACTGAAAGCTCGTTGTTATACCCAAAAGAAAGAGAGTGAGTAATAAATGACTATCTTTGTTGGCAAAACTTGTGGTCTCAAGAGAGGGAAAAAAAATGTGATTGAAATATGTGGTAAACATCAATGACCATGTAAGAAAAGAAAAAAAATATGAGACTCGTCTATACATTAATTTGAGATCGTGCCTCCTAAAGGCATGTGGGACATTTCCAGTGTGTGGTAGTCTTGCCACTCTTGGCACTATTGCAATATTCCACTAATCTAGTGGCACTTCTGTATTTATAATGATATATGCTCTCCTGAAATTTATGTAATCCAACGTGCGCCAGATCTAATGTGGAAATTGTGAGGTGCTAAGCATGCCTTACACATTGTAATACATGTATCACGTAAGGCTTATTTTCGACATGCCACTGATAGTTCACTTTGATTTTAATATGAAATTTTACTTTCTCATAACACGATAGTTGCTAACATAACAAATAGAAGGAAAATTTAGAATGCCACTGAATATCGGAGTTTTCTCATGAATAAATTCCGCGTAATTAAGAAAGCTAATATCTTTACGTTGCTTCCGCCGAAATATATTATGATAATATTTCCTGGAAAAGCGAGTTGAAAATACAAATCAAATCAATTGGCCTCGTGACATATTCATGGAATACCTTTTACCTTTCCTTTTCAGATCTCGTAATTTACACATCTCGTAATTTACACAACATGAATAATTTCTCTCTTTAACGAATTCAAGTTATGTATGTTCAAATGTAAATTCACATATAATATTTTTTTATAGTCTTAAAAAAATATATTTGTGATGCTTCAAAATTTAACAATTAATTTTTTTGGTTGAAAATATTAAATGGGGAAGTTGACGTCTATGCAAAGAAAACAGGGATAACTAACAACCGTATGATAGAAACGTATCGTCCAATGACCAGACTCTCAGACGGTCGAATAGTACACCCGAAGGTGGTCTGGTGAGCCGAGGAGCGATCCACCCCCAACTCCGTCCACCGAGTCGGCCTTCGCTTCTTCGATCGTCGCCCCATTTCTCCGACGGAATTCTCGCTCCGGTCGTCGTCGTCGTCGAAACCCACTTCCCGTATTCGTCTCCGGGCAGCACTAGGGTTTCGGCGAGGAAGAGGTACTAGAGAGTGTGCGGAGGAGGACCCACGAGTTCGGGTTCCAAACTCGTTGAGGTTTCGTGAGTTCGCACCTGCTGAAGGGTCGCCGAATCGTGGGTAGGCCTTGGATTTTCGCATCGTTGTCTCTGAACCGAGCCCGCAGGGTTCTTTCCATCGGAGGAGGTAACGACCCTTCATCATCTTTCGTGCTTTTCTCTCGTTACAACTTCGTTCTTTGGCCGCTTCGGAGCATGTGGTTCGCGTAATTACTTGTGCTGTTTGAATGTTCTTGACTTCCTGGCCCTGCCATTGTTTGCTTTTGCTTCATATATGTACTTCGCGTGATTGCTTGTGCTGTTTGACTGTTCTTGACTTCCTAGTCCTGCCATTGTTTGTTTTTGCTCCGAAGGGATATGCGGTTTCAGCTAAATGCAAGTGGCCTGTCCGATGTACTTCGATGGTTCCATCAAATTCTTGCTGTTTTTTTTCTCTTTTTGGGGTCGTTGGGGGGTTGTCCGGAAAGAGTTCAGTAGTTAAAGACTCGAGCAGTCTTATATTAGCCAAGCTTTAGCATTGAAGAAATATCGAAAACGCTTTTGAATCTCTATGGCTGGGTTGTGTTCTGTTTATGATGTGTAAGGACTGAGAACTCACGGGGGCAGAGGGGTCGACATTTTCAAATTCAGCTTACCTGGTAACCAGAGATGTGAACATTGTCCAGATAGTTGGTGGTTGATTTAACAGGAAACATATCATAATCAATGTCCTAACAATTTGTATTGACATGTTACCAAAATGGCGAGCAGATGTGGTAGTTAAATTGCAAAATCAACAGAGCACTGAAATTAACAAGATTAGTCAAAGAAGAAGAATTACATCATGAGCATGGTTTTCATGGACATGAATTTCGCTATCCGCATATTCTTGAACATTTTGAGTAGGAACTGTACGAGTAAAAAAAATGTCATTAGTATTACTTCCTAGAGGATGACAAGCAGCATATCATTTTGTGACACACTTGCTTCATTACCCCAGTCCCTTCTGGATTGTGACCTTTACTAAAATTTTGAACTTCGTACTGTCTTCCTACTTCTCTGAGCAATATGTTCATTAATTCTCTGTAACTTCTTTTGCAGTGCTAAATAAGGCATTGCAGATTGCTTGGACTTGCATAAAGCTGAACTGGTGAAGGTGGATATGACAGCTTTAGACTAGACATTGGGGTGGCTTTGAGCATGATGCCTTCTGAAGTGTATCAAAAAGTCGAGCTTCAGAAGCCAAAATCACTTCTTGAGAGACAAGAATCTGGAGAAGAGAGAAGCTCAAATGCTTTAAGTACTGGTCACAGTGGAACCAGCGTGTTAGATCAGGCGCAGTCTACTCTTGATGATACAGGCCTTTCTTCAACATCCACCATCTGTCCAGCACCACTATGCCGGCAGTTTTGGAAATCTGGGAGCTATGACAATGGGCACAATACCAAAATCTCAATTCAAAGTATTATGCTCTTAAGTCCTACTTGTATTTTAATTCCTCATTACTATCTCAATTGGACGTGGCTGGTGACTAGACATAAGAGTTCCAGTAATTATTGGGACTTATGCATTGGCCTTCTCAATTCTGCAATCGGCTGATCCTCCTGTTAACTATGCGCTCTAAACTGTAGATGCTATCTATATTAACTGCATTTCTAACCTTTTCTTATGTGTGTTTCACATAACAGATGGAAGAAATTATCTCCATGTCCACCCTATGTTCCTTCATTCAAATGCCACTTCGCATAAGTGGGCCTTTGGTGGTAGGTTGACCTGGATAGTTGTGAATTTTTTTATTACAGGGATTTTATTCCTTGACAGAAACCACTTTTGAGTCCTTTTGTTCCAGTTTGGATTTACCGGCTTCTTTTTTTGCAGCCATAGCAGAGTTGCTTGACAATGCAGTTGATGAGGTGATCTTCTGACCAAAAGTTTTCAAGTATTCTGCTATTTTCTTTCAGGTGCTCCTCTGTTGTGATTGCTGATTTAGAAGATACCATTTTATATTACCAAGAAAAATATAAGAGTACTTTTCCTCCATCAGTGCTGACTATCCTATAATACTTGTAGGCTTATTCTGAAATACTTTAAGAAAAATTTTAAGGTTAGGATGATGTATAACAAGAAGACTTGGATAGTTAGACCTCTTTGGATTGGAATATGATAAAAAAAAATTGATGCGAGAGTAACTCGCTAGCAGAGAATCTTATCTCATTTTCTTATTTCCTGATTCTGGCTTTGTATTTCAACATTTAGTAGTCTACTGGCTGTGTTCCCCATATTTAACGTTGTGTGATCTGTTATTCACATTCACTGTTTGCCTGCAAGGACAGATCCAAAATGGGGCCACATTTGTAATCGTAGACAAAACCTTAAATCCCAGGGATGGAAGCCCGGCATTGTTAATCCAAGGTCTTTGCCATCTTTAAATATTTTTATATGAAAATCTAACTATATGTTATTTTGAAGTCTCACTCATCATATTGTTTAGATAAAAAATACACCTGATTCTTGTCTTCCTAAAATCTGACTCATTGCAACTAGATGATGGTGGTGGAATGGACCCTGAAGCACTGAGGCAGTGTGTGAGTTTTGGATTTTCAGATAAAAAAGAGAAATCAGCTATTGGACAATGTACACCTTCTCTGTTCACTTTGTGAAGTACTGTCGAGTTTCTTTTGGCACTCTTTCTATGTTGACATGCAAAGCTCATCTTTCAGATGGAAATGGCTTCAAAACCAGCACCATGAGACTTGGTGCAGACGTCATTGTCTTCAGCCGCCACATGGAAGATAGGTTGGCTTCCCTGAAATTGATGTTTGGAAATTTAGGCTTAATCTCTTGTTTTGGCAGATATTGTAAAATGTGGGTGGCCTCAGGGAAAGTTGTACTTCTTTAATTAGGTTTTACGTGAGATGAAATATGTGTAGAGGAATAGAAACATTGTGAGCTAATTTGATTGGATCTTCTCTTTTACTCTCCTGGTTTTATTTTTAATGCCAAAGCTAGTCATGATTGGACTTGTACAAGTACATGTTTGATGAATTTTATGCTCATTTGAAAGACTGCTCCCCTTCTTCCTTATGAAGTTCCATTTTATCATGTTCAGGAAGTTTTCTTAGAATAAGGCTCAGCTTAAAGATTCTGTCTTATCACGAGCGACATATATAATTATTTCAGAGTATGCTATTACACTTTTGAACTATTCGCTAACTGATTTGTCTCACAATCAGGGTGTTGACTCAGAGCATCGGCCTTTTGTCATATACATTCTTGATGCAAACAGGGCACGACAGGATTGTGGTACCAATGGTAATTTTGGATGCTTCAATCTATTCTTACATGCAATTTTTATGAAAAGCAACTGTTGCGAAAGCAATATGTTCGTTATGTTGATATCTCTAGAATTTAATGCTTATGACTCATAGGCTATCTGACTGGTTAAATGCGACGTACACAGTTGTGGGTTTTGTTTGAGTAGTTTTTACTGCGAACATGCACATTTGTCGACCAACTTGTTGTTTTAGGATTTTGCCCTAAGGATGATATTTTAACTGTTGGCATTAGGTAAAGCAATCTTCTAAGCCTATATATAGGCACTGGCTAAAATCCTGGTATTTGAGTAAATGGAGTGAGATAAGATGATACCTCACTTCCGTACAACTTAACTTTATGGTTGGCTAATCCTTAAATGAGATATCAGAGCATTTGCTTTTGAGGTTTTTGTGTTGGCATGTTATCTTTCAAAAGCCTCTTATACTAGCTTTCCTGTGTTTACATTTAATTGGCCTTCTCTTATCTGGTGAAAATTTTCCTTTTCATAGGTTTTAATGTGGATGATATTGCTTCTCTTGTTTCTTGGGTGCTCTTTTTCCCTCTAACTTCTGTCATTCAGCTGTTTCATTCGTTTTTGGGGTACTTGGGGTTTTGGTTGTTTGGGTGGTGTTTTGGTGTGTGTGTGTGTGTGTGTGTGTGTGTGTTGGGGGGGGGGGGGGGGGGGGGGGGCGAATTAAGCATCACTAAGTGTTCTTGATTTTGACACTGCTGAACTGCCCCTCACCTGAATGCTTGATTAGCACATCTCTGTTTAACATTCACTCATATATCCTGTTGCTTTCAGGTTGACTATGAGTTTAATGCAAGCACTAAGACTTTGGAGATGTCTCGTCGCTATGATAAAGAACATTTCATGGCAAATCTATCCTTGTTGTTGCGGTGGTCTCCATACTCAAATGAAGCAGATCTTGTCAAGCAAGCAAGTTCCTTCTCATTATTTTCTCCCACATCTGTAATTGTTATTTATTTTTTCTTGACAAATCCTCTTTCATCTATTGTAAGTACAAGTCTTGCATCTTTTATCCTACTTTTTCTCTCTTATTATTTTGCTTCGTCATTTCGCAGATTTGATTTATCGAAGTCTTGATTGTCATACTTGTTGGCTTGAATATTCTTAGAAATCCATCCTGTGAGTTTTGTGTTGGGGGCCTGGTATACATGGACGTAATGAGAAAGCAATGAATTCTGTTGGCTTTTGTGGAAGATCAAGATTGTGATTGTACTTGCTGTGCTTATGGATTAGCAACTTTCATTTCCTTCTTTTAGTGCAATCCTTATTATTTTTTACGAATGAGCATCTGCAGTTTTCTTCATATGATATTTTGATGCTTAAGTAGTGCTAGTCTGGTTCATTATCTTTCTGATTTGAACACTTTTTCACGGCTATTGTGACAAGTGCAATTCTGGAAAAGTTAGCTGCTTATTGTCAAACAGTCATATGACCTGGCTATCTTGGGATTTAAGAGAGAGATTGCTAGACATTTTTTTACCCGATAATTCATGTGTAGCTCTTAAGCAACATTGTACGGTTGCTGGAATTGTCTTGTGTTCAAGTCTTAAATGTTCTTTTTTATGGCAGTTTGATGACATTGGATCCCATGGTACAAAAATTATCATTTATAATTTGTGGTTCAATGATGATGGGAAAATGGAGTTAGACTTTGATGCTGATCCCCAGGTTTTAAGCTTACTATCCATTGTTCTTCCTCATACTTTTTACTTTCATCTTATTCTCCATAAATTGACTTCTTTCAAACTTCTAATGGAAGGACATCCGTATTAGTGGAGATATTAGGAAAGTCGAATCACTTCCTGCCTGGAAATCACTAAACGAGCAGCACATCGCTAACCAACTCCATCATTCTCTTCGTGTAAGTTGTACTGTTATAGTTGAAGAAAAAAATAAGTTTAAATTCATCTGTTTTGACAAGTCTTATCTTTATGGTCCATCAGGTATACTTGTCCGTTTTGTACTTGCGAATACCTGAAAGTTTTAAAATAGTGCTCCGTGGTCAGAACGTGGAGCATCATAATATTGCAGATGATCTCAAATATATCCAATATATATTATATAGACCTCACACCGGGGGATCTGTGGAGGTTAGTTTGAATACTGATATTTCTTTCTTATCTACTGTCTCAGTGCTTAGTGACGATTATTTAGTTTGAGCTAGCGCAATCATATACTCGATTTTGTCTTGTCTACTTGATTTTCTGATGTCTTTATTGTTGTTGTTGTGTTTATTTTTTCAATGACAACTAAGGGCTTCATTAAGTAATGTCAACCAAGTCAAACAACGAACTTGAAGTGATGAGTCAGGCCTGGTGGTAATGGTGTTAAAATTATGTTAAACTTTATATTTTTGGATGTTCATAGCTGTCTTCTCCTGTATAAAATGGAATGGATCCCTAAAGGTGTATCTGAGTTCTCTGATTTTAACCCCATGATATAAGCTTAACTCAGAGAAATAGTCGTTGCTGTGTGATTTTCCTCGTCCATATGGGGGATCATAATACAGACAACAATAAATGGGAGTTAGTCGAACGTAATGGAATAATCAGAAGTCAACCTTATTCTGCATTGAGAATCTCTCTCTCTCTCTCTCTCTCTCTCTCTCTCTCTCTATATATATATATATATATATATATGAGTTGCGTCTTATAATGTTGAAACATGCATTTGCACTTGGATTGTTAGAAAATAGACATACTTGTCTGATTGGTGTCTCTATATATTTGCCGCCTCTGTTAAATTTCTGTTCATGGGGTACTCATGCAGGGTGAGGTTGTAACTACCATAGGGTTTTTAAAAGAAGCTCCGAATGTGAACATCCATGGGTTCAATGTGTATTACAAGAATCGATTGATACTGGTAACAAAATCTTCTCTGGTACTTTAAGTGTTGGGAGTCTGTTATTATCTTTTAATGCTTTATTGTTTAGATAGGCATATCTGTAATCTATAGTTTGATTTCATACGTGGTAGATGGTTCCATCTGTTGTTAGGGTATCAAGCAGTTGTTGAAATGTCATTAGTTTCAAGTAGTTATTGAAATGTTAATAGTTTAATAAGGAGGCAACTGTGGGAAGTCACTATATACGGTGAAAGATGGAAAGTGAAACAAACGATCAACTGTTGGCGAAATGAATACTATCAACGTTCTTTCTTCTGACTTTGTGAATTTGTATTCTATTTTCAGCCTTTTTGGAGGGTCGTGACCTATTTAGATAGCAGGGGTAGAGGTGTTGTTGGTGAGAAGCATCTTCGATCTTTTTTCACCTTTTGTTTTGTGATAAAGTGCCATTGCTTCATCCTAATCCACACTGTTTCTTAAGGTGTTCTGGAGGCAAATTTTATTGAACCAACTCATAACAAGCAAGATTTTGAGAGAACTTCCCTTTTTCAGAAGCTGGAAGTTCGGTTGAAAGAAATGACGTGGGAATACTGGTAAGCTACTTGTTATCCCGGTCACTTACTCTAATGGAATTTGTCTTGCTATAGAATTGGAACTTTTCAGTTTATTTATGCAACATTATTGTCTGTTCCGCTTTGTTTTTTGTCATCGTTCTCATTGGACATTTGATCTTGTGGTACCTGTGAGCGGTATATGGCCTTTTGCTGCCTTATGCTACATTTGGAGAATTGCTTAAAGTATGCCTTTTGTGACAACCCACCTCCCAAATGGTATCGAGTAGTCTTTCTTTCTCTTTACATCTTGAGTTGCCAGCTGTAGCTGGTTCGGTGCCCCGTTTCCTAACCCTTTATCTTTATGTTCATCTAAGTAGCTTTACATGCGCTCTTCATTACTTTGATTCTGATGTATATCTATTACCTCTGTTTCATTGAGCGGTCCCTAAATGAATGTTTCCGAGCTTCACACCTACACATTACTCAAGGTGCCATAATTCAACAAAATTTCCACCATGACGAGTTCTGCTGGGTAGGTCTTTTAACTGAGTGCTCATCCCCCCATGTTGGTTTGATCTTCTTCACTTGACCATATTTAGACAAGCTTTTTAATGCCTATCGTCATGGGAATTCCTGAATTTTAAGAGATTTTGTTAGTCACATGGGATGACCTTCCTCAGAGTCTCGGACTCAGCAGTTAGTGAGCCTCTTGCACCATGACATCTTTTTGTCATCCCTTCTTCAGTTAGGAAAGAACTTCAAAATCAATTATGCTTTGAGGCCGGCAGTTGTTGTGTGGGTCATCTTTTTGCCATCCCCTGTCCAATTGACCATTTAAAGGTAAAGGCTTGTAGATGTGTGGTCTGCTTCAGACTTGACTGATCTTCTTGTGCATATGTAACTTCTTCAGGGACTATCATTGTGGGCTGATTGGGTATCAGGTTAAGAAGAAGGTTCGAGCATCAGTATTTTCAGCGAATTCATCTCATTCTGTTCCTCATGGTGGTCTTGAAAAGCCCATTCTATTGGGACAGAGTTCGCCTTCTATGACTAGGGTATCTGAAGCATTCGGTGAGGTACTCAGAAATAACTCTAAGCAAGGTAAACTTTTGAAGATGAGCTATTGGTAACTGGTAGTCATAATTTTTTAAAGCACAGGACTCAATGAATAAAGGGTCTGGCATGAAGCGCAAGGCAGTCGAGCTAACAGAAACTGAATGGGCAACAGGAGGGGCTGGCACTAACGATGATTGGGAGGTCGAAGAGATACAGGTCTATCTACAATTTGTATTTCAAATAGTGGTTGGCTTTGTGCACTAACTTCTTTAATACATGCGTTACAGCCTATCAATATCCCTGGAAACCAGTTAAAAGATGAGGCTGCAAATGTGGTGCAAGAACACAAGAAGCTACTTGCAAAGTGAGTGGCTGCCTCACGGTTTTGATTTTCAAGTGATTGTTATGTGTAAGAAATAATGTACCTAAAAGAACAGCTGGATACACTAAAGCATCATGAGTTGGTTTGTAGAGTCCACGAGTTCCATGGTTTCCTTGCTAGGTTTCAACATTGTCCATCGTACTTCCCTGCACCAATATACTGATTGCTCTTCCGTTTTCCTATGATAGAGGGTGATGATCACCCTTGCCTTGCTGCACAAGAAGATGTGTTCCTGAAATGCTAAACTTGACATTATCTGTCTTTACTTGGATCATATATCATAAAGAAGCTTCATAATAGACAGTATTTAGCCACTAAGTAGGGCTGAGTAAATTAATCCTTTTCTGTCAATGTGCTCTGTTCTGTATGTGGACCATGCACTAATCATTTCTAAGCTTCTTTGTGATTGCTTTCAGATGTTCGGAATACGAGAAAAGCGAGAAGGAACTAAGTGACAAGGTTTTGGATCATTACTTGATGAAAATCTCTTCTCTACCTCTGTTGACGATATAATGCCCTGCTGAAAAGATTCGTTGTTTACGGTGGTGCAGTTGGCTCGGCTTAGAAGTGAACTAGGGGAAGCTCAGCGCGAGCATTCTCGACTCTTGGCCGAAGCACTATCTCTTGGCCCAATCAAGAACGAAAACAATGCAAGCATGCCGTCTCTGTAAAAAGCTCTCCGGTTTATTCATCTGTGAAACCTTTTGTCGTACTTGTGGCGCAGTCAGGCTCTCCAGAATTCTCGAGTGCCATGGGCCTGATTGCGGGGAGAGAAACCTCGGCACCCTGGCTGATCTTTTAGGGTACTTACTTCATCAGTTCCTAACAGAGGCTCTTTCATCCGGAAAAAGTCACTCTCCTTGGCTAACTGCGACCAAGAACATCATCCTCTTGAAGGGGAATGAACTTTACCTTATGTTGACTTGTACCATAACAGTAGGCTTTTTTTTTTTATGATGCATGTAATTTTAACTCACCCCTTTTTCATTTCTAATCAATTTGTCGTTCTAATTTCCATTTTTTTATTTATGTTAATTTAAATTTTAATGCATAAGTGAGTCTAACATGTAAAACTTCCCCATAAGGTCAATCTATTTGTTTGTGATATCTAAAATTTTAGTTAACACTTTTGTATTATCACTTTGAAATTAGCATATGGAAGTAAAACAAATACCATGAGTGGCCGCAATGTGTTAGTAAGTTGAGCACGGCCATCTGATTATTTTAAAATTTAGTTTAAATGAAAGAATGAATTCTTGCTATATGTTCACCTATTAATTAGTGTATTAACAGGCAAACCCAATTCTTATGCTTTGCTATTTTAATTTTGAAAAAATAATACAAATGGTCCTATGAACTTTAATTCAATATGTAATGTGAATCATGAACCTTCAATTTATTTAATATGGTATATGAATTTTTGGTATATGTTCAAATTAGTTTCTAAACTATACGAAAATATTCAATATTATCATTTCATTAATTTAAGTTCATGGATAATATTGAACATTTTCATATAGTCTAGGGATTATTTGAATATGTATCAAAAGTTCATGGATCACATTACACAAATTGAAAGTTTAGGAATCACATTACACATTTGGCTAAATTTTAAGGACCATTTATGTCATTATCCCTTTAATTTTTCACTTCTTAGGTGAGATTTCAAGAAGTGATCGATGAATGTCTCCCTTTTTTTAAAAAAATAAATATATATTTTCTAATTTGGGACCTCTGAGAGATGTCTTGGTTCAATATATATTTCTCAAGTTAAAACTATATCGCATATGGTGCTATCACCATTGTATTTATGGAACAGCCTTAAAAATAAGTATAAACAAAATATGTTAAAAATAATAATTTTGGAGAGCATAGGGTGCATTTCATTCTCTCACCCTTTTCTGCTCACTTTTATTTTTTTTTCTATTTTCAATCACTAATACGTCTTTTGTGAAAAAAAGAAAAATAGAAACACGTCTATTTATCTGTTTAATATACTGAAGGAACTTTTTTAAGGACATATCGCGTATGTCACTTCCTACACGGTTTCTTCTTCTTTTGTATTTTTTTTTCCTTTCCCTTTTAACCTTCATTTCACTAAATTTATATCAAGTTTCACATTTGCCATTTGTTTCTCCTCCTTTCCGTCGTTTTTTTTCCATCAAATTTTGAATTTACCTAATTTTTCGAGCAATATTAGATAATTCCCTTTCTTTCATGAATTGTATGATTATAATGTCACATAACTATGAATTTGACGTTGATAATTTTGAAGTGTCAAAAATTTTATTTTGAGTTCCTAAATAGAATAAATTCACACTATTGATATGCAACATTGAAATACTAATAATAATGATTGCATGTGGATATGTCTTTTACATGATCGTGAATTCATTATTTGCAAAGGAGACACATAATTTGTTAATTATCTATTTTATGAGTAATTAAGTCAACTTGGGAAATCACTTAAACAATTATTATAACAACCCTAAATTTGACACATCTTCCTACAAGTAAAGGTAACTTTGAAGTTTTTTTCTTTAGTTGATAAATATCCTAATATACGTGCATAAAACCGTTTGAACTTTCTTCAAAAGAGTACGTAGATAAATTAAGATTGATAGTGAGCACTACAAATGTTGCAAAACCCAAAAAAAAAGGCAATCAATCAAGCTATAATGTTAAATCTTTAGTGTAACAAAAGGATTGATAATCCACGGGTTGATATTCTAGTGGGAGTCTTGGAGCTTAAATGAGAGACTTGGATAAATTTACATTTTGGAAACTGTAAATACATATAGAGGAGTGTGTGAACATAGTGAAACAATTTCTACCACTCTAATGTCAAAAACAGCATCCCATGCTTGCGTTCTTTTGGCTGGTAGGCTACCTAACCTACGAAAATTTGTCTGCTGTACAAGACAGTATAGTAGGAAATGGTATCAAAACAACATAAGAATTGGTCCCGAGACGCAAAAGGATTGACTGGGACAGCCCGGCTGATCTTATTAAGAAAAATACATGGTGAAGCAAGTCGAAGTCGATAAGAGTTGACACATGACGAAGCAAGACAATTAGAAAGTTATTATCATGAAACGAAGGCGAAAAATGGAAAGAATGGTAAAAGAAAAGGGGGAAAAAAATAAGTATTGCCGAGTTATAATGAATAAAGGAGGAATATCCATTATATTATATGCTTTAGATCCGCGAAAAGAAGATAAGGTCGACCGCCAACTTGCATTATTTAAATATACACAGCGGGCAGCAGGACAAGTACTGCCCCGCCCCACCGACGAACGCCATCCTTCTTGAAATAACTCTCAACGCAATCCTCTGCCCGCTGCCCGAAGCTCTGCTGCCGGGCTCGTTCTTGACCTAGAACATGCTTGAAACGTGTATAAAGACACCCTGAAGCGGCACCTTCGCTTCTGGTGTTAGCCTCCATTGGTGTTCTTTTCTTCTCAGGCTTTGTTCTTGGGAGGTTTTCCTTATTTGCTTTGCTTTTTTGTCTGAAATCTTTTCTTGGCCTCAAGAAAGCTCTGAAGATGTGCATTCCATCTGTTGCTTGTCGTTCGCGCATTCATTTCTGTAGGACAGCTGAGAACTGTGATTGCTTAAGAGTTCCAAAAAATCTTTCGAGAGGTCGAATGATCTAAAGAGGAAGGGGTTGTTGTCTTCTTCTTTTCTTGTCTGTTGTTTCTTGTGCTTTTCCACATGCGTGTGGTTACGTCCCGAGTAGTTCAAAATCAAAGAACGAGTCTTGCACGTGCAAAGAACTTCCATCCGCATGCCACGAGTTTTTGGTGGGCAGAGCGGCCATACTTTGCACAGATGAATCTCCTTGGAGAATGAAAGCTATTTCTGTTTGCTTTCGTTGCTGATTGTATTGGAGACTTGTGCTTCTCTTACGACACATGAAGCTCTAAAGTCTTTTCCAGCGGACATATGAAATGCATCTGATGCATTACACATCATGTATTATCAACTCTTTTTACTGTGTGATTGGGCTTCTTCCTCTTTCCAGGAATGAACAATTGGCAAAATGAATTTCTTTTTTATTCTATGATACTTTAAAAATATACGTATATATGCGTGATCTATGCCTAGAATTATATGTGGAAGGCAATCAAATAAAAGGGTAGAACATGTTTAATTTTCCGATCTTTTTATCCAAGGATGGAGATCTAACCCTTTGATCAAGATCCAATTGATTCGGAGGACGAAGATCATGCGTCTAAAGTCATTTAGATTTCTATGATTTTGATGTTGGAAAGCCAAAGATAAGGTCAAGTTCGAACTTTTACGCTATCTCCTTGTCACTATTGAAAGAGTAACAAGGCCGGCCATTGCCTAAATATCGGGAAAATAATCTACATATGTTATATGAGAAAACTCAAATCAGGCGGATCTGTGAGGTGAAAACAGCCTGCATATATTATACGTGAACCCTTAGATCAGGCGGATCTCACGCCTCAGGTCCACCTCATTAAAGGGTTTACAGGTGTTCGTTGCATGCAGTAAATCCATAAATATTGGGCGGTGGCTGAAAACAATCAAGAAGAGGGCATGCCTATTTTATGGATAAGGAACTGACATTTGATGGATAAAGGGCCCTCGAATAAGATTGAAATAAAATTTGTGAAAATAGATCATTTAAAAAAAATCAGTAAAGTATATCTACTCTAATCATCCAACTTATGTCCAATAAAAAAATTCAAGAGGAGCAAGGCATTTGAAGGACATTATTTTGACATAGACCTCGAGTCAATTCCGGCATGAATGGATCAAACACTAGTCCTGATCGATATAAGAAATGGTGCCTTCATGCAGAAAAATTCACAATCATTTACCGGCTAAACCTTTTTCCGAGTTCGAACCATCGCATAATTTCTGCAATCCTTTCAGTTTGACATTCATAACAAAAAGCAAGCATAACAACTTCCAGTCAAATCTTTCTTATATCACCACTATCAGTTATCAGACTACCAGTTACTCCTCAAAGTGAAACTTTACAACCAACACGCCTTTCCTTGGACGTGAATCATGCCTCGTATTAACCAAATGCAGGATGAACATCGTAGTGATTCACTACTGGGAATCAAGTACAAAATAACCAGAAACCTTCAAGGACAAAAGGGTCTCAAATAAGTCATTAACCTCTGCAGATAATTTTCAAGTATCTTAGCTCAGGGTCAACCCACCTAAAATATCTAGTGCATCAGTGCGGATACATTCAGAGATTCAAACATCGCAACATCGTGTTGCATGAAGAAAACAAGGAAACAACAAAAGAATAGATCGGAAATAGAACCAAATGCTCCACTTGGTGGTTCAGAATAGAGAGTCATTTCTGCTTCTCTCAATCAAATAACAGATGCAACCAGAAAACGATTTATGAGGATCTCATACACGAATTAAAACATCGCCTGCAAAAAGTTATTTATCTTCCTGACTGCTTGCTGTCAACACGACTTGATCAGGATCTAACCGAGAGCCCCAGGCCAAAATGGGGCTCTCAAACCATATCATGAATTCAAAAAACCATCTAAACAATCTTGATACTTAGCCCCACCTTCTCGAATCAAGTTGTGCAACTTAAATGAGATTAGCCCTCTTTAAGAATCTAATTGTTCTACAGTAATATGGCCATATCGACTCAACAAAATCCAAGTACCTCTCCAGCAACCACTCTTGCAGTTCTTTGAGTTTCCTTCTAGAAAGCTCCTTGTAATCCAAGTTCATTACATCCACCACAGGTTGCCAGACACGAGAACGTACATCTTCCTTTAGCTTCCCATTTGCAACATACTGATAGGCTATGAGGTAGAACACAGGCAAATTTTTAACTACATTAACTGTCTGCTTGAAAGTGAACAAATAAAGTGCCCACAATCCTCGGAACAACTTAACATAGAGGGCGACAATGAGTGGCCCCAGGATCCACAAAGGGGTCAACTCCTTTGAGACTTCACTACCATAGGCCACATTAATAGCCAGGTACAAAGGAGCGCTGCCAATACAACATAATTGAAGGTATGAGAATAAATCTTTGTAATTGCCCATACCAAAAAAATCTTCGTAATTGCTCATCAGAAAGTTGATAAGGAGCATAAGTCCACTTGCCAAAAGCAATTTTAAGTCAAAGGATTAATATGACTTACAGGATTTATATGATTTACAAACACAGTCATGGGAAAGAACAGTTCTAGCTCTAACAATTCCAAAATCAAGCATGAGTCCCAATAGTGTCTTATTGTTTACCAATTCTGTTTTTCTCAGAGGGGTTTTTTCAATATTCATCTCAAATTATGACAAGTCTTGGCTCAGTATAACATCTCTTTCTATGACATCTACAATATATCAAACAACTTTAGTTGAAATGTTACCCATGACTGCTCTGTTTCACAGGTTGTTCTATCAAGTAAAAACAGATTTCTGATATCAACAGTCTCTTGACCTTCAGCAGAAAGAAAAAGGTACCCATCCCTCATCTTTTTACTTTCTCCTTTATCTCTATGTTACCCCGAACTATATCGCTATTAATATATATTGCAGCATCTGTAGTGAAGCCTGAGAGCATTTGCGATAAGCAGGGAATGATGGCACAGACGGCAGATCAGACAACAAATGCCAGGAAAGGACCATGCTACTTACAATATCATCAAGGGAACTTTTATTGCCGCATCCAGACCCCAAAAATGGCACCACAATGCTTTTATAAGCTGACTCCTTTCCTCTACTGGCGTCTCAGTTTCACTTACCCCCCTTGGAGGCAAGGCTTCTCCTGAAATCTCATCAACTAGCTGACCATGTGATCTTGTGCACAATATTGTCAGCCATTTCCTGAATAATCTTTGGATAGCAGGTGAGCCACCAATACCTTCATCTGCTTCAGATGTATAAGAAACTGGCACATTCTGTGCCTTTGGTGAGTCCACTATGGTCTCATCACTCTCATTTGGTAAGTAAGAGAGTTTAACGGAATTTTTGGAGGTTGTCCCATTGGCTCTGCCTGAAGATTCATCATTTCGGGCACTGCCTTTAAAGGATGAAATCCTCAGACATTTGACTCTTGGTGCAGAAAAACGAGGAGACACTACTCTGCAGAGCAAGCTATCCGAATCTCAATTCCAGTGAACTAAAAAACATTACTTGACAAAATAGAGTGCAATTTCAGATCTAAAAGGGAGCATCCCAAAGCAATCTCAAACAATACAGCCAAGATGAACAAGGACTCTACTATGACCCAGAGGAACTTGTCTGAACTGAAAGATAAGTCACCAAAGTAAATGCAAAAAGAGCTTATTAAACTAACAGAAATCAGAAAGAAGAAACCCTCAATGTGAGGCCCGTCCATAAGTTTGAAGGTAATAATTTACTGAGCTGTTTTGCCACAAAAATGGGCAGATCATGTAGTGGCAATAGCCAGCAGAGAAGTAAGAGAGAGACTTTAAGCAAGCAACAGGGACATAAGACATCTGCACTAAGTAGTCAAGCAAATTATAATTCCACAATCTATTAAAAGATTTGTACATGTACGCTTTTCTCAGTTTGGAGGAAGATAACTTGGTAAATATTCCATGATTTTGTGATATTCCAAGCTTCTCCTGACCAACATACTGAACAAAAGAAGAAGACAATGTTTTCTTGACATAATCTAACAGAAGATTAAGATATTTTATACATATTAATAGTGACATAAGTTCAGTAATACGATAAGAAACAGCCTCTAGGTTTCCGGCAATCAACTTACACAAACATATAGACAAGATGCATCCATTATGACACACCAAAGGATAACTAAGCATCCACTCTGTCTCTTCTCAGACATACATAACTCCTGACAATTATATAAGCAATGTGAATTATCAAGATTCTCCTATTTTTACACAACCAAAGATTTCTAATTGTGAACTCACCATTTGTTATTTCCCTCATTCAGATTGTATATGTTCCCCAGCACCATGCTCATATGGATAGATTAGAAACAATACTGAATTTAATTTAAGATGTACTCATCAGAACTTGTACTGCAACATTCAAATTTTAAATGCATCCTAAGTTCCAATTCCAACTTTTGCTTGGAACAAAGTTGAGAAGGATAAATTTCACCATTGAAACAACCTCGATATAAGTAATTGCATCTCTAAAGAATGTTCTCATTCTCATCAATGTGTCCAAATACCTCCACAACTCCTTTATCTAGATTGCGCTGGTTAGGTACCGTACACAAGTATAGAAATTAACCTCGTCAATCTCCTCATTCTCAATCCATAAACTTCGTAATTATCATCTCCTTCCATTAGCTTCTTTGAAAGTATTTTTATAAATAGTAGTCAGTAACTAATAGGTGATCATATATAACGAAGTTAGGGCATTGTTAGCATCTCTCATGCTCTTTATATAGAACCATCCTATATACTTTTTCATTAAGTTATTACTTGATATAGCTTTTAAGTATTTTCTCTCTTCCTCTCTTAAAGATCCTAGAATATTTACATGGTATAAATAGTCACCAAGACAGAGAGAAACCTAAATCAAAACCCCAACTCATATCTTTCTTTTTGCCATCAGTCTTATAAATCAAAAGAATCCTCGTTTTCGCCATCATCGTTTCTACTCTTACACTAGCCCGCCATGTTTCTTGTTCTAAATCCTATGTTTTTGGTCCACCAGTCTTCAACCTCGAGAGTAGCCACAACCCGTCATCTTCAAGAGCAGCATCAACGTCCTCTGCTTATTCTGGTCTCAGATCCACTCCGGTTTTCTCTGCGAGCAACTCTATCTTGTGAACTGCTGGCATCTCTGTTGTCGTCAGGGAAGTTGTTGTTCGCTGCGGCTTCGTTACTCATTAGTCTTTTCACCAGCATCCTTGTGCAAGTGAAGTCTACCACAAGTCGAGCCTCTATATTCTCTAGCTTCATTCTGCCATGCATCTTTCTCGATCGTGATAATTTGTTCTGCTTCTCCGTCAAAACAGCTATTGGCACCCTAGTAAGCCTTTTTTTGTTGATTATGTCTTCATTGAGCAGCCAAAGTTGAGTGCCATGAGGTGATGCAGTTTAGTTTGCCACAATTCAAGTTGGATTTCCTCAAGGTTTTATCAAGGTTGAGTGAGAAAGAAGTGTCAACTTTTATAATCATGTGTTTCTTCTGCACTTGTCAAGTCCAGTCATGGTGCGGATTACACTCGATTTTTCTTATAAGGTCCAGCTTACACAATTGTCATTAAATTCCACATTTCTTGTCTAGCATAAGGTCCGGCTTATGGCGCTTTAGTCACAGACTTCAAAAGAAAGTTGCACCTGTTATGCAAGCTGGAGCTTGAGGGGTAGTCTTGAAGTATATTTCTGGATATTGGTCAATAGTTAATAAATGGTCATAAACAAGGAAGTTAGGATTTTGTTAGTGTCTCTCATGCTCTATAAGTGGAGCCATCTTATGTACCCTTTCATTAAGTTATTGAATGAAGATGTTACTTTTCAGCTCTCTCTCTCTCTCATCTTATGTACCCTTTCATTAAGTTATTGAATGAAGATGTTACTTTTCAGCTCTCTCTCTCTCTCTCTCTCTCTCTCTCTCTCTCTCTCTTAAAGATCCTAAAATATTTACAGCTGCATTCATTGTATTAGGAGTATCTAAGCCCAATCCTACTTGCTTCTTCTTCATCCCTCCAACCTCCCTGCATTCATTGACATCAAGATGGATCATCATATTTCCCTTTGAATCAAACTTATATAACTTCCGAAGTTCCCTTCATAGTTCATACTAACCGCCAACTAAAATTCTCGTCGATATAAAAGTGACTTTGCCCCCAATGGCATTTATTATCAAGGCCTTTTCTCTGAAAAGGGAGACAAATAGCTATGCCCATTGCGCACGCACGCTCAGAGCCCAACTCTAGTACCTACTACCTAGTGCCTGCATACTTAACAATTTAAGTTCGACATAATCATCCTACATGTCCATTTATAATGACAAAACTAAACTTAACACAAAAAAACAAGACCTTAACAATATAAAAACTCGATCTTTCAGATTTTCATCAGTCATATGATTTTCTAATCACGCAGGGAGAGATATATAATTTCAAACCTGTTCCCCCATGACAAAATAGATACTCTATACAACAAACATGTATGGTGGCAACAAATTCAGTAGAATCCAGACCTTAAAAGAATATGATGCTTCAGGGACAAAGGTCTATCTGTTTTCCCAACTGCACAACACCACTTTAGTGTCAGCACTTTGCTCAAGGATAAAGGTCTCGGGGGAAATGCCACATAAGAACCCTGCATTCCATAACGAGAGCATCACTGTTGATTCATCACAATATAGGAGAAATATCAATAGATTTATTTCAAGTGCAGCTCCAGATCTATTTTAACTCATAGAAGAGATGTCAAAGATCATGTGAACCTAGTGGCATAAGGACTCACATGAACTGAAGACTAACAGGGCATGTCTGATATCTTGCATAAATATATTCTTATGGTAAATGAAAAGAGTAATGAACCATAAGCACAGGATGTGCTGTGATTCAGTTCATGTATCTTCAGCTATAGCATTTCATCAATTTATCTGTTTAGATATTAAACATTGCTATACAGAAAAGTCAAACACAAAATGCAGCTACACTTAATTGTAAAATCCTATTTCAACATTTTGCTATATGTATGAAACCAAAAATATCTCGGTGCAAGATATATCTTTTATCACCACCTATGTAAACAATCCTATGCACCAGAAGTCTTTTATCATTCAAATGTCATATGAAAATTAATTTAGATAGCACAAAGTACAAGTCCTGTTCAGTTTAGAGAAATTACGCAACTTCTAACACGTCCATGAGAAGATAAACAACAGAAGTGAATGCACCTCATGAATGGCTCATCACTGATCTTGTGAGGTAAACTGGTACTTTGACGTGTACACAGACCCAACAATATCCTAAAGCTAATAGACAACAGAAAAAGTTCATTCCAAGACCACACAAATGCCACTAACAAGGAGCAACATCTCTCTAGAACAAATTAATCAAAGCAAAGATAAGCGAAACAACTGCCAAGTTCTTGACAGAACCTGAAATTGATGGGTTACCAATGCCATCTTCTCCAATTTAAGAGCCCAACCATTTACTCAAGCAAGCCTTATCTGAAGACACAGCCAAACAAGAACACAGTTTAGCTAAAAACCTTCAGGTTACAATCAAGAGAAACTAAAGCAAGAAAAAAGTACAAAGCCCCACTTTTTATTCCTGCAGATTGATTAGAAAAAAAGATATCTTTCGGCTGTTACTATCCGAGCGAGACCAAAGCGGCGGCTGGGCGAACAAAATTGAGCTGACCCAAGTTATATTTCCCAAATGTACAGTTCCCCAGACGGAAATTTCCCAATCCCAGACCACCCATCAAAGAAAACGGCCGTACAACAGGCAAAACCAAGAACATCCACACCCCCGGAAAGCAATTTCCCCCCCGACAATTCAACGTCGCTAAACCCACGAATTCCACGAGACAAAAGGGAGATAACAGGATAAAGAGCGTAGATTCAGCACTTGCCTGAAAGAGACGAACTTCGTTGCCCTCCTTATCGTCCAAGGTCGGCTAGGAAATGGGGAAAATTGAAGAGGATAAGAACACGAAAACCTTCTTCTCGCTCTGGGTCTACAGTACACAACGAATGGACAAATGGGAAGATGGAAGAGGGGGAGATGGTCGTCGAAAGGTGGAATTTTTCGGATTGCTTTTTGATATACTCGTTCGTTGATTGATTGCTTCTTCAACACTAGGGCAAGAGTAGCGGATTTTGACGATAACAATACGGAGAGCGTAATAAACTGGAAGGTAAGGACAAATATAGGCGGTTGAAAATTATGATATATTAATAAAAGATTAATATTTAGAAATTAAAATTAGGGGCTTCCGAGTGGGGATGAGCATGTATCCAGGGTGGAATAGGAAACTGGACCGAACTGGCCATAGGAACCGGTTCGGGTCGAGGTTCTTATAGTTATCGTTTCAGTTTTCGATTCCAAAAAAATTGGAATCAATACTATGCGGTTTGATTCCCGATTCCTAGATAAGAGCTGAACCGAAAACGAGGAATCAATGAACTTTAGTTACGTGTTTTGAACTTTTTATTGTTCATTTCATTTTATGTGTTCATCTTTTATAGATTATTGTTATTGACAAATGGAGGTATTTGTTGTTGCATTCACTTTCATTTTGTTTAATTAAAAATGAAAAGAAAAAAAAAGAAAAAGAAAAAAAAATCGGCCAATTCTTGGGTTGACCCAATAACCGAGAATAGGTTTCAAAGTACGCAGGAAAGTTCCATAAACTAACAGAATAGATTTATAGATTTTAAGTTCTAAGTAAAACTCGGATCGATCACGAAATCAGTCGCCTGTACTTTTAAGGAACCACATGAAGCAAAATAGGATATGGGCCTAGGTTTGAGATTCCTTCCATTTGGGGTATTTATGGGCTCATTTCAGCCCAATACGAGTGCACACCAATTCTCATTTCTCGCCTCTTTTTTTTTATTTTCATTTTGGTTATCCACTCTTTGATTTCGATTTTCGTTTATGTTGGTTGCAGCATCAGTTTTGATTTTTGTACAGTCCTAGAAGGGAACTTTTTTGTTGACAAGTACCATCACTATCGTCCGACGTCAGGTCTCGTTTGTGTCCGTCAAAATTTCTTTAGCTTCCTTTCTAGTGACCTTGTTTCAAAGTTCGCCATCTATTCAAGTCACGTTCGATGAGACCAGTCTTGTTTAGATCACGTCGGGATAAGTCGCAAGTGTTAAGATCACGTGTGTTAGCCGACTCGAACCAGTAACCCTACCTTTCCTAACATGGACACCAAGTTTAGTGCAACCAGAGACGCCGTAACAATCTCGTTCATCTTATGCAGATCACACGAAACATAGAATTGCCATGTCACTACATCATGTCAGCTGCATTGCTCATGCAATGCTAAAGTTTCAGTGGCAGTAATCAAAAAGTGATCTGAATGACGACTCGGTACGTTAAAAAATTGAAAGAAGCGACATCCATGCAATTTACCAGGGGGCGTTCGAAAATCGAAGAGACTCCCCAAAAGTACATTAGAAAAGATCACGGTATAATATCTCAGACATGCTCAGACACTGCAAATAATCCGGATAAATGAATAATCGACCCCAACATATTCGCCACGAGCCGAAATCGGCATGACTCTTAACAACACAGATGTTTGTCAGCTCCAAAGTCATCAACAAACAAAGCTATAAAACCAGATTCCACCACAAATCCCACATAGACGACAGAGCAGAAGGTGTCTCATGGCTGCAGTCTCTATGCCTATTCTTAAAGAGCAGCGAACCTATCGACTATTCAAGTAAAAAAGGTCAAGGAAACATGTGAATAGATCCATTGAAGATAAGCCCATGACCAAATTAAATTGTTCAGAACAATACATTTGTAAAAATAGGGTAAGTTAAGAAGCCCACCACAAATGTCAAAACCAACCCATATCAACTGAAGACTTCCAAGACGCATCTGGCTATGCTCTCAACCTGGACAACCATTGACATGATAAACCGTCACTTGGGCTGGCACATCAGCCCACCTCGTCCGCAGTAATCAGCAAACGTCAATACCTGAAGGCACGGGGGTATTACCAATCAACACCGGAGGAGCCATCTACAACAGAACACATCTAGGACTCTACTCTCTCTACTAATTACAGTCAGCATCAGCTTGACCAGTGCCAACTTGCCGGTCTGTATAGTTCCCTCCACCACGCCTGGAACTGCCTTGACCACCCTTCTCCTTAAACTTCATGCCAGCACTTTGAGAACCATCTTTTGATCCTTCAACCTGGTTTGATCTGTTATCGCTGTATGTCCCCACAGGCTGATATCTGAAGTGTGAGTTGGGCCGCTGTCTTTCACGATGTCGGTTATTTTCCGGCCCACTTGAGTTCCAATCTCCATGAGGTCCATTGCCTCTTGCATTTCGACCGCCCTGGTTCTTGTGGAACCCTGAAGGAAATTGAGACTCATGACGCACATCACCAGTTGACCTGACTGGACCCTGTATCGAAGAGTGTCCACGGACTCCAATTGCTAGAGCCTTCGTTTCTATCTTACCCTCTACATGCCCTGCTTCATTCACATTATCTTTTCGTGAATTATATTTTCGATTGTCATTGATCGACAAAGCTTCATGATGTTCCATTTCATGCTGTGCTGAAGCGGGTAGACCACCGTGAGGGAGCTCTGCATCAATTCCACCACTGTCAGCCTGAATATTTTGACCTCCAGTCACCCTACTTCCTCGAGAAATATAAGCAGAAGATGAATGGGATTTGGGTTGCCAATGAGAAGTTGAACGTTCGGAGATAATATGGTTTTCCTTGGGAACAACTGGACTTCTTTGGATCACCTCAGGAGCCAAAGATTGGTTCCGACTCTCATCCATTTCCTCGATGCTTTTCTTCTGATCATGATCTACAGTAACCCCTGGGGCTTTCTGTGCCCGGAAAGCATGACGCTTTCCTCTTCCTGCAACTCCTTGATCTCTGGCAGGATGAATTGGGACCTCAGCAGCAGAGTTGGAATTACTTGGAAGGTTTGAACCATCACCAGAACCCTGCTCATCAGAACGTCTTGGCTTCTCGCCCATTGATCTTAGTTCATGTTCCTCAGCTTGGTGATGCCCACACAACTTTTGACCATCTTTACCTATGTCCGCAGTATAAGATTGTCCATCAGCCAATACATCCAAAGTTGATTGCTTTGGCCCACGCTGGCGCCATGATCCATGGGCTCTTCCTGGCTTATTTAACCTACCGTCTCCATTCCTAGATGATGGTTTGGCAGGTTGAGCATTTTCAATGCTTTGCGGACCTGAACCTCCTCCCCCCTCAACACTAACATCTCCGGAATTTATACTGCTTAAAGCAACCGTATGTTGATGAACACTTCCTTGCTGAGCCATTTCTTTGGCAGCAGGCTTTGGGACATACCTCTCAATCTCTGCCCTCTTATTTTTTGGATTATTCTGGACGGGATTGTCGATCTTGACAGTTGAATTAACGCCCTCAACTAGTGCCCTGTCACTAGCTTCATCAGATACCTCAGCTTTGTTCTGCGATCGAACAGGCGCCCATACAACAGATTCACTACCGTGGAGCTTATTGGCATGTTGATTTTTTGGCATCCTGCGAGAATGCTGTGACTTCCGCTGATAATTTACTCTAGTATGGACTTCTTCACCAGCGGTAGCTGGATACCGCTCTGAAGGATGTTTGGCATCTCCAGAATCAGGTGGTGACACGACCCGCGTAGAATCCAAATTGGACTCGGGAGACTTTAGCTGACTGCTTTCTTCTATAGTGTTGGCCGCAATAATCTCTTTAGATGCAAGTACGGGTAAAGCAGGTAAAGAGGATGACTCATCCACCTTATGCTTGTTCCTACTAATCTTGTTGCCTTTTCTTCTTTGCTGAACCATGGACTCAACCATACCATGTGGATTGACAGGAATCCTATCCTCACAGCTTGGAGTGCTCTCATAGGGAACATCAGCAGATTTTGTGACACCATCCGCCCCATCAGCAAGGACTTTGGACGGCTCAAGAGCACCCTTCTCATTGAAGTTTTTCTCTAATAAAATGTGTGATTTATGTTTGGATCCCACACGTGTCTGCTTAATCATACAACCATCTTCAATAGGGTCAGGAGCACCAACAGTTTTAGTGTCCTGCTTCAAAGGCCCAGACTGGTTGCTGACCAATGCATGTTCCTTACAAGCACCATCAGGTGGTTCTTGCAAAAGATTGGACCGAACAGTGGCTCTTCCAATACCATCGCTAACTTCAGAAACTATGATGGCACTAGAAACAGACTGAGAGCTTAGCACTACAGACCTAGCAGAAGCTTTTGTCATTTCAACAATGGGCTGCAAGTTATGTTGCTTATTCAAAGTAGCACCGGTTGACAAATTTTCACCTTTTCCAATTGAACCATCCACAGCTCGTGCACGTCTGTTCAGTTCTTCCAGTTTCAGGTCTGCCTTTGCCTTCTGATCTCTAGCTCGTTCCTCCTCCTCAACCTGCCGCTGTTTCACCCGTTGCTTTGCCAACTCTTTCATCTTAGCACGCTGAGAAAACATTCAAATTGTATGTCATAGAAATTCGGGTGCAGTAGAAAGCAAACTTTTCAGAAAAAAAATATGTTACCTCTGCCCCACTCTCACTGGGATCGTAAGCAATGGACACAGTTGCTCCCTCATCCTTTCCACGGTATAGTGGCGTGCAGATATCATTAGCTTTCCCAGACATACAACGGGGCGCATGTATGTTAGAAATCTCTAGAGATGCATCTGGTACAACAACTAATTGGTCAGGCTCCTTAGATCTCTTCCCCCGCTCGTAGACATCTTGAGTGCTTGATCTTCCTTTACCACGATGATGAGATTTTCCTTGCACTCCATGAAGATACCGCCTGCGAAATTGCAAAATAGCTTATCAACATTCTAAACAACCCAAGCCAAGGGGGTGAAAAATCTGAACTAGCATTAATTGAAGTCCGAGAGAATAGTAGCAAACCTAGAAATGGTTGACTCACTGACATCAGCCTGCTCAAGGCTCTTACCCCCACTAGGAGCATCCATTTCAGACAGGTTAGGTTTGGTCACCTTACCAACATGAATTCTTTCAACATGAAAAGCATCAGAGCCAACTTCTTTTGCAGAATGCCTAGACATGGTGTCCGGTCCTTGAAAGTTTTTATCTTCCTCTGACCTATTGGAAACAAATGTATACTCATGGCGATCATCAGAAACCCGAGCTTTAGCATTTAATCCCTCAATTTTCTGGATCAAACTTGAATCCTTGGGGGCAGCGACAGAAGATTTTGGAGCTTCTGGGACAACAGAGTTCTTATATGGTCCTCTCGCTGAATCAGCATCATCAGCCCTTTGCACATTTTCAAGTGCCTTTACCCCAGTCGGACCAGGACCACCCCCTTTATAATCAATCTTCTGAGAAGCCTCCTCAACTGGTTCTGCATTTTCTAGATCTTTCTCTTCATTGTTGCGATCCGATCTCCAGTGGTTTTTCAACAATGCTTTCTTGCCAAGTTCACCCTTGTCCAGAGATGACTCGTCCTTTGTAACACTTCCCTCCTGTTTATGTCCTTCACCCTTACCATCCCAACTCTCTTGTTGCTTCAAGAGAACTTTGTACTGCCCCCTAGTATTATGAGGATGACCCACATCCACTTCCTCACCATCTGATGCTTTATTAGTGGAACCATAGCCACCAGATCTATGTGCAATTTCAGGAGCATTTTGGCCAGGATACCGGGGAGAGCCAGCAGCCATCCCGGTATATGCTATATCTCGTTCATTTGAATTGTGATAGTTCATTGGAGGACCAAAATAACCATCATAGGGCATAGGACCAGAGTAAAACCCAGGCCTAAGAGGCATACCTGGGCGAATAAAACCATCGGGCATTTGAGGTCTATACATATCTCCACTAGTTGAGTGGTGTCCCCTAGGTCCAGCACCTGGAGGCTGCAGGGTAGGAAGAGCAGGAGGTGGAATTTGAGGACGGTAGTAAGAAAATGGTTCCACAGGAAAGCCACCAGGTGCAACAGGAGCTCCATAAGGGGGGGCCCCGGGAGGCCCTCTAAACCAAACACCACCTGGAGGATTGTTAACTAGAGGACCATGCCAAGCACTAAACTGCTGAGGGAGGATGCCAGCATTTTGGTGAGGAGGATGATCCCCACGCCACTTGTCCACACCAGGTCCACCATCTACACCACAGGGAGCATTGTCTCTTCTCCATGAGTTCTCAACTCTATTCCTGGGATCAGCATTGACAGAGCTATCACCTGCAACACGGGAAAAATAGGCAGATTTGTCCGTCAATTAACTATGAACAACATCTAAGATCTCAGAACATAAGTAACCACTGCATGAAGAAAAGGCACCTTCTTTCACCAATACCACTGTATCGGAAGATAACTCTGAACCTTGAGGAGCATGCTCTGCAGAAAGGTAGTCAGATCATCAATCAAATGAAATGCCTATAATTCATGACACATAGTATCCACAGGTCCTTAATATAATCAGAAACTCTATGGAATCAAGCAAGAAAACCTATGTTTTTTCAATTAAAGTGATTCGTTAGAAGAAGCTGACAACACGGTTGATGTGAAACACAAGATCTACACATTCTTCATACTAGTAGATAGACAAAAAATGATGGGTACTCATTCGCTTCAGAAAGACAAATAAGTTATCATTAGAACATGCAAGGAATAGCAACAAATAGTGGACAAAACAGACAAAATTGTATTCAATCAAATTAACCACATAATCATCACACACCGCTGTTATGGCAGCCATGTTGCCAATCTATTTAGGACTCAATAATATATAAAAATATCAGGACAATTCACCTTGTGAGCCTGCACTTCTCCCACAACCATTTTTCTCCGAACCAAGAACTGGGAAGTCCCCAGAACTTAAAGAAAACCTGTCGTTCTTAGAAGATGTTGGTCCCTACAAATATAACAGCAAATGAGCTTGGTTAGCCTGTGCTTTTGCACACACGTGGTAAGAAAAAAGTTTGGGACAAGCAAAAGATTAGATACTAGCTATCAGCTAGCTAAAAGCAAACTTTAAAAGTCAGACTGTTTACAATGATTGGAAAAGGTTGCACAAGGCCTCAATCACTACATATATCATCAGATCCTGCCTGAAAACCAATCTACACATTCTCTTAGACATTAGCTTGCGCTGAAAACAATGAGAGGCGAAATATTGGTAACATAACTTCGACAAACAGCCATAGTCTTGCTTAACATTATCATGGAAGGATCAACTATTCATGTCATAGATATGTAGAAATACTTCTGTCACTGAATCAAAGAGAACTGCCAGTTCGAAACTTCACTCAACACCCCCCCCCCCCTCTCTTCTCACAAAAGTGAGAGAGAACAAAAACTAAGGTGACATGGGAAAGGCAGAATATTTGATGGAACAACTAAACATTCTTTTTTTCTGAAGTTCTTAATTTAGATGATCACTTCCCACTTAAAATATACAATTATTACGTAGATATGATTGCCCTCCTTTTCATTCATCAATAGATTTCTCTCAAAGCACAAATTCTTCACATGATAAAAGGAAATATATCTTTCTGTTTGTATATCTGATTCGTGCAAACGATTGAGCTTCTCTTCCCATAATTTCGACTCCATGCATAATAGCTCCTATCATTACACATTATGGCAACAAGCTCTTACCAGTCTTTCAATACCCCCAGCCACTGAATTATCAAGCACAGATTCTGCAAAACGAGATAACTGTGAGCTACCAGGCCTTGTTTCTGCACTGCGAGGGCGTAAAGATGTTAGTGATGTCTGAGTGGATGACAATGCTCCAGAAGCTGAAGATGGCCTAGAATTTGATCCCCATGCATTAGTAGAATCAAGAGCCCTGTCGCTTCCCGCAGTCGATGGTCGGGTGCCACTTTCACCCGATGAAGGCCGAGCACTGTGGTAGCTCGGTGAATTAGTACTACTGTCAGCACTGGGGGAGAGCATAGATGAAACCCATGCATTGGGCGTAGAGGCAGAGGACTTGCTGCCCCAACTAAGGGTACCCCTGAAATATACAGAGGCAAAATAGAGAGTGAGCGAGAGAGAAATCTTTAAATCAATGCTGAGAACCCTCTGCTGTTTGAAAGTACTAAGGATAAAGCACAATGCACACATATTAAAAACCCCAATGTCAGAAACGTATACTTACTTTGGAACAATTTCCACATTTGGGTCCAAACCATGATTTTCAAGCCTTTAATAAGAAAGAAATGAAAAGGTTCAGCGGCAAAGAAAGTGTCGAGCAGATTTGGATAAAACGTGCGGATGAAATCCCATACCTCTGGCTGGGCAGGTTTATGGGTTTGGGAACGGCGACTTTCCCCAATACAGTCATGCTGCCTCTTCTTACAGTACCCCACCTGGAGCAATATAACCATTTAGCCAACCTATATAAATCCTTGTGAATTCATAATACCAAATGATGTTCACCTAGTGATGCAGAAGCATAAGAGAATATTTGTTAATTTATTTTCTCCAATTAATATTCACGTCTACTCTTGCTAAGATTTAATTTTGATTTTAAGGCCTTTGCTTATGTTTTAAGAGTCCTAGTAGTATTAGGTTTACTTCTTTAGGTAGGAGTCCTATGAATAATGGGTCTTATGCCATTTTATTACTTATTAAAGTCGTTTTCAGATTAGAGTACTTTCTTATTGAATAAAGTTTCTTTCACAAAATTGTCCCTTCTTTTCCCTGGCTTTGATGTACAGAAGACAATCTTTTAGATTTGGGGATTCATTGTGAATTGTTCCTATTTGCTTCTTCAATTCTGTTCTTGGTGTTGAACACCTTGTTACGGTTTTCTTCCCTATATCACCTAGGTAGCCACAAAACTAACAAGGGACTTTCCTTCATCAGGTACTAAAACATGACCAAATTGAAGTAAAACCATGGTGAAATCGCTTCGAAGATCAAAAAGAACCAAATATTGGATGATATTCTCAGTGATTATTCATATGCACCTGACAGTGAAAGAGGAACAAAGCTTAAACTCACGTAAAATCAGATGATAAGCAGGTTATCTCATGGGTCATGTATTCCCAATCGATGATACTATTAACCAACTTCTCGTGCTCTAATACTTACCACAAAACATCTTTCCAGCAATTAAAAATCAAAATCAGTTATGTTGACCAAAAATGCCACATCAACTTTTTCTCTTAATATTTTACTCCGACCTTGCAAGTATAATTAATCTTGGCACCACCATCTCCAGAAAAAGAAAGCAGACTCAATGAGATAACATGTCGTAAGACATATATACAAATTTTACAGTCAAAGTTTGCTAAAAAGGGGAGAAAAAACACCCGGAATCCCGTATTCCCACGTGGAATGATATCTGTTAGCCTCATTGGATTGACACTCTGGTTTTTTATGATGGAAGATACATGTCATGTACATAAGAAGCTGTGATGGATGTGTTGTCTATAAAGGAAAGAATCCTACACACATCAACAAAGGAAAAGGATAACAATCGGCAGATATTCAGAAGTTTTCCAAGGGCCCTTCACCTTCAAAAACTATAGTCATGAAACTTGGAATTTACTTAATATGCCATTAAATATACCAAAGGCTGACGAGATTCAAGTGGACTGGCAATTTGATAAGCTTAAAATTGATTGTTGAAGTTCTTATCTATCTCAACTAATTATCATAAATTCGAAAGACCTCCAGGAGGTAATGGGGTTGAAAATATCATACTTTCGATCTCCAGCTGTCCCTGATGCCATGGTTTAAAAGTTGCTCCAAGGTCATCCAAACAAATTTGGCAAAACCTGAATACAAGCAAAAGAACATTATTCTCATCAGGTCATCAACCTCAACAGACCAAAAACAAAAAGACAAGAAAAGGAAAGAAGGGCAAAATGGACATTAAAACAACATCCATATGAAAGTATTTCCAAAGAGCAATGCGAGACTTACTAAGATTGGTATAGAAGATCAGTTTACTAGGTAGTACATCAAACTGTGAGTACTAAACAAGTGGGCACGATCAATATCAACTGACATGTCAGTTAGTAAATTAATTGTGTAAGCTAGTTATAGTAAGTCTAGCATTTCTCATTTCCAGATTGCAAAAACTTTATTTGAAACAATTTTATGCAAATGAATTAGAAAATATGACATCAAGAAGTTCACCAAGATAAGTATATGCAGTCACAGTTTCAAAATGCTAAAACAGGTCCCTCGAATTATTGTTACTGCAATAAATACAATACAGACACCAGCTTTCTGATGTCAAATGACATGGCAACAAATGAGTGCTCAAAAGTTGATGGACACTACAGAATAAAAGTTAATGGACATTTACCAACCTCAAAACAACTTTGTGAGTTCATAACTGGGTAAACATGTTCGTCGTAGGATAAACAACTTAAAATCGCCCTAAAGACATTACCGTAATCATACAGTTGCTACTATTCATCCCAAAATACAAACTAAGGAGGTTTGTCGCGAGATCATTCTATAAATTCGTTAAAGACAATACAATAACTAAGCAGCCATGTCTTGAGAAGACATTTTCAAATTTCATTCTACCGTAAGAAGCATTTCTTGCCCACATATATTAAAGAATTTAACCAGTCCAAAAACCCCGACCGTCTTTATGCACACTAAGCAAGGTTCCAATTCTTTTGTGAAAAAGCTTCAATATTCAACACTACTCACGGGCCAAAAAATAACAGTACTCAAGATGCAGCCATGAACCACCATCTACTCTGCCACAATCAACCCTCTCAGCTATTTTAGGAAACTGCCATAGAACTTCTGGTGGCAGGAACACCTCCACTACATAAAGGCTCAATATTTCATAGCGGCGAGCGGCTCCCAAGAAACCTCCCACGTCTCAATCGCCTACACAATCTATCCATAAAAATCCAGAAGTCCCTCACGCATGTCTGAAACTCCTATTCCGCGAAACCGGCCAGGCCAATCTAGAACGACCGGTCCAGTACCTCTCGCGCGAGCCTGGAAACCAAATACTCACCACTAATCACAGTAGCTCCGAAACCTAAACCTTATAAAGCAAAAAAAGAAAAGAAAAAAAGAGGACCAAAATCATCAGCTGATCGCCATTGGCAGTGGCATCGCCCGCGGCCAACAGCTCGCGAAAACCACGCGCCGCGAGACGACGCCGGAAACGGCCCCCCACCCCCACGGAGCGAGGGGAAAATCACTTGCCTCGACGGCGCGGCCCCCGATGCGGAATCGCCGGAAACCCTAGACGGCGCGAGGATCGCCGGGGTAGCGCCTCCTCGGGCACGGAAGGAAGAGACACACACACACCGCCGCGCGCGCGGGGGTGCGCCGGAGCGATCGAGCGCGGAGATCGCCGGGAGGAGGAGGAGGAGGAGGCAGCGGAGGAGGATTCGGTATTCACAGGTGTAGAGAGAGAGAGAGAGAGAGGTAGAGAGAGAAAGCGACGGCCTCCTCGGATCGGACGTGAACCAGAGGAGAAAAGGCGAGAGAGGAGGGAAGGAAGAGAGGTGAAGGAGGAGGAGGAGGAGGAAGAAAGCAAGTGAAAACGAAGAAAAAAAGCCCGAAAATGGTCGATTTTTCCTCTGATCTTTATCACCCTAAAAACACGAGAGCTTTTTTAAGGTTTTCTTCTCTTTTCTTTTTCCCTGCTCCTCCTACATATATATAATTAAATTACGGTAGATCGGATGGCCCGATCGTGCTGCCGGGCTCATATCCGCCGTTGATCATCGAGAGGCGATAGTTAGGACGTGGTTATCTTAATGGGAAAAAAATTTATTTTTTCGGATATAGGTTGCCCATTTGATGAGATTGGATGCGTCCTTCCATTTTGCGACGAGGATTCCTTACGAAGGATGTATGTTCCGAAATTGTCCGAATGGTTATTTCATTTTATGGGTTCGGCTTCCCATCGTTTCAAGATCTCTCATTTGGAGTAAACTAGGGGTCATTATTGACGGGGCAAGGTTTCTCCATGAGAGCGTGATCTCGAGAACATCGAATGTGTTCGGGGACGGGATCGCTTTTAATTATCTAGCAAAAGTGCACATGCGTCGGGTATGCGCCAAAAAAACTCGACATTTAAAAGATTTTAAGAAATATTACTATTACACATTATTTGAATTATTAATTTATGAAAGGAATTATTAACACGACACATAGAAAATGTGCGTGTATATATTTAGAAAGAGAATAGTATTTTGTTATTTGAACTTTTTACAGTAACATTGTTTTTAAAATATGAAAGATTTAAATTGAAAATGTAAAAGATCAAATAGACTTATTAATTTATGTATATGTCTACAAATATTATAAATTATAGGGAAAATTTCAAATCAGTATCAAAAGTAGGGTCATTCTCTCAAAAAATGGTTTCCAGTGGTTATAGTGTCAAATAAAAGTCTAAAGTGCTCAATTAGTCCCAAGTAAGGGCTTGAGTTCGCCAACCGGTCACATGCTCACTAGCCAACGAGTCGGTTACTGTTCTGGCGACCAGAACAAGGGCAGTTTCGTCTTTTTCTTCTTCTTTTTTCCTTTTTCCGAGGGTGACCCTCGCCAGATCTGGCGAGGGCAGCCCTTGACTGGGCTAGGCAGGTGAGGGAGACCCTCGCCGACATCGGGCGAGGGCAACCCTCGCACGCCCAGCCCAAGCAAGGGCGCCCCTCGCTTGACGTCGGCAAGGGTAGCCTCCCCCTGAGGCCAGCGGAGGGAAGAAAAGAAAAAAAAATAGAAAAGGAAAAGGAAATAAAACGGAAAAAGGAAAAAATAAAAGACGAAATTGCCCTTATTCCGATCGCTGAAAGAGTAATGTGCTCGTCGGCCGATGAACCAAAACCCTTACTTGATACTAATTAGGCATTTCATATTATTATTTGAGACTGATTGGGTACTTCAAATCCTTATTTTACACTATGTCCACTTGAGACCCTTTTTTGAGAAAATGACCCTACTTAGGGTCCTTAGTTGGAATTTTCCCTAAATTATATATAAAATAACCAATTGAGAAAATTTTGGGAAATAAAAAGTGGATTGTGATTGTTAAAAAGTACGAGCTTCAATTTACTTTATTTACTTTTAGGGTTAATATCGCGAAAAATCTCAAATTGGTATACCTGTGACAAATTTACCATAAAATAATTTTTTTACCATAAAAAATGCAAAATTGACTTGTGACAAATTTACCCTCTATTAGTATTCATTAAATTTTATCGTCAAATTATTAAATCGAACGACACATGGCAGTTAATGAGAGTACCAGTTTGAGGTTTTACCATAGTTCGTGATTTTTCGTAATATTAATCAAATTTAACGGAAAGTGACAAAATGTAAATTTGTCATAAATTTTTTCAATTTAGGGTTTTTGGTGGTTAAAAAATTAGTTTTAAGTAAATTTATCACATGTATATCAATTTGGAGTTTTGATAGTCAAAAAATTGGTTTTGAGTAAATTTATCATATATGTTATAGCATGGGATTTTGCGTGATATTAAACATTTACTTTATATTATAAATTTCGATGTTCATATGCATGCTCTCCAACATTATACATTCTGGTATATTAAAACACACGATTCTATTCGTTGTGCGTTAATATTAGTAACAATTAAATCATCTATCGTCATCTTTAATATGTAATTTGATGCAAATTTCAATTATCAAATCAATCATTTTTTTGAGGTTTAATGCATATGGACTTTATTGGATCAACAATTACTTCGATCTATGTACTTAGTAATGTTTTATGTACCGATGTCTTTCCAAAGCATCCAATAATAATCAAACATAATGGCATGATTACCATGAGGTAATGTTCAAAAGTCGATTATTAAGACTTAAAATCGTGATATTCATTATTCTAATTGTATTTGTGCGTTTGCTTACATTTAAGCAAAAACAAATAGTATGTTTTTTTATATTTCCATCAAAATTTAAAATATTATTTGGAGGGCCAGATCCTATCTCAGGTGAGATTTGGTGGGTAGCCGAAAATTTGCGTGGCAGCTATTGATTGGGGTCGTGCGACCTTGGGAGCCCATCGCCTTAGATTGCACGACTTCGACGTCACCTTGCATGGTGGCCCTTTCCAGGGACCGCGTGACCTTAGCCACCGGTCGAGCTAAGGTCACTTGTCACGTTTTTGTTTTTTTTTCTTATCTAAAGTCCTTTTATAAGTATTTCGCACCAAATGTTATTTACATTTTGTGAAGACCGGTTCATTCGACATAATACGAGCCATATTTAGTAATTTGTGTGAATTTTACTTTTTTTAATTTCATTTTAAATTTTGAAAAATTGGATTAATTTTTACTTTTTTTTTGGTCAAGATTAATTTTTACTTCGAAAGCGTAAATTTTTTTTTAATTAATATGATGAGTTGAGTGATTTAAAATTCTATTTTGTAATTGGTTGAGAAATTGAGATATAAAATCCTTTTTCAACGACCGGACCGTTCCGTTTTCTTCCACCGCATTCCCTCCGATCTCTCGCCGGAGAGGAGGAGGACGAAGGAGGAGGAGGGAACGAAATCACCCGCTTCGGGAGCTCGCGCAGTTAAGCCGTCGTCCCGTTCATTCTCCGATCGTCTCGTTCGTCGCGTGATCTGAGGTTGCCCGCTAGTTTCTTTGCTGCTAAATCCCGTTCACCTTCTGGGTACGGTCGAATTTGTCTCGCCGTCGATTCAGTACATCTCGACCTGCTGCGGTCGAGTTCATCGATGTTGTCGTGTTGAACTCAGGCTGCCCTTTTCGCATCATGTGTATTTGAGCTCGAATTGCGATTTGTCTGAGCGAAAGGGGTGGTTGTTTAGCTTGTTATGATCCGGGGTCGGTTCGCTCCGGTGGGCGGTGGATGGATCCGAAGTCGCCTTCTAAGGCCAAAACCTCTAATGCCAGATTTGCGCATTATAGGGTGGCACTGAAGATTGGTGTCGTGATTATTCTTGTTGGGTTGTTGTCATTGAGTGGTTTGCATTGGGGCTGGAAACACGCTACGTCTGGTGATCCTGGACGGTCCTACTTTACGGTTGTTGTGGACTGTGGAAGCACCGGCACTCGGGTGAATGTGTATGAGTGGATGCTGAGAGCTGCAAATGAATGGGAGCTACCAATTCTGCTGAATTCTTACCCTGATAATTTGATCAAGAACCAAACTTCCAACAGCTCTTGTCAGTATCATTGTCTGCAAACTGAGCCTGGTTTAGATAGATTCATCGGCAATGCTAGCGGAGTGAGGGCTGCTCTAGAACCATTGATAAACTGGGCAAAACAGTGGGTACCCAAAGAAAGACATCCAGAGACTCCGATTTTCGTTCTTGCAACTGCTGGACTCAGGAGGTTGGCAGTTAAGGATGCAAAAAGGGTCTTGGACGATGTCGAAGCTGTTGTCAAGGAACATTCGTTTGTTTATAAGAGGAGCTGCATAAGGGTACTGCATGGAAAAGAGGAGGCATACTATGGTTGGGTAGCTCTGAATTACAAAATGGGGAGACTTGGAAATCAATCTAGGTTTCCCACGTTGGGGCTTCTTGACTTGGGAGGTTCCTCGTTGCAGGTAGTGATGGAAGTACATGATACAGTGAACCATAAGCAGTTGGTAAGACTGAAGGTCGGTTCTATTGAACATCAGGTATTAGCCTACTCGTTTCCAGCATTTGGTTTGCAAGAGGCATTTGACCGGACCCTTGTCATGCTAACACAAAATGAAACACTAAGACAGAGTGATGGCAACTATATCCTTAGCCACCCTTGTCTGAATCCAAACTATATGCAGAACTATACCTGCTATAATTGCCGCTCAATGAATACCACTTACGAAATACTTTTGGACAGTAAAAAGCAAAAGGCAGAGTTTAGTATTATGAATGTCGTTGGAGATCCGAATTGGGAAGAGTGCAGAATACTTGCAAGGGCTGCTGCTGCTAATTCAAGTTACTCAAAGCACTTTTCTGTAGCAGCTGGTAAAAACAGGAAAGAGGACGACTTTTACCACAATGGTGAGTGAGCAACATCCCACTATCACTTCCATATCAACTTCTTCTCTTTTAGCCAAAAACATCCCAGTTCATCCTTGTAGAGCTTTGATTTCCACGTGCTGTATCCTTTACTGAAATAGTTAAGATTTAGTGGTGAAATTTATGCTCCTGCCGTCCTTGCAGGTGGTGACTGGCAAAACATCACAGGGGTTGCCCTGCCTGACATGGCTTTTCATGCTTTATCAGGATTTTTTGCTGTTTACAGTAAGTTAAGATTAAGCGGTAGAGCTAATTTCACGCGGTTGTTGGAGAAAGGTCATCGACTATGTTCAGATTCATGGATCAATTCAAGCCACGTCACTGAACATGGAAACTATGGAGGACAATTTTGCTTTCAGGTACCTTATTTGGCGTCGCTCATCGACGAGGCACTCCACATCAGCAACAGAGATATTATAATTGGTCCAGGGGATATATCTTGGCCTTTGGGAGCTTCTTTGGTTGAGGGCAAATTTATACAGTCGCGTCCCTTCAAAGCCGAGACAACACTGTCATCTTTTAGGATTAGAACAGTGGGCTCCATCCCATCCCCTGTTTTCCTCTTTGTTCTTCTTATTGGCTTGGGAGCTTTCGTTTACCGTCGCCAGATCAAGCTGCCTATGCCCCAAAAGAAGGGTGCTGCTGGGGTTTCACTGCCATTATGTAATCCTAGACGCCAAAGAAGCCAATTATTTTGACCGTGGTAGCATTGGTCTTTGTAGATACTAGATACTCCATTCATTTGTGTACCTTCAATCTAGCTTACGATTTTATAGAAGATTCATCCCATTGTAGTACAGAGTTTACGTCCTTCTATTGCAAGTTCCCCTTGTCCTTTGTAACAATGTATCAAATAGTTTCGGCATCAGCTGAGTGGAATAATTGAAAATCAATCGAAGTGCAGACTTAATTACAGGGCATGGTTTTTCCACTATGTGCCAGATTGGCAACAACCATGAAAGGAGCAAGAGGTGAGCAATGCCTTGATTGCCTTCTCATACTTATTACATCTCTCGGTGTAACAACTTGCTCATTATCTCGCTGCCTTTTCTGTTTGAGAGGAGGTTTCCAGCGTGTGTCAATAGCCATTTCCACCCAAGAGCTAAAACTCTCATACTTCATCGGTCAACAAGAGTATCAGGAACCGCTTTAACTTTTCATCGTTGATCGCACTTCGGCCTGTCTATCATCGTTCAGCGGGAAGATTCTACCCTGCTCACGCATTTCTCAGACAGGAACTCGACAAATTCATGAACTCATCAGTTGAATATGGAGGAGACAACAGTCAAGTGAAACTGGATTATATAATTCACACGTAAGAGTTTTTACACAAGATCCAAGATATACAAGGAGATGTTGCAGAGACCCTCGATCATATTTACATGTAGGGGTCACACAGAGACCCAGACATTAAGTTCTTGACCTTAGTAGCAGGACCAGGAATCTATACTTGTCTAAACAAGTCAATCCCCATGCATCAATATGTAGAAACTCCACTGAACTCACAACCATTTGATCCAGGCGCATCGACATCAACCCAGACTTCATTAACACGACCAATCACTCGGAAAGGAGAATTATACTGAGCGATCGAATAGGCATAGCTACTCTCGGAAGAGGTCACGTTAGCCCATGGCGACCTGCTCAAGCTGGACGCGAGCTTCTCCGCTTCCTGGACGATGTTATCGTCCTTCGCAAACCCAGAGAACTTTCTGATTGCGACACAGCGGCTCTCCCACGCCTGCGGCTTCAGGTCGAGCTCGGGAAGAGGGGTCGGGGGGTCAGCCTGGAACTTGGGCGGCAAGTAGAACAGGACGGAGTAGGCCGACGAGTGGAGCGGCCTGGCTTCCGGGACTATGCTCGTCACGACTGGAAAGGTCATCGGAATCCTGGAGAAGTTCAGGTTGGCGCCTTGAATGAACTGGAACAACCTATGAATCAGAGAACAGAATCGCCTCAGCTCATCACCCGGATTCCAACTTGCAACCGACAAGCATCAGAGAAAACACAAGTACCATAACATAACCAAGGATTGGGGTGGACAAAACCCAGGTCAACGCAATCAAGTCCTGACAACAATCTACGAGAATTCGCAACTAGACTCGAACAAGAAGATGGTCTCCAAAATCAAGATTCACGGACAAAACAAGATTAGGCCAACTGGGTCCTCGGTGAAAGATTGAACAAAGCCGCAGGTTCAACAACAAGAGCACGAACATAACATGGACGAATCATTCATTCGAGGGGTCGCTACGCAGCGCCGGGGGGAACCCGGACGAATTGATCAAGAAGAGGGAAACCTGTGGAAGCCATTGAGGGTGGCCTTCTGGAAGGAGATGTCACGGACGGGGGCGGACATCCACGTGGACTCCCGGTAGCGCCTGACCTCGAAGTCCGATTCTTGATGGACCACCGTGTATGGCGGCGACTCCGCCGCGTTGCACAGGAACGAGACGCCGAGCAGGAGGAGGACGACGCACGGCGCGACCGCTGACCTCGGGGAGATCTCCATTTTTTATTTATTTTTTTTGCTGAGCTTCCGAAGCTGGAGAAGAAGTTGGTTTGCCGGATGAAAAAGAAAGAGGGCATCGGCCCGATTTTACCGTTCTACCCCCAAATTGTTCTCCTTTCAGAGGTTCTAGTAGAGGGGTAAGCTCGTCCGCTGGTTTCTTTAACTTGTCACTCCCTTTCTTAGGAAAGACTAGAAATTATGATGTCATCTGAGTTCCATTCATATGCAAGAATGTCACCCTGTTCAGATCAAGTTGCTGCATTTGCTGGCTCTTCCTCAACAAAATCTCTTGAATGCAAGATTCGAGCCGCAAGTGCTGAAAATTTTCATGTACCCGGGGCCGATATGCCCTATGAAAATCATCGAAGTGCTGAAAATTCGCTTTTTATGGTCCGATACAGGCCAGACTTAACAGAACCTTCCATTCTTCGTCACAGATAAAGCAACATCTTTTATTACATCCAAGAAGCAACAATTCAGACTGCCATGCCTCAACATTTTTCCAGATACAAACCCTTTTGACCCGATACAATCAATGGCCTCACTTCAGTAGCTTTCTCGGATGGTATTTTCTCAACTAGGAGGCACTAAGTAGGAAAACAGAGAAAGCAAAAAAATTTGAGAGGTCTGGTCGCATTCTTTATGCGCTTCTCTTCAGGATCTTGTTTGCTTGGTGGCCCATGAGCATGCCGCAGGTAACAAGAGTCAGTGTAGAAGTCAGGAACTCGATAATCTTCGATGGCTTATCAGGCATGAAAGAAAGAGATTGTCTGTCTACAACTGCCAGCCAGAGAGCTAGCAAACATAAAGCAAGACAATTTATTTCACTGCTGCAAGTGAAAGAATGACGGTCCAACCATGACAAAATTGCTCATATTTTACCAGCCCTTTTTTGTACAATATCTATCAAAGTGTGACTTTCATACCCGAAGGAGATGCACGATGATCAATGACGCCTCACTCCCTGAAGTTAGCTGGCACTGTTTCTTCCGTGAAATATTCAATGCTGACTGTCTCCGCAGAGCAAAATCTCACCTTTTGAAAGATAATTATGTTTTCAGTAGGAAAAATAATTATGTGTTCAGTAGGAATAATCATGAAGTTCGCAATGAGTAATGATCTTAAATGACCAAATCATGCTTATTGCTCGGCCTTTCCTCAGAAGATTTATAAACACAATAAGAAAATGGTCAAACTAACATCACCTTCAAGTTTCCTATCTCGTAGCATAGGTATATTACTGTGCAGAGAAACCTAAATTCAGTTGGTAAAGAAAAGAAGTGCATCTAATCGAACATGTTCCAACAAAAGGCATTCTTTTGCTTCATTTGATTCAGCATAGTATAATCTGAAAGTATTACTAGCAAAAGCAGCCTGTGCTTAAAAGGAAAAACATAAATTGTACATACCAGAGAAGCATATGATTTCAACAGCGGCTTTGCTAGTTGCCATATTGGCTTGAAGATAAATGGGGCATCCACAAAAAGCACTTGTCCTAACCGCTTGGGATAGTAATAGTAAAACACGTCAAACTGCACAAAACATCAATAAATCAGCTCAATGGGCCAAACAGATTCCTCGAGATGTTATTAACAATTCCTCAAATAACTGTGCTACCACCTTACATCTTCAAATGGGCAGAAGTATATGACGAATGCTAACTTTTTCCCATCTTCTAAGAGTACTTAAGCGTCACACTACTTGATTCCAAGAACAGTTAGAAGCAACCGGAGATCTTTCAGATCATATCGAATTGAAGTTTTTGGCAGTATAGAACCACAAAAGCATCACCTCTACTAGAAAGTATTGCCAGAAGCAATAACCATACTGATACAACCAATGGAAAGAGCTCCTGTATTGTACCAGAAGACTATTATGCATATGATTGCTCATTAAATGTCATACTGTCTTCCTTTCAGGAACATGCATCTGCCACAAAAGCAACTGATGCATACGCCAAAGTGAGCGAACATGTACCTTTCCAAGCACCCAATAAGTTCTACCTCGAAGAGCTATAGGATATGATGTGGAATTCTGGATTAGCCTCGATTGCAATTTCAACCTAATCATTCTGCCGATCTTAGAGGTGCATTTATTTTTTCCCTCTTTATATTGAAACCGCGAAACAGCAGGCGCGAATTCCAAGTATTCATGATAGAATCATTACAGAAATTACCACAAAGGTCAAGAACTTGAGATCTGCATTCTCAGTACCAAATCCTCGAAGGTCAAATATCCCAAGAATTTCTTCTTTTCCATCTGGAAGCTTACTCAGTGCCTTTTCAATCAAAAACACGCACAGTTTCTCATTTTCAACAGGATCCTGAACCTGTGGCACCATGAGAAATGCAACCCTTAGAATTTGCTCCTAAAAGCAAATAAACAAATAAAAAGATCAGCGTCAATCATTGACAAAAGCAGCGGTCCTCCCAAAAAGGGTTACTCCCAATATATTTTAAGGAAGAATAAACCAAATGAGATTATAATGTCTACAATCAATCTCAAATACCCAAGAAAGAATAGGATGGTCAGAATGTTATGTGAGTAATTGGAGCCATCAACTTAGTTACAAAGATACGATTTCACTGATATTTCTTCCAAATGAGGAACATAATTTGACATAGGTCAAACTCTTTTGTATAGTTATCATATATATTTAAGACACTAGGAATAATAATGAATCAGAAGAAGACAGATACTCTGTATTCGACAGTTTTCACTCATCTAGCAGTGGCTAGGAGGCAATTGGGTTACTAAAGAAAGACAACAAAGGTTGGGGACTAAGTTCGTGCCAATTTCATATACTTACAGCAGGAAAGTGCTTCGACGCCACCACTACGAGCACAGGGCGGTCATTGACATCAAAAAAGTCATGCACATACGCCTTTCCAGTTTCTGCAATGCTTTTCACGGATTCTTCGGTCAACTCGGACACTTTGAACTCTTGACGCCATTTCTACATGAGCATAAGGATAACTTATAGAACATCTATCCATCATGTGATCATTTTACTTCCGGTAAGCATGACATCCGTTGAAGGTAATGGCCACATGAGAGAATAAGAAACCAAAATGTATCATGTCATCCCTCTTATCAAGCACAAGCATAACATCAATCGAAGGTACTGGTGGCACGTGAGATTGAGAAACCAAAATGCATCACATTGTCCATCTTATAAAGCAGGGTCATCCCAGTGTTCAGGTTTCCACTGCTAAATTTAATTGTCGCCAGAAGGAGTGAACAACGCATTCGCAAACTTGGAAAGCACGGGATTCATGAGGATACAATGGCTTTAGTCAGCTTTGCAACCGCATCTTCGACGACAAACTTCCTGTCCTTCAAGAACCAGTAGATCATGTCTTCATCATCTCTTCCGTTCTTACCCACAGGAAGACTGCAGCAATCTTTTTCAAGCCTCTCCTTTACTTCCAAAACCAACTGCAGATTCAAAATTGCCATGTCATGAGGACCACACGGAGAGCTACGTTGCCCCAAAATGTCAACTCTGATTCAGCAACCAAATTCTTCTACCAAAATAACCCAGAAAACCCAGCATTGTAATCAACAGATATCCACAGTGCCAAACCAAGAAAGGCAAGATTTTTGCCTTTACGAGGCAAACCAACCCCGACAATGAAATACCCAGATGAACGAAGGCCCTTCTTTGACCCTTCCTCGTTACCCCAGCTACGTTACAGAAAACGGAGGAGGAGAAGAAGAAAGACAAGACAAGACGAGACAAGAAAAGCAGGGAAATGGCAAGAACCTTGCGAGCCTCGCGGGAGCCGATACCAGAGCAACCGACCGGGAATTTGCCGGTCCGAACGGAGGAGGGCCTGCTCGAAACGAGCGGCGACAAGAAAGAAGGACGGCGAATCGCGTGGCTCGCTCGGAGAGCCATTGCGTCGAGAATTCGCTTTGAGCAGAGGAAATTGAGCGTGGACAATAAGAATTCGGAAGCTTGATACGGTAAAACATCAACTTACTGCGAACTCTTTTCTGTTGGTCCCGAGGTAAAACGGGTCAACGTTGACCGACCGAAACGGTGTGCCGTGTCGGGCCTCGGTAGTGTTTTGGGCCCCCGGGCTTTTCTGTCTGAGCTGCGGATGTCATGTCGTGTCGGTTTAGGTTGCCCTGTTTATTGGGCCATCAGGGCCCGTTTATAGTACCTGGGCCGATACCCACGGGCCCAAAATCATTGTTGGGCCGGGCTCGATTGGCTAGGAAGCCCTTCCCCACCCGTTTGAGCCAGAGCCGAGCCTGACCAGGCGCATGGGAAAAGACACGAAATCTTTAAAATGCACGGGCTTCGGTAACATAACAATTCGGGTCTGACCTTAAGATTTGGCCTGATTGGGATACGCCCAATGATCATCTATGTTCGCAAATGGGTTGTGTCTTCCCTCCAATTGATACATCCGATCGACCGGTCCTGAACGTGTCCATGGGTCACGCTTAATTCCGGTCGAGTTCGAATGCCAGTGATGTACATGACTTGCAACCTCTGCCAATCCTCCAATTACGAATGGAAGAGTGTCGGTTACATTCTTTAAGCGTGTCGGTTACGTATAGCGCCGCACGAGCTTTTGAGAGCGGTCTTCTTCTTCTTTTCTTTTCGCCCTTTTTTATATGAGAAAAAAGATGGCCTCGAGTCGTTGCCGGCATCATCGCATCTATCCTTTTTATCGAGAATTCTCCCGGATCACAATCTTTGCTCCCCCATGAGGCAAAATCATGGAATTCTGTCGACTTTGGGGCTCCAATTTGGGCCCCTTCTTTGACAATCGGGGCACCAAAAGGCACACATCAACTATACATTCTTTTTGAAAGTCGAAAGATTGGATTAGACCATACGATACGTTTCGTTGACTGGCGTGTCTGATAAGATGCTATCGCAAGCTATGTAGCCATTGCTTTCGATTCTTAACAAGCAAGGATAAATTCTGCTCCCCGCATTGAATTTGGAACTACACATGAAGGGTTTTATCGGTATTTCCCGGATGGCTTCAAGGTTAACCGGGAAAATTATCCGAAAAGTCATACACTTATTATATCGTGGTAAATTTAGTTATAGACTTTTTAATTTAACTAATTTATTCATAGATCTTTTGACGATTTGTCACTGTAGTTCTTTCGATGAACTTTGGCCGGAAATCGCTGATGCGGTGGTCCAGTCAATGTTGCTCATCCTACATGGCATGCTAGCGCTGACATGGTCAATGGGACTTAGCATGATCGGCGGAGGAAAAAAAATAAAGGAAAAAGGAGAGGAAAGAAAAGAAACTGCGAAAAAAGAATCAAAAAATTAAAATAATATAAAAAAAACCAATTGCTAAAATCGTCCACGTTAGCGCCGGCCATGTCATGTCGGACGGCCGGCGCCCACATTAGCGATTTCCGGCCAAAATAAGCCGGAAGGACTCCATCAGCAAATTATCGAAAAGTTTATGACCGAATCGATTGCCGGACAATAGGACCGTGGCTCTTTGGACGATTATCCCCCAACAAAATTAGTTGCTAAAGCATGTCTAATTACCGGTACATTTGCCGGTGGCCGGTGGCTATGATGTGTTTGCCATCGGCTTTCATGATTAGAGAGACCAATAATTCTGGTGAACTGCCGAACTTTTGGCAAATTGGAAGCGGATAATCATGCGCGGATCGACCCTTTTTGCAATCAATCCGCTAAAGCTAGGTATGATTATGATTCTGTCTTCTTTTGCCTTTTCATCCATTTTATACATGGTGCGATTGCCAAATTCAAAGTCCTTTATTGACTCCTCCTCCTCCGTTGGGAATCATTTCACTGAAGAAACTAAGGGACGCGAACATAAGACAATGCTGGCTATTGCATCACGAGTTAAATCAAATCCGACATCAAATCTCGCGTGAGAATGTGGAGGCCCTGGCGTGATCGGACCGAGCCTCAACTTTTGATGACGGTAAATAAGTTTTCCAAGGGTGTATATAGATAGTAAATTACGCCTCGGCCTAGCAGGGCTCGGCCGCTAATGGCGGCCTGCCCGGGAGGGCCGCGACCCCTCGCCCGGCGATGGCAGCAGCGGGCGAGGGCTTACAGCCCTCCCCGCCTTACTTCTCCTCCTCTTGCTCCTCCTTTTTTTATTATTTAAATTATTTAGCTCATTTTTAAATTCAATTTAAATAAAAATTAGTACTAAAAAATCAAATCTGGGTCAAAACGACGTCGTTTTAATATTATGTTTCATAGTTTAGTCACGTCATCACCACGTTGGAGAGAGAAAATATTAAAATAAGCCACGTCGGAGCAACGTCAACGTTTTTTGTTAGTAAGTTAGACGATGTTAATCTTAAGACTCGATTGAACCAATCTGACAAGTTTTAAGACTTGATTGTACTTTTCGCAAGTTTTATAATTCAATTGTACTTTCATGATAAATTTTTAAGATTTCTAGTGAACATATCCCTAAACATTTCCAGAACTTCAAATGACACGTTACAAATAGAGTCTATTAAAATCCCCATATAATGGGCAGATTTCCCTATATGTTATTTAAATTCCTTTTTTAACGTGCGATATCCACCGCACGCAAAAGTTTGAAAGCGAGCGAATCATCTGAGAGATGGGTCGTCGTAAGTCATCTCGTTCCATCAGAATGATCGACCCGATTCAAACGCGTTCACGTACCTCGTACTCCAATTGTTTCTCCTTGTATTTTCATTTCGCTCGGGAAGAGAGAATATTATCCGAAAGTTTTACGTTACAGCGCCCTTAAAGTGCGGACGAAAGACCAGCTCGAAGTCTTTGGAAGACATGTCCACCTCTGTGTAAGCTTCAAACTCGAGTCTTTATGTCTCGCCCTTTTTTTCCCCTTCTCATTTCCGAAAGTCACACCACTTCTGAGCAATTCCTCCGCAAGAATAGAGAGAGTGGGGAGGAGAGACGACACTCGACAAGAACCCGTACCCAAGGCATTAATTTCACTATCTCGACACATCGTAATCACATCATACACTGATACACATATCAACTTCAGCGCCAAAGGTCTCGCTTCCACGATGCGTCGCCATCGATCCTAGTCAAAACGCGCATGGTGGGTTCCTTCATACGGGCGCATAGCCGTAGAGTTTTCGACCTATGTGCCGCGTGCTATTCATAGCTAGAGCTGCCATAATGTCTATGTTGGCTTGTGGCGGAGATGATACATGTGAGTGGTGGTGGAATTTTCGTAGAAGAAGAGGATTGCTTCGCGGTATTGTTTTTGTTGTTTTATTTTAGGGTTTAAAATCAAGTAGAGGGCCGTATTAATCTCTTATTACGATATGAGATTTTATGGGGCTCGAGCTTTTTGAAGAATGTGCGGTTTAATATTTTTGTATTTTGACGAAATATACGGAAATCTCACCATTTATTATGAAATACATGAATGAATATTCATTATATTCAATGTACGTGTTATGACACATTCGTAACCTATATACATGAATGAATATTCAATGTACCTATTATGGCACATTCGTAACCTACATTCTATGTATGAATGCTCATCTCCCTATTCAATGTATATATTCAATACATTGACATTCATGATATGTGCATTTTCTCTACCATCTTTGGTGTTTATCTATTTTCTCTTCTTAATCTCTCTCTATTCTCTCTATTATATTCTTGCAACGCAATATTTTACAACACCATTCTATTTTTCGCTTAATTATTATCTTGGTATCAGAGCTATGTGATGTTGAGGAAATTTGTAGTGTACTGGGTGCACATTGCACACGATGCTCCCCACCCACAGGTGCATATGTGGGAGCACATCCGAGTGCAATTCTCGTATTTTGTGGCATCTTCTCTTTTAATAACTACTAATAACCCCCCTCTCAGTGTCAATCCTTAACATTAGCCAATGTCGGCTTGTTTTGTTGTTGCGTAGTCTGTGGAGCCTTAGTATATGAACAAGTGCCCATCGATTCTGTTTTGTAAAAACGTTAGCCACATCGATTGCATTTCTTTACGGTATTAATAACAACGCTAGCCGCACTGACCGCATTTTTGGTCCATAGATGAATACCACCGCCAGACTTGCCGCACTCAGATGAACTATAGGATAATTGTTTAAAAAGTCTTAAACCTATTGCACTTTGTTCAATTCAGTCCTAGACTTTTTAATTTTACTGATTGAGTCATAAACCTTTTTACATTTTGTCAATTGAGTCTATCCAGCTAATTTTGGCTGAAAATCGCTGATGTGGACGTTACTTGTCCTGTGTGACATGACCGGCGCTGACGTGGACATTTTTAATAATATTTTAATATTTAATTTCTTTTTCTTTTTTTTCCTCCTTTTTTCTTCCTCCGACTGATTGCTGAGCCTGGGCGATGGCCGGTGACCGGCCAAAGGCAACCATCGGCGAGGGTTGCCATTGCCAACCTCAAGCGAGATCGCCCTCGCCGACCTCATTAGGATCTGTCAAGGGTCGCCCTTGCTGGAGGCCAACGAAGGCTACGTCGCCAACATTGGGCAAGGCTTGCCCGCACCCGAGGTCAATGACTCTTGCCAAATCCTAGTGAGGGTGACCTCGCTTAAGGTTAGAGAGGGCAACCCTCGCTAGTTGTTTCCTTTGGTTCGTCGCCGACTATCGCCCTAGCCTAGCAATCGGCTAGAGGAAGAAGAAGTATTATTAAAACTGTCCAAGTTATCGACAACCGTATCACATAGGATGGCTGACGTCCATGTCAGTAATTTCCAGTCAAAATTGATTAGATGAACTCATTCAGCAAAACATGAAATGGTTTAGGATTTAATTGCCACAATTAAAAAAAGGTTTAGAACTTAATTGACAAAAATGCAAATAAGTTTAGGATTTTTTGGATAATTTTCCTGATGAACCACAACAGCCTCCTGCTATATAGCTTGCGCAGCAGCCATGACAACACACAATGACGACGTAAGCAGCTATGTCAACGGCAAGCCACTTAGGCGTTTTTCTGATCTTTTATCCAAATTCGAGTCGACATCTTCTATACACAATGAGTTTGACGGGAGATGCTAGAAATATTTCTCTAAGATATTTCCCACTATGAGAGATAATACAAATATTTCTCTTAATTCTCCACATCTTTCGGAATTGTGCATATATCTCCTTTCAATTATGCATATCTGTAATTGATATATTACCTTGGATAATTATCTAATAAAACTTATTTATAGGCTCATGTACTCTTTACTGTTGAACACAAAAAAACACATAAATTCCATATTTCTCTTTTCCGCATATTTCTTATCTATCCCGTCATGGATGGAATTAAAACCACGCATGCTTGTATTCACAAATACCCTAAAACTATACGATGTGCCCATAATTTCTTCTCTCCAGCTTTAATATAATGAAAAATTTAATCTCCTTGTTCCCTCAAGATTAAGATATAACTTGATCAAAAGCTTTAATATAATGAAAAATTTAATCTCCTTGTTCCCTCAAGATTAAGATATAACTTGATCAAAAGTTCGAGTACGTGTCTTTCATGACACTTTGAATACCCAAGGATGGGTTAATCGAATGCACACAAGACACCCCATACTCCTGTCACTATATAGCAGAGTCTCATTTGTCCTCGAACGTTGTCGTTGCAAGAACAGGGGAGGAAATTTCCATTCGAATGTACTATGGGAAAGCATGGTTTCGTTGTCAGCTTTTTCTTCAAGTCTAAGGCATGCGGGCAACTTTCATATACTTAAAGCCATAACCCAGCAACTCACTTAGGTTGCTAGGCTCAAATTTTCATGTGTTGGAGTCTCACTACCCGAAGAATATTGTCGGATGAGATAAACAAATGGTTAAGGCAACAGCCACCTCTCAAGCTGTTACGCAGGTGTATCATAGGATTATCTTGAGAACACTAATCGATATGAATCTTAGACAGTGATCTGAAAAACCAAGTGGGAGAGGTATGACAATGTTCAATGAGATTGCTGGAAGCAATAACATCCAGCTCTCTTCGAAAAGATGCTTTCAAAAGAAGCAGACCGTAATAAAGAAATTCAGCATTTTCATGGGGCCGCGGGGATGGAATCTATTCTCTTTGTGAAGGACCAACTTTATGTGCAAAGGTGGGCACGGCTCCACTCTCTGCTCTTTGAGATGGGATGGGAGTGACTCCCAGTTGGACAAATAGCGTTCATTTTTATATACTTTAAAATAACGTTGATTCATTCATACTCAAAGTCTGCTTTTTTTTTTTTTTTTCTCTCGGCATGAAAGAGAGGGAGAGAGTCTTAGTGGGGTGCTTGTGAAAAGAAGAGAGATCTGCGGAGGATAAGGAGAGCTTTTCCGAAGTGGCAGAAAGCGACTATTATTCATATAAGCACTAGAAATCCTAAAAGGATGGCCAAGGTTATGTGCCCCATCACTTTGTGTCTCCGGGCATGAACAATCTCAAGAAAATTCTTAATGCTGTTTTATGATTATTTGATTTGTATGCACTAGTTCCTTTGCAGTGCTATACCTATGCCCGGCTCAAGATAGATTTGGGTAATTTTTAGCAGAGAATATCGATATGAGTTTGAAAAATGAGAATACGTGTACCCCCATAAAAGGAGGTTTGTTAGGTAACGGCACGAAAATATCGAATTTTAATTATGAATGATGTATAGCGTTCTCTTTACTTAATCTATATTGAGATGAGAGAATAGTGTTTAGTTATATAAAAAGTGGATACCAAATATGAAAGTTGGCTTTAGACATATCAATGCACATACATACAAATATCATTGAAACTTTCAAGTGCATGGACTTGCAATTGTCCAATAATTAGGCTCTCGTTAAAGTTATTGCTTTGCATGAGGCAATTGTTATTACATGCATGGAGAACAGAAAGAGGAGCGGGAGTAGGCGAAATCAACAAGGAATTAATGATGTCTCGCCAATTATTTCTCGGTCGAAGTATGGACACCCTCTTTACCGCAAGTAAGATTTTCAATGGACAATCAATTCCCAAATTATGACACCGACTTTTCGGCTTGGTGGACCATGGCACCTCATTTTAAGTGCTTGTGATGTCTTTAGGAGACATCCGAGGCAGATTATTCTTTAGCCCGAAATGAAATTATGAAATTTCGACAGTCTAATTAGGGGGTCCGGTTCTATGATTTCAAAAATTGGGAACTAGCCTTGACAGGCTCGGTTCTTGGTTCTATATCATTAACCGGTTGGTTGTACTCAGGAACCTAAATTTGAAACCGGCAAAGCTGGTTCCAGAGTAGAATTTGGAATCGAATCGGTTTATCTCTAACCCTAAGTAAGTTATTTTACACCTTTTTTCTAAGAATAGACAAATAATGGAATATGCTTGACATATTATCCTCAAGCAGAAAGAATTGTATTTATGTTTGACACCTGCATAACGTATATAATAAAACGAAACAGAAAAAGGAAAAAAAAATCCTCGGCATGTTCGTAAATTGACTTTGGAATCGGCTAGTTCGACTCTAGATTGTTTCCATGGTTAGCTCGGTTGGTTACCTATTCCAAAAATTGGGAACTAACCTTGACAGGATAGGTTCTCAGTTTTAGGTCTGGAACCTATCCACCTTGAAACTGATAAACCCTATACCACTAGGGTAATGTGAAAAGAATTATATACATTCTAAATATATAGCACAGCTTATTATAGCCTGAAATAACAAAGTGTAGACCACATGATTATGACATGCTAGCACTCTACATATAATTTACCATCAATTAGCATTTTAAGGGTGCGTTTGGTAACTATTTTATTCCTAGAAATAATTTTTGTTCAGAAATGATTTTTTTTATTATGTTCTCAGAAACAATTTTAAGCATTTAAAGACGTTTAGTAACAGACAAAAATTTCCATTCCTGGAATAGAAAAAGAAGGAAAATGTATTTGGTAACTACACAAAATTTCTTTTTATTAATAATATTTTAAAATTTATTTCTTTTCTTCTTCTCCTTCTTGGCCGTGGCCGGCGAGGGCGTTGGGTCCCTCGCTAGCGAGGACAAAGGCTAGACCCTTGTGGCCTGGGCGAGGACCGCCCTCATTGGATCTGGTGAGGGTAGCGACGAGGGTCCAACCCTCGCCTAGGCCATGAGGGGCGAGGGTGGCCCTCGCCGGCCTTTTCTAGCCCTCATCGGGGAGGGCAAGTGCCGTCCTCGCCGAATCTGGCGAGGGTTGGACCCTCGCCATCGCCCTCGCCAAATCCCTCACCTAGGCCATGAGCCTCAAGGGTGGCCTCGCCAACTCCTGCGAGGGTTGGAAACGGCCAGCAAGGGCGACCCTCTCCTAGGTCGTGAGGGCGGCCCTCACCCAGGCCATGAGGGTCCAGCTCTCGCCCTCGCCGACCGCAACCAGGAAGGAAAAAAGAAAAAGAAAAAAAAATTTCTCTTCTTTTTCTGATTCTTATTCCCAGAATCAAGAAGCAATTTTTGTTTCTAGATTCTGTTCCAAAACTGATTTTGGAAACAAATTTAGGTCTAAGAACAAAAAATTTACCAAATGAATTTCTATTCTTTTTTTGTTTCCGGAAATAAAAGAGTAGAATCAGTCACTGTTTGGCAAGTTACCAAACACACTCTAATATTCAGAAACTCATATGTGTCGAAGATTTCAGGTTCGAAGAATGTCCTTTTTCTTGTTATTTTAATCTATCATCACTTATTCTCTGCATCATCGAGACGATAGATAGATTTTTGGTCAACTAGGGCGTATCTTGCATCTCTTAGTAGATCTCATATTTAAACTAAGGATTATAGGACATGGTTGCCCATCTGATGTGTGCCACTTTAAACTAGCGTGTACAGGATGAGTCTTTTAGGGCATGCCGTGATGGAAGAAGGTATGGCCTGGGCTTGGCCCTTGACCACCTAATAAAAGGACAAGAGATAGTGACTTTCACTTTCAAGCCTCCCAACGCAAACTTTCTTTTAAGGTATTAAAAAAGCCAGAGGCACGTGATGCGCAATTACCCCCACAACCCCCCTTTTGATTAAACAAAATAGAAATAGAGTTGGGAGAAATTGGGCATGGTAGCTAGTATTTGAAGAGATCATGTGTGTGGAAGTATCATTCGATACACAACCTACCAAGTAATTTTTATTGTCACTATCAATGTATTCACTTTGAAGCAAAAAGAAAGGGGGGAAAGCAGACACAAATGAAGACAATGAATAGGCAGCTTCATTTCATGCAATCTCTTGTTATTATGACATTGAACATATCTAAAAGGAAAAGAAGAGAAAGGGAAATGAAACAATAATGTGAAGAACCTTCCAATTCTTCTTCCCAAATGTGAAAGCAAAGGCCGAGAAGCAAGAACCGAATTGGCCACCTGCCGGTTTCAACTCCAAGTAGACTCCAACTTGGAGGCCAATCCCAAGTTTCTTTAATTGTAAACAGTTGTTAACAATAAAGTTGCTGCATTCGGTGGCTATTCTATTTAATCTTCGAGCTGAAGCATTGTAGATTTTACGAAATACCCCTTTAATATCATGGATTAAAAAAAAAAGCAGGTTGCAACTCGAGCAAATGACTCTCGGGGGCAAAACTATCTGGGCTCAATTAGTGTGGGAAACATAATATGTCCCGATCATTTCTTGAACCACCAAATCGATTTCGCAGGTCGTGTCCGAGTAATTAAGAAGATGAAAGGTAAGATAAAGGTATTTATGTCATTTGGAATAATTTCTCAAGAAGAAAACTTTTCTTCTCTTGACCCGAACGCTTACGTGGGGTAAGACTCCTAAAAGTACAGTTTAGCCCATCCTGGTCTATTTTAATACGCTCGTGCTTGAAGTTTCTCATGTGTCAGAGACCACAAAAACCAAGTGGAGCAAAGCAGAGAGCCCAAGAATCTCCCTGTCTCAGGGGAGAGTTTTGAGTAGTTTATATGTTGGAAATGATGAGGCAGAGGCAGTGTAACTGCTAAAAAAAACTCGCCACCACTTGGTTTTTTCGTTGTTTGCTGCTTTCGACTGGGGCGGCTTGTGTTTTGTATGGATCTGAAGATGGATTCACTTCCGTTTACAAAACACACAACAGACCAACCCTGCCCTTCTTACCAAAACACAACAGGACAACCTCAATGCATACAGACACAAAACACCCCATCACAACAAACAACATCAAAAAGACAACATTCCTCAGAGATGGCCTCTTCCTCTTCCTCTTCCTCTTCTTCTTCTGCTGCTGCTGCAATTTCCACATTTGTTGTTTTCCTCACTGTTGCCTCTATACTTGGCACTTCCCTCTCAGCACACACCCCAACGGGTTCAGTCCATGACCACCGGGTCAACCAAACGTTTCAGCCGGGCAAACATTCACAGAGGCTGAAGAGAGGCGGCACCAATGCTTATCTCAGAAAGATCAACAAACCAGCAGTCAAGACTATTCAGGCACTCCCAGTTCTCTCTGTTTTTGGCTTTGGACTGTTTCTCGTACATTATTGTGGAAGCGTTTAGTGATCTAGGTTTGTTCTTTTTTTTCCTTTTTTTGACAGAGTCCTGATGGTGATTTGATAGACTGCGTTCTCACCCATCTTCAACCAGCTTTTGACCACCCTGAGCTCAAAGGGCAGAAGCCATTGGTAACTATTTCTAATGCTTTCCTCAGACGGGAAAAATTTGAAGAGTCCCGGCAAAAAAAAGACGGACCTTTCAGATTCAGCTTCGGGGTTACTATCAAATTTGTGTTACTGATTTGTGAGCTTAAAATTTCGAATGCCCAGGATCCACCAGAGAGGCCTAGAGGAAATGAATCAGCGGAAGCAGCGGCAAATACCTTTCAGCTATGGACAGACAGTGGTGAGTCATGCCCAGAAGGAACCATTCCAATCAGAAGAACCACAGAAAAGGACATTTCGAGAGCCAGTTCCATCCAAAGATTTGGAAGAAAAATAAGAAGGAATGTGAGGAGAGACTCAACAGGCACTGGCCATGAGGTTGGTATTTGGAATACTTGAGCATACGTGCAGCTAGAATTTGAGTCGCTCCAAGCTGAACATGCAAGACAGCCAGGAGTAAATAGTTTATAACTGTTCTCTCGACCTTATTATTGAGTTTAGCAATAAAAGGGACTATCTGCTAGAGTAGCAAACAAATAATCATCTTCTTGGTTACAGCATGCAGTTCTTTTTGTGAATGGTCAACAATATTTTGGGGCAAAGGCGAGCATAAATGTGTGGTCGCCTAGCGTCACGGACATGTACGAGTTCAGTTTATCGCAAGTCTGGGTCATCTCTGGTTCTTTTGGCAACGACCTTAATACCATTGAAGCCGGATGGCAGGTAAGTCCGAGGGTTATCTTGTCACAGTTCATTTCGTGGTAGATGTTAGCATCGAGTTCTCGGCAATTGCATCACAACTCGGCTTCATAATATGTTGTAACTTGATAAAGCTGAGTGTGCAACATAACTTAAGCACGAAAAAAAGAACAAAAGGCAGCACTGCAAAATTTGCATTAGCAAACCTTACAGTCCGGCTTTTGGTTACCTTAACAATTAGGCAGTTTCTTTTGCATTTTGGTTGCTGAGTTTGTGGCATCTCTCTATTCAGGTCAGTCCACAATTATATGGAGACAACTATCCAAGGTTTTTCACTTATTGGACAGTAAGTAATATGCAGTTATTTCATACTTGGAAGCTTTTGATGTTAACTCTACCATATAGAGGAGAAACCAACGAGATGTATGAAAATTCGACTCATACAAATTGCAGACTGATGCATACCAGGCAACTGGATGCTACAACTTGCTCTGCTCGGGTTTCGTCCAGACTAACAACAAAATTGCTATTGGTGCTGCAATTTCCCCGAGATCATCCTACAACGGAAGACAATTTGATATTGGTGTAATGGTCTGGAAGGTGAGTTTTAGTTGATATTATGTGGTTTTTAAAACTCATTCATTAGTATTAAAACAAAGTGGCCTCCATGAGTCATTCTCACTTGAGCTTTCCTTCAGTTCATAGCATTAGTTACAAACTAAAAACGTTGCCCCTCCGAAGAAAAGCCTTCAGAATTAAGCATTGAACCTCCATATTACAATGCAGAAGATTACTGTAGTCAAATGTGCACAAGGATCCATTAATTGGCGATGCTATTTGTTAAACAAGCTGTTGACTATAACAATCTCATTGACGTCGAAGTTCCAGCTGCTGTTCAACTGTTCTTACTAATATATTCCGAGATTCTCTTTGATTTTCTTCAAGATGCGATTCTTGTTTCGCTTCATTTTTTTCTTGTTTTTCTTTGAATTCATAATAGTATTCCATCCAAATTGACTCTGCTCTGCCTGGTTTTGGGGCTTCGTAGAGCAAAACCAATCTAGTCATCTTTCCATTCCCCCGCAAGTGGCTATTTTCTTATGCAAGTTTGCAACAAGTCTATCCAAACGACCAGAAGTTTAAACTTATTATGCTTGCGACTATTGACTTATCTAGGGTAGCACATCAAACAACAGCCGATGTCGGTAACATTGAATACTTTTTGGATGATTATTTACAATCATTTGCCTTTCCAATACTAGGATCCAAAGCATGGACACTGGTGGCTGGAATTTGGTTCAGGGCTATTAGTTGGGTATTGGCCGGCATTTTTGTTCAGTCACTTGAGGAGCCACGCCGACATGGTGCAGTTTGGAGGAGAAATCGTTAATACCAGATCGAGGGGGTTTCACACATCCACACAGATGGGTAGTGGCCATTTTGCAGAAGAAGGATTCGGGAAAGCATCCTACTTCCGAAACTTACAAGTCGTGGACTGGGATAATAATTTACTTCCTCTTTCGAATCTCCATCTTTTGGCGGATCATCCAAACTGCTATGATATCAAACAAGGGCGAAACAATGTCTGGGGGACTTACTTTTACTATGGAGGTCCTGGAAGGAATGTAAGATGTCCATGAACAGTGAACAGAATGAACTAGGTTAGAGAGTGTCATTTATTCTTCTTTTTCCACCCAATTTTTCAGGGGAGTAAGCTCATCATCATCCCAGTATTTACATGTTTTTTGGGTCAATTTTCCTTTTTTGATATTTCATTATTACTTTTAACTGGTCACTGATCAATTGTCCCACTTTGGGACTATGTATATGGGAAATGATTGAGGTGTCAATAATACTGGTTTGTGGTTTTTGTCATGGTTCTTAAAACTTTTGTCTTTCCACATCATATGGTTGGCAATTTCAATGGAAACAAGTGACAGAAAGAGATTAGACAGATGGGCTTAGACAGTAAAATATCATAAGCAACTAAACTATGCAGTGACCCACAGTACAGACCCTGTCTTGGTATTGACAATTGAGAAAACCTGTACTCCTGCATTATCTATCTGTTTGTTTATTGGAAATCCCCATTAAGTTAGTGTTTTTATTTGAAAGCAACAACAGTCTCTCTCTCTCTCTCTCTCTCTCTCTCGGAGGCTTTGCATTGTGGGAAGCAGCTACAAACAAATTTTTAAATATATCGGCCAGGCATAGGCCTAATAGCCAAGGAACCTTCTTTATAATATCTCACTGTATATAACTTCCACCACCCCAGCTCTCAAAAATAGGGCAGTGGTGTATCTCAGTGCCATTTTCTTATAATTATATTCCAAAGCTGGTACGCTCGCTTCTAATTATGTTCTGCAAAGCTAGTAAGAACATATAACAGAGTCAATCTGAGCCAAGCTTGGGTGTTTCCAACATGTATTCATGTGGAGATGAATAAAGTATTACATATGCTAAAGGACATATTTTGGTGGTCTATTTTCAGGTCCTTGAAAGTCTCCTCTCTTGGCTTGATGTCATAGTAATACTGTATTCATCCAGGTCAATCGGTGAATATCTTAACAGGAATGGAAAAAATAAGTACATAAGTCACTGGCCTTAGTCTATGAGTGAGGCGAGGCGAGGCTCAAGATAAGAAACTAGAAGCTTGAGGAAGTTATTGAAGAACCCGTGTACTCAGACAGAATTTTTCACCAGGGAATTCGAAGTGGGCAACTTGCGGGTGGTGACCGGAATGGAAAAGCCACAGAAAGATTCTTCTGCATAAAAAGCAACTAAACCTACCTTTTTAGTGGGACTATTCAAATAAAAGCTAGAGGAAAGAGTCATCTGCATCTCATGCTTGTCGTCATGGCTGCTTTTGTTTTAGAAAAGAAGCCGGCCTGACATTTCCATGGTTTCCACTAGGTGGTGTCCCATCCGGATGCTTAGTGTTCACATAATTTATTAGGGGTAACTTTCCTATCTCGCACGCGCGCACCTGTGTGGTGTCCGCGGTTGCTCCATTCCTTCGAAATTCACATGCTGAGGGGCCTATACATCTGCACACATCTAGGCATTCAGGTGTATCGACGGCATTAACAAGTAGATGCCAACACTTCTTTTCTAGCAAAACAAGAGACTCTTGATGGCTAAAGTATTTCAGATTCCCGTGAGGTACTTCATTCGTTACATTACAAGAATTTTTAGGAGAAAGTAACCTCAAAGGTTCAAAGTGGGGGATGAATCTTCGCAAGGGAACATAACCTCATACTAATTCCCCCAAATGAATGCTGTTTTTGCTGCCTATCCTATTCAGGTTTTCAACAGCATCGTCTATACAACTCACTAGATCACCCGGAGTGCAAACCAGCGACCAATTTTGGAGAAAGTCAAAGTCCCCTAGAACATCAACGCGGGCTTTGGCTGTGCAACAACTCTGAGGTTGTGGTTCAAGCATCATCCTGTATGTGTTACCAACTTTAATGCTCAATTCAGAGAACTTGGGATTGCTCAAAGTTTCCACCGTATCCAGGATATCTCGATGTTTTTCGAAGCCCTCTGTATCTTTCATTTTCATTGCAATCTTTTTTATGGAAGCAAGGTTCAAAGCTAATTGCTGCACTGTTAAGGATGAGTGCTGGATGGTATCATCATCGCCTCTCAGAAGATAGTACAGTTGGCCCAAGTATGCAAAGGCAAAACGTGTTATGAAAATAAGGAAGTCGTAGAAGTTCATGCCTGTGAAACAATAGCTTCATATCAGTGCACAACACAGAATAACCACAACCAGAGTTCAATATTGTTAATTTAGCATACTTCATATGGATTGAGGCACAAATTCAACCTCACAATAGAGACTACCTTGAAGGTGAAAATCAGAGCTGACTCCGTGATGTCTACAGAAAAATCCAACAGAAGCATAATAGACAATAACCTGAACTAAATAAGAAAAGAGAAAGAATGATACCTGTATTTGCAGCAAGATTGCGCTGACAAAGAACTTCAAAGTCATCACATATATCCCGAATGTCCTCTATGTACTCCTTTGCATCATTGTAGTCCCTTGAGAGCAAATCCCACTGTGAGAATGACAAGTAAAATGCATCATTAGCTTCACCACATCTCTCATTTCTTTCTTGCATGCCACTATTTGGCTGAATTGGCGATACTTACTATCCAGAATAAGTTATGCGCATTGAACCAGTTATGGTTTATGGATATTGTATCCTCCTGAAGTATTAGAAATACATATTAGACAAAACGTGAAGCATCAAATGTACATTCATGCAATCTAAAGGCATGTGACAACCTTTAAGAGAACTTCAGTGAAAATTAACAATCTATCAGCAAAAAAACTTTCATCCTATCTGCCACTAGTTGGAATGCATATAGTCATTAGTTGAAATTAAATATCGAAGAAGTGGGAACTAAAGCCCTAGCATTAACAGAAACACATGAGAGAGAGAGAGAGAGAGATACTAAATTTTGAACTTGATGGTACCATCCACTCGGAACAAAGATAATCTCATTCTCCTCTTGGATGCACTCCGTCCAGACTGTCTGCAGTTATTATTACAATTTCGCATATAAACTTAAGCACAAATAATGAGAAAATCAATCAACTGGTATATCTCCAGACATTTGCTACCTCCTTAAAACCAGGAAAGGTCATTTCGCTCACATCGCTGAAGATATCATACACAGAGTTTTTCATATTCCTACAAGTGGAATGAGAAGGGATGGTGAGCCAAATAAAACCATAATTCATGAAGGTAGCAAAGAGAAATACACAGTACCTAACAGTACATGTCTTGCATCTGAATAGTACATTACAACAAAGAAACAGAAACAGAGAGAGAAAGGAGTGGAATGATAGACAATGGCCAAAAGGTCACAACAGTTAATTGATTACAATCCCATTTCTCAATCTGTAACAAAAAACTTTCGGGAAATCAAGCTAATTACTAGCTAAAAGGGTAAATCCTGCTATAAACCTGTCGAACACAAGGTGACGCTGCAAGGGAGACAGGAAAAGCCACTGTTTCTTCCCACATACGTTCGCAGACCAGCTATATGACCTGAACACATCAGCATGAAGAGGAGTCCAAGATCCTGAGAACAAAGCCAAAGAAAAGTCTGACTGATCTGTGAATAATCAACTTCCTTCACCTCCCCCCTTCTTTCTTCTTTGATAATGAGGTAAATTCATGCAAAAAGGTACTTGTAACATCCATGCTCGAACCTTTTGCTCCCATGTAAACAAAACGGTAATCAGAGCAACTTATATCATCAGTCTCTTGGTACATTTCAGGATCCGTATGCATACGATAACAATCAAGGTACAGGTTGAGCCAATCATCATGAAAGAATACCGGTGTTGTGTATGCTACATAGTCCGGATAGTCCTGAGATTTACATTAATGATCAATGAAAATGTCAGAGAGGAAAAAAATGGTCCAAAATTCTTTCTGCAAGTGAACAATACTTGGAGATCTCTATTGAAGGAACGACAAAAAAGAAGCAAAGCCCTGAATTATGTCATATACAAGAACTCGAAGTGCAATATGCAACGAATAATCCACTATGCAAAATGAACAAAAACAACACCCCAGAGTTCATGTATGGTAATGCCTCAAGAGCTTAAGGTGGAGGGTCACTTCCTTTTAAATAGAACTCTTTGTTCCCTTCATGAATAGATACCGTGCCAAGATCTAGTATATCATTCAAAAATTAACTTTTTATAATTCTTAATAAGTTTTATTCCATTACATCATACCTTCACTCAAATCTTCAAATTTTAGTAAAGTACAATTCATGCAAAGATACACCTATTATTCCTAAATCATCATTTCGGTGACAAACCAAACAGGTAATGGAGGAGCCCGAACCAGCCATTTGGTGCCCCTAATAAGAATATACTTTCATCCAACAGCTGTTAATGAGTTGAATCTGGCAGGTAATACTTACTTTCACAAAATGCCAATCCTTCAAATAAAGCAGAGGCGGTCTATCACTGGTCGAAATGTCGCTTTCCTCCGGCTTGCATCCCATAAGCCAATGCTCAGCAAACTCCGAGACCGACATCTCTACTCTCTTCTGGTCTGTAAATTCTCTCGTGCCACAATCAGCTACCTTTCATGAAACAATGGCTCCATTAAATAAAAACAAAATGGCAGGGGTGAACCTCCAAGCATGAATCTCATCTCCAAAATACCAAATTGTCATGACACCACCCTTTCGAAATGATCAAGAATAGACATTTAGTTAGCACGCAATCGATATCATGACATGGGTTTGTCTGCCTCACCACCTTAAACCACCGAACATCGTTGCAATTGCAGATGGGTCTTTCGCATACCGCGGACCCAACAAGCGGGTCAATGACTCGAGAACAAACAGCCAGAGCAAAAAATGCGAGGAATTCGTCGAAGCCGATACCTGAACTCTGGATTTGCCGAAATGGGTAGCAAAGAATGGGAGGTTGGGGCGTCCATCGCGGGTGACCCAGTCCTTGCAAGCTCTCCAATCGTCCATGAGACCCGTGAGCACCACCGGCTGATTCTTGCGCAGGTACCTCTCCACGAACTCCTGATAAGTCAGCTCCTTGCCGTTCAACCTCTCTATGTGCCCCGCGATTCGAAGACCCATCTCGGAATTAACGCGGGAAGTCGAAGCGAACTGCCAAGGCGTTGTCTTGTTTCTTCTTCCTGGCGCTCCGATGGAGGAGGAGGAGCTCAAGATGTAGCAGAAGCTGAAGGGGCGGGAGCAAAGCGGTCGTCAAAGCATGAGAACTTGCGGGATTTTATGTCTTTCTCCTATTCATGTTAATTTATTTTCACTTTTTTTTTATCAAAATGCATGAGCTTATTTTTTCATATTCTTATTTTCTAGTTTATTAGGAAAAATTTTAAAAAAGGATATGAAGTGAATTTTATTTTAAATAAATATTCGAAATGATTATATTTGTTCCAAAGAAGGATTTGACTTTTCGGATGGTAAGGATATTTTCATCCTTTAACTTTTTTTGAATTTTTTCCTTTTTTATTTATTTTTTTCATTTTTCTAATTTTTCCTTTCTTTACTGGCTGCCAACCAGCAAAGCTCAAAAAGGGCCGGGTAAGGGTCGCCCTTGCTTGATCTAGCGAGGGCTACCCTTGCCGGCAATAGGCGAGGGATGCGCCTAGGCGAGCCCCTCATTTGTGGCTTTCGAGAGCGACCTTACCTAAGGTGAGGTTGCCTTGCCAGCTGCTAACAAGGATGCCCTCGCCTAGCCTTTTCCAGGCTTTGTTAGCTATCGGTGATCGAAGAAGAAGAAAGAGAAAACCATAAAAAGGAACAAAAAAAAGGAAGAGGAAAAAAAAAGAAAATTAAAATTTAGGTAGTTTCGAACGAAAATACCTTTCACTAGTTGTTGGAATGTTTCGCCGATCAGCGATAAGAGATTAGACTTTTATTTGAAATCGCTATGACCATTTCATATCTTTGTTTGACATAAAGTTCACTTTATATCATTATTTGAAAAAAATAAAAATATTTCAGGGTTTTATTTGAAATTTTCAAACTTTATTACTATTTATGTTCACTTTTTTTTTTGGCAAAAAAATTCGATATTCCACGCTTTGAACGATATGTCTTTTTCCAAGTTTCTACCTTTTACTCTGACCCGACCACGGAGGCTACGTGCCCGTGTGGAATTTGCAGAGCTACGAAGGTGGACACCAACCATTGGTCGGACCTTCGCACGCTCGGCAACGATGGGCTCCCTCACCGCAGCTCGTCCTCATCTCCAAGAATTCGAAGTCGAGCGTCTCCCACAGAGAGTAGAGAGCAACTGCTCGGCAGCAGAGGCATGGCGGATCCTACACCAAGCCTTCCTTCTTCTTCTTCTTCTCTTGATGCGTATTCATCTATCTTCACCTCTCTCTGTTTTTTTATTTATTTTTTTAACTCGTTACTCTTGAATCATTCCATGCTCTCGAGTTCTTGTTGATGTTCTGGTAGTCTTTTCTTCCTCTTTATTCTTTGTCCGTTCTTGACGCAAAATTAGTGTCTTCTCTTGATGGGTATGATGTATCTGGGGTGGGGTTGTATATCTTGATCTTGGGTTTGGTCGGGGCATGTGCTTATCATATAAATAAGTGGATTTTTTTTTTGTCAGTTCTCAGTATAGGCTCGAGAGTGTTTTAAGGGGGCTCATCTTGCCGTGCTTGCTTTTGTGCTTTCTGTTCTGTTCCACTGATCATGAAATATGGAGATAGTAATTTTAGTACAGTGAGAACTTTCCCACTGTGTAGTAGAAGCATGGTCATGGATTGAAGCCCTCAGGAAGGCTCTTTATCTTGGAATCACCTGGTTTGGTGGGACAAAGGTGGGATTGGTCAGTGCTCCAAGAGGTTCGAACATCTAACATCATATAAAAAATTTGACAAAAAGAGTCATAAGAAGATGGAGGAGCGGCCCCAAGACATGCTCATGGTCTGCCTACCAATGAGCTCCTTTGCATCGTAAATTCTCAAAAGTTAATTTAACAGGGGTTGGGCGAACTTTAATGTAGGCAAAACAAAAACTCGAAATGATTACATGTTTGATTGAGCTTTTGCATTGGTTAGTTAATTTACCAATGGTCTTCTACTTGTCGCCGTTGCCTTCCTCAGTGAATGTGTTATTAACTGATGACATTGTGTCTGCTAGTCATTTCTACTTAGTTTCCTTTTGACTTACTATGTTGACCTTGATGTTGGAGAAGTGGTAAGAAAGACTACTCCACCGCAATTCTGGAGCGTAAGAAGTCTCCTAATCGTCTGATTGTGGACGAAGCGATCAATGACGACAATTCTGTGGTTTCCATGCACCCTTCCACAATGGAGAAGCTTCAGTTGTTCAGAGGAGATACAGTTTTGCTTAAGGTGGGTTTTTTTCCTTCTCTCTAGCTGCTTGGAGACGATTAAATAATCGCTTACTCTTGCTTTCTTTGTAAAAGGGCAAGAAGCGAAGAGACACCGTTTGTGTCGTGCTTGCTGAAGAACAATGCGAAGAACCGAAAATTAGGATCAACAAAGTTGTTCGAGCTAACCTCAGGGTACGCCTTGGAGACGTCATATCTGTCCATCAATGTCCTGATTTAAAGTATGGAAGGAGGGTTCATATTCTTCCGATCGATGATACCATTGAGGGAGTGACTGGCAACTTGTTTGATGCATATTTGAAGCGTAGGTCTCAAATCCTCTCTCTCTAAGTCACTATTCTCTCACCTCTGTTGTTTTTACTCACTGCAATTTTGGGTCAGATAAGATATGTAGCTTGGCTTTTATTGTTTTGCAGCTTATTTCTTGGAATCTTACCGTCCTGTGAGGAAGGGTGATCTTTTCCTTGTTAGAGGTGGCATGAGAAGTGTTGAATTTAAAGTAATAGAGACGGACCCGGGTGAATACTGTATTGTCGCACCAGATACTGAGATCTTCTGTGAAGGAGATCCCATCAAACGTGAGGAAGAGGAGAGACTGACTGAAGTGGGCTACGACGATGTTGGTGGAGTGAGGAAACAAATGGCTCAGATACGTGAGCTTGTAGAACTTCCTCTTAGGCATCCACAGCTGTTCAAGTCCATTGGTGTGAAACCCCCCAAGGGCATCTTGCTTTATGGGCCGCCAGGATCTGGAAAAACATTGATCGCGAGAGCTGTAGCTAATGAAACTGGTGCATTCTTCTTTTTAATCAACGGACCTGAAATTATGTCGAAATTAGCTGGCGAGAGTGAAAGCAATTTGAGGAAGGCTTTTGAGGAAGCCGAAAAGAATGCTCCAGCAATCATTTTTATTGATGAGCTAGACTCTATTGCGCCAAAGAGGGAAAAAACACATGGTGAAGTGGAGAGGCGGATTGTTTCTCAACTTCTGACCCTGATGGATGGTCTTAAAAGCAGGGCACATGTGATTGTCATTGGAGCTACCAATCGACCCAACAGCATTGACCCTGCTTTGAGAAGATTCGGAAGATTTGATCGGGAAATTGATATTGGTGTACCGGATGAGGTTGGGAGGCTGGAAATTCTGAGAATCCATACGAAGAATATGAAGCTTGCAGATGATGTGGGATTCTTTCATTGCCTTTGATGAATAAGTAACAGAATTTTTTTTTCCTTTCATGAGAGTGACAGTCTCTGATGTCTACTATTGTTGTGTCCCAGGTTGATCTAGAAAGAGTGGCAAAAGATACCCATGGTTATGTTGGTGCCGATCTTGCTGCTCTTTGCACTGAAGCTGCTCTTCAATGTATCCGTGAGAAAATGGATGTGATTGATCTGGAGGATGAAACCATTGATGCTGAAGTTCTGAATTCAATGGCCGTGACAAATGAACACTTCAAAACTGCTCTGGGAGCTTCCAATCCTTCAGCGTTACGGGAGACAGTGAGTTCATTTTATAGCCATTTTAGGTTTTAGGGTCATGTTTGTTCTGTTTGCGGCACATCACGGTGAAGGGGATAAAGTTCTTTGCCTGTCTACTTGGTCGGTACTTTGGATTAGTTTTGTAATGAACTGGAGGGCAGAATTAAGTAAACATGCCTGGATATTTTGTTGGTAGGTTGTGGAAGTTCCAAATGTCTCCTGGGATGATATTGGTGGGCTGGATAATGTCAAAAGAGAACTTCAAGAGGTTTGTAGATGGTCAATAATTATTCTAATCTATTCCTTTATTTTTTTTCTGATATTGAACTTTGATTTGGTGACAGACTGTCCAATATCCAGTGGAACATCCTGAGAAATTTGAGAAATTTGGCATGTCCCCTTCAAAGGGTGTTCTCTTTTATGGTCCTCCTGGTTGTGGGAAAACTCTTCTAGCAAAAGCAATTGCTAATGAATGCCAGGCAAATTTCATAAGTGTTAAAGGTCCCGAGCTGCTGACAATGTGGTTTGGAGAAAGTGAAGCAAATGTGAGAGAGATTTTTGACAAGGCGAGGCAATCTGCTCCTTGTGTTCTTTTCTTTGATGAACTTGATTCCATTGCAACTCAGGTACATCCTTTGTCCCTCCCTCGATTTCTAGAACCATATATGATACACTTGTGCTTTTGGTCTCTTTAAATACATGACAAAGTGGGTCTCTAATTGCAGATTGCCATGTTTTCACTTTTGACATAACAGAAAACTTTCTTCTCTTGTTCGTTGCATCAGTGGAGATGCTTACATTTGTTTATGTTGCTGAATGCTTTCAGCGTGGAAGTTCTGTGGGTGATGCTGGTGGTGCTGCAGATAGGGTTCTGAATCAGCTTCTAACAGAAATGGATGGAATGACGGCGAAAAAAACTGTTTTCATAATAGGGGCAACAAATAGGCCAGATATCATTGACCCAGCATTGCTCAGGCCTGGACGATTGGACCAACTAATATATATTCCTCTGCCTGATGAGGCTTCTCGTCTCCAGATTTTCAAAGCATGCCTGAGGAAGTCCCCTGTCTCTAGAGATGTCGACTTGGCAGCTCTTGCACGTTATACTCACGGTTTCAGTGGTGCTGATATCACTGAAATATGTCAGCGTGCTTGCAAGTATGCTATCAGAGAAAATATCGAGAAGGTAATGGGAGTTTTTCCCTTTAACTCAAATTTGAAGCTTTCATCACTATGCAATCAGGAAACTAATTGAAATTTCATTCTCTGACTTCTCTGACTTAAATGTGGAAGCTTTTACAGGCTTCCAATGTGGACCTGTATGTACATGAACCTCTTAGTAACTGATGCATTCAATGGTGGATGTGTTATGTGTGGCAATTATGGCAGGTGGCATCACCATTTTTTATACTGTTTGCCATACAGCAATAGAAAATTGAACTTAGAGGTCTTGGTGCCAGAAGTTGATAATTGAATGCACGTATGTTTTGGTGTGTGGGGTGTTGCTCCCATTATGCTTCTTAATGTTTTTTAGAATCCATTAGTGGAGGTTGTGTTTTGTGAATTCTGAACCAACAAAATAATGGTTCATATATGTTCTTAACTATACTCCATGGGGTTGGAGTTAGGCTCAGTGACTTCTTTCCCTTTACTTCTGAACTTGCTTGATTTGTGTGCTTGCAGGATATTGAAAGAGAGAAACGGAAGAGAGAGAACCCTGAAGCAATGGAGGAGGATGTTGCTGATGACATCTCTGAAATTAAGGCAGCGCACTTCGAGGAGTCGATGAAATATGCGCGTCGAAGTGTCAGTGATGCGGACATACGGAAATACCAACTCTTTGCTCAGACTCTGCAGCAATCCCGTGGTTTTGGATCTGAGTTCCGGTTCCCTGACCGTCCCGAGAATGCCGCTGCAGGAGGCGCTTCCGACCCATTTGCTTCTGCCAATGCTGCTGGAGATGATGATGATCTGTACAGCTGAGCTTTAGACAAATGCAAGTACCTGCTGCTCCAGTTTCTCCAGTTTTAAAACTTGCAGGTTTTTTCTTCTTCCTGGTAGAAATTCACGAGATGTCGTAGCTTATCTGATACATGTTCAGAAATGATCAAATTCAAACCATTATGATTTGAATATTCAGTATACTGGTTTTAGTAAGCGCAAGTCTTCCTATTTAGGATCGTTTGAAGAGGATAATCTGACCACATTGGTTTACTGATTTAACAGGTATGTGGGGAGAGCTGCTTTCTCTGCGCTATGTTAGTGTGAACCCCGTTTCATAATAAACCAGCAGCACAGAAATGCGATGCTGTCTTCCTGGCATCTATAACAATGAGTAATACCTACTTTTTCGCCTTCTTTCAGAACTGGAGTTGCTAATCTGTGTCAAGGATTGCAACTCTTGGTGAGTTTTATATTTTTCTCGAATGTAAATAGTAAGTGCATGGGAAGTCTTTCCTTCCCTTAACCATGTGGCCTGTGACCCACACTTGGCAAAGGTGTGAATTTTCTTTCTCTCTGTATAATAAATAAAGTGGCCCTTTTGCCAAAAGCAATGCAGCGAGAAACAGGGCTTTATGGTACATACAACTCTTTCTGCTAAGATCCTTTGAAGCATTCACGTGGGATACAATAAAAATATAAGTTGCAATCCATGCATGTGTTAAGAGAACCAAACATGAGACCCCTCCATGTTTTCCAGTGGGATTGAGTAATTTCCCCACGGATTCTTCAATTCTTTAGAACCAACACTATAAGATTGTGGATCTCCCTGGTAGGGGTCCATCCAGTCTCTAGAGTAAGCCTGTACTTTGTTTTTAACTCACACATGCACGTCGCGTGAGAGCCGAGAAAGAGCCAGAGAGGCATCTTGGGCTTTTATAGGCTGATTGTCCTTGGCGTTTAACTTCTTGCGGGGTCCAGAAGATGCTGCAACACTTCCATGAGCAAGTTCTCAGTTTAAAACCTTTCACACTCTTCATCCATGTTTTAACTTGAAAGATAAAAACCAAAGTCATAGCCACTAGATTATTAAGTGTCCAAAGGAGCACATGTACAGTTGAAAGATGAAGCTAGCAGTGTTATCATTATACCACTTTGAAGAGTTATGATGGCTTGTTATTGTTAATGAGTTTGATCTAGAATGGTCTCTCCTTTTAAGCATATTGCATTCTAATCTCCATCACCTCCCTTTGCACATGGTGGGGGCCTGAACTTTTGCATGAAATGAAGGGGAGCTAGCTTCATGTTGCATTATTCATTAGTGAGACGTGGGTTTTCCTTGTTTTTTTCCTTTCTGCACAACCCAATCACAATCCCCTCAAATTCCCCACCACCACACAACCTTCCATACCCTCTATCCATCATCAAATCACCAATTATTAAAAAGAGAAAAGAAGAGAAGGAAAATCAGATGCGAAGCCAATAGTGCATGCACAATTCCGCCAGCACCACCATCCTCATAGCCGCTTTCACGAGATATGATAGAAAATGACTTCACGGTTGGGGCAATACTTTGTTGCCTCTATCTATCTCTCTCAAACGCCCCACCACTCATCTTGGGGAAAAATAAAAGAAACTGAGGGCTAATATTTGCCAAGGAAAGTAATGTCAGCTTCTTTCTGTGTCAACACTTTTGCTCATCTACTTATATTGAAAGGAACACTTTTGCTCATCTTGGTGTCGAATCAGCTAAAATATCAGAAGCTCTTACTCCTAACTGATCTTTACAATGACCTCTCATCTACTTCTAGCTAGTTATGAAAGCTTAAGAATTGGATTTATTTAAACTAAACTAGACTAAAATTGTCATTGGTTTCCTGAGCCATAATGGGCTGAAGAGGATGAATAAGCCGGTGAGCTGTGTGAAGACCGCTGGAGGATCAGTAGTTGAGCTGGAGTCACCGACGACGACGAGTAGGATGGGACCTCCGTGCTTTTCGCGACTTGGCAACTGTTTGGCTTGTGGGCCTCGACCCCTGTGGTCGGATCTTGTCGGATCTCTCTCAATAATGCCACGACATCTTTCATTGTGGGTCGATCCTCGAAGCGATTGCTCGTGCATAGCAGCGCGATCCCGAGTGCTTGGAGCATTTCCTGTACCTGCATGTCCGGATGGCCTTGGAGCTTCGGATCCAGGATCTCCACCGGGTCTTTCTTGCTCTTCAGATAGTCCCGGACCCATTGGATGACGTGTTGGCCATCAGGGAATGACGGGTCCACCGGCCTTTTCCCGGATATGATCTCTAGCAGGACCACTCCGAAGCTATACACATCGCTTTTCCTGGTAATCTTCAGCATGCAAGCATACTCTGCAGATACAATAATTGAGGATTTCATTACTCTTCGGAATGGTAATTGGATGTCATCGATTGCAGCTGAAAAAGACAGTGTACATGCTTTTGCTTTTACGCCTCAACGTGCACAATCCAGAAGGAGCCAAACGGGTCACATCTTTGGCCTACTACATGCAAATTTGCAATGTCACATCGTGCTTACAAGTGAACAGATACCGTGCATGCAAAAGGCATATATGGTCACTCCAACGTATGATTTTCATGTAATACTGCCAATTATGCGTTTAAAGGTCACTTCTCACGATACAAAAGCAAACGATAAAGCAGCAACACTCGATGATCTGAGTGACCAATCCTTGTTCTTGAGACCCCATTTACCGTTTTGTCATTTATGACCCAAAAGCGATTATAGATTAGATGTTCATGCTAAAGGGTTTCTAATCCTCTCCTTAACCCTTCTCGTTCTGGACAAAAAAGTCGAACTGAAATTGTCAAACTATCATGAACTTAATGAAATGACATGGAAGATGATTAGGGAATGAACATGTACCGGGTGCAATGTAGCCGTAGGAGCCAGCGAACTGCGGGCTCGTTGAGAGAGAGGCATTGCCGTTCTCTACCAGCTTGGCAAGCCCGAAGTCGGCCAGGCACGCCTCGTATTGGTCCCCTAACAGTATGTTATGAGCCTTCACGTCACGGTGCAAGATTGGCGGGACGCAATCATGGTGCAAGTAGGCCAATCCCTCGGCCACTCCTAATGCTATCTTGAACCTCGTCTCCCACCCTACTGATCCCGCGGAATTACCCTCGTGTAATAGAGAACCTAATGTGCCATTAGGCATGTAGTCGTAGAATAGCAATTTTGCTTTCTTGTTCGCGCCCCATCCTAATAATCGGACAATGTTCCGGTGCCGGATTCGCGCCAGTGTGGCAATCTCGGCCGAGAAGGCGGCCACAGAGAACTTCTCCAACACTTGGAACTTCTTCACCGCGACAGTCAGCCCGGACGGGATGGTCACCCGGTAGACAACGCCGGACCGGCCACGGCCGATCACGTTGGCAGCCGTCAAGCACCTCGCCACGTCAGCGACCGACAGGTCGAGCTTCTGGTAGAGCGTCACTTCCCAGGGTGGGCCCATCTCCATGTCACGGTCCCCTTCTCCGGGCCCACGACGGAAGCCCATTGGGCCCCTCCTCTTCGGTCCGAGGATGATGTAGAGCGCCGCCAGGAGCAAGGCGCACGCCGCGCAGAGCAGGACCACCATCGCCACTCGCGCGCCGGAGACGAGCCTGGAGCCGCCGCGCCCGCCGGCACCACAGCCACCGTTACCGGAGAAGCAGAGGGAGGGGTTCCCGGAGAGGACGCTCAGGGGGAGCCTCGCGAAGAAGGGGGTGTCCGGCACGCGCCCCGAGAAGTTGTTGTGGGAGATGTTGAGGACCACGAGGTTCTGCATGTCGGCGATGAACCGGAGGTCCCCGGAGAGCTGGTTGTGGGAGACGTCCAGCACGCCGAGCCGGTCGAGGTCGGCGAACTCCGCCGGGACGTCGCCGGAGAGCTGGTTGCAGCTCAGGTTCAGCGCGATCTCCAGCGCGGGGATCCCGCCGAGGCTCGCCGGGATGTCCCCGGTGAGCCGGTTGCTGCTGAGGTCGAGCAGCTGGAGCTTCGCGCACGAACCGAGTTGGGTCGGGATCGGGCCGGAGACCCGGTTGTTCGCGAGGACGAGCTTGGTGAGCGAGCTCAGCGAGCCGAGGTTCGGGCTCAGCGGGCCCTCGATCAAGTTGTCGGAGAAGTCGACGAGCTGCAACGAAGCCAGCCGGTTCAGGCTGATCGGCAGGTTCCCGGATATCGAATTCGAGTGCAAATCCAAGAACGTCAGGTTCCGGCAGCCGTAAATCTCGTCGGGGATCGGACCGGTGATCCGGTTCGACCCGAGGTCCAGGAAATTGAGGCTGCTCAGGTTCCCTACCTGGGGGGGGACCGGCCCGGTGAGCCGGTTGCTGTTCGCCCTGAACCGGACCAGCGACCCGCATTGCCCGATCTCCGGCGGGATCTCGCCGGAGATGTTGTTGGACAAGAGCAAGAGCTTGTTGAGCTTCTTCAGTTGGAATATTCCCCTGGGGATGGGACCGGTAAGGCTGTTCTGGGACAAATCCAGGGCCTCCAGGTTTTGACAGTTGGAAATGGACGGTGGGATCATGCCCTGCAGCTTGTTCTGCCACAGGAACAGCAGCGTCAGGTTCGTTAGATTGCCCAGCTCGGAAGGGATGGTGCCCGTGATTTGATTGTTGTCGAGCTCGATGTAAGTCATCTCGCGGCAGTTCCCGAGCTGCCTCGGGATCTGGCCGGAGATCTGGTTGACGCTGAGCTGCAGCTCCTCGAGGCCGGTCAGGTTCCCGACGCTCGCCGGGATGCTCCCCGTCAACGAATTCATTGATATGTCGATCAGGACGAGGCTCTCGCAGTTGCCAATCTCGGCCGGGATGACGCCCACCAGTTCGTTCTGCCACAACAGCAGGCTCTGCAGGTTCTGCAGGTTTCCCAGCTGGCTCGGGATAAATCCCGACAGCGAATTCTCATACAAGTAGATGTTTTGAAGATTGGTGCACCGGCCAAGCTCGGGCGGGATCGGCCCCGATAGGAGCGCGGTGTATATGGCAAGGGTCTCGAGCTTCTTGAGCTCACCGAGGCTCGAGGGGAGGAACCCGGAGATGCTGGTTTCGGCCAGGCCTATCATGACCAGGTTCGTGCAATTGCCGATTTCTTGGGGCAATGGCCCTCCGAGGTTCTTGTTCCCGCCGGCCCTCACAACTTCGAGGTTGCTAAGCTTCCCTATCCCGGTTGGTATTTCGCCACTGAGTTGATTGTCGTATAGCATCAGCGACATCAAGCTTGTGAGGTTCCCTATCAGGGCAGGTATCGAGCCTTCGAGCCGGTTCGAGTTCAAGTAGAGTTGCTCGAGCTGGGGCAAGCCGCAGAGCTCGCTCGGGATCTCCCCCGTCAGGGCATTGTCGCTCAAGTCCAAGTACGTCAACTCGGGGAGCGAGCCAATCTCTTTTGGGATCGACCCGGTGAGGTTTGTCCCCGACAGGACGAGCTTCTGCAGAGAATGCAGCGAGCTCAGATTGAAGGGGACGTACCCGAGCAAATCGATGTATCTCAGGCTCAGCTCAACCACCTCATTGTTGGAGTTGCAAGTGACTCCGAACCACCGGCATGGAGTTTCGTCGGCCAGGTTCCAATCGCTCAATGCCTCAATCGATCCGTTTAGGCTCGTCTTCCATGAGAGAAGGGCTTGGCCTTGCGGGTTGATGGCAGAGGCCGACCAAAGGAAAGGCATGACAAGAAGCAGAAAAGAGAAGAAGCATAGGGAGGTGGGGAGAGTCCATGGATTTACAGGCATTAGAACAAGCAACAATTAAAACTATAATGCTACGAACTCCGAGGTGAGGGGAACAGAAAGGAGGGTTGTTTGTGCTTGAGCAGCCTAGGGAGCGGCAATGGTTGGAGAACTCAAATCATGTCTTGGTGGGCTAAGTGTCCTTTTTTTCTCTCTTTTCTTTATGAATGCATAACCACATGCATATGTAAGAAGCAAATTAAATGTTCCCAGAATCTCCGGATCCAAGAAACAGCTAGGCCATGATGTTTGTGCAGAGAGGAGTGGAATTTTAAGATTGGTTATTTCTTCTTTTTGCATAGTTTACTGAGGTGGGGAGGTGGGAAAGGAGAAAGAGAGAACACTTGCTGACATTTTTAATTTGAATTGGGGAGGAGGAGAAAAGAGTAGAGAAGAGAGATGGGCTAACTGGCAAAAGTAAGAGTCTCTGTCTGTAATTTTGTTCTAAACTATTCATTAAGTTTATCTTACAGTGGCCTTGTGGCACAGAATCAATTTGGCATTGCCTCTTTTCTCACTCAGTTCGGAGACCCCTTTTCACATCCGAAAACTGCAGGAATGGTTCTTCTCATTGAGTGAAATGGAAGATAAAGCCTTGTGCTTCAGTTTTTCGAATGCCTTGCTTACCTTTTGATATGCCTCAGGTTGACGTTTCATTTTCACTCGAAAAGTTGCCATTTCGATGACATAGTAAAACGTCACTACGTCTCTGTCTCTCCACCAGTTCATGTCCAAAACCCGGAGAGCTTGGCTTGAGGCTAAAGGGTTTTTGTCTTAGGGAAATAAAACGCGATTCAGAGCAGCATTAGAGGTCAGATTGAGATCTGAAATCAATGGTTAGAAATATGCAGACAGGGACAGACTCTGCAGCTAGAAAACTGTTTCTGCTAAATTTCTTTTTCTCCATGATGGGATCTATGACACGCTCAATACTTCCATTAGTACCATTTCCTAATTCTGTAATTACAAGAATTAGGAAAACAATTATAAATGTGAATTGTCAGAAGAAAAACGAAAAACAAAAGGGGGTGTGAAAAATCCCTCCTCTAGCATCATCAGAGTTCTATATGACAGAATTACGCAGCAAAGTTTTCCACACAATAAAAAATCAAATGGAGATCCCATCATGTGACTCCATTGTCCACCCACCGCAAAATCCATAGCCTCTTTTCTAATTTAAAAGCTAAGCAAGGAAGGAGAAAAGAAAGGTGCGGTCACGTGATGTCGTGTGACGAGCAGCCATGTTCTACAGACACTGCCTTCCTCGTGACTTAATCTGTGGAGTGCTTATGTTATTGTAGGAACCTTTTGCATTGTTATACAAGTGTCCACTGGGGAATCTTGGCACGAGGTGGGGAGGTCGCACATGATGAGCTGAGAAAGAGGGAGAGATGATGAGTTTTCTGAGTTGTTTATCTGATTCTTCATTATTTTCTTTATATTGGGTTTTATAAATTTGATATTGAAAGATGGCAAAGAGGAAGAGACAACAACCACCCATCAAAAGTAGAGAAGCCCCCCTAACCCACACCACCACCAGCTTCCATTTCCCATAATCTCTGTATTGATGTCGACATTAAGCTTTGCCCTTATCATGAGCTCGTGCGCATTCTTGAATGATTGCAGTGTTGCATCAAACGTCTTCTGTAATACCAGTTGGTCTTCAATCCACCTGTTTGAAAGCGATTCCAATCGAATGTATGTGTGTCACCACGCACATAGGAATATCTTCTGTGATACCGGTTGGTCTTCATGTCCATCCCATGATGTTTACCAGCCACACACTATCCTTGGACAAGACGGCATGCATGGCATTATCCACAGTGATGTGGAATCTGTTCTATAGTATTCGAGAAGTTACAGGCCACGTAGGTATAATTGGATTGGACTTTAATCGCCTTTTTAAGATCGAAAGGGGTGTCACTTGTTAGGTGTTTTGCTTCTCCATCTTTGCTTAGTCCGCATAAAAAAAGGTGACGCCAAACTATAATTAGAGGTTCTTGTGGATACTAACTTTAAAGTTCGAATTTCGGTTCTAGTGTATTTTAATCACAAAAGATAAGAAGGATGCGTTAAGTTAAGCTTTTCCAATGAACAATAGACCTCTAAAGTCTCCTGAGAAAAAGTTAGGGTGCTTGGTAAAATTTTTTTTTGAATCACTTTAAAAAAATGTTAGCATCGACAGCATTTTCAGAATGCAACTTTCAGGTAATGGACTTTTTTCTCTTCCAAAATTACCCTAACAAATATTTTCATTTTTCAGTGTTGCCCCCCCAAGAAACTATTCATTTTCTTCGATGTTGCAAATCTAGGTCGCCAATAAAGCTTCGCCGAGGGTTGCGTGAGGCTAGCACACTGTCGCCAATGGTTACCGAGGGTGGCCGAGGTTCGCTGAGCCTCGTCGACTGTCTTGGGTCTATTAGGCGAGACCTGAAGGGGTCGTGGCTCATGCAAGATCTGACGAGTCGAGGGGTTGACGAGGCTAATTGATGATTGCCGGTTGCGAGGCTTGCCGAAGCTCTAGATCTATTTGTCAGATCACGGGATTGTAGATTTTTTCATTGAGTATCGTTTGGATTTATTCTGCTCGCCAAGGTGGTGCGACCTCGCCTAGGCTCACGGTGACCGTCACTCAGATCTATTCTGATCAGATTTGTTTGTCGTGAGGCTCGCCGAGGTTAGCGTTACATGAGGTTGCGGGACCTTGTAGGCCTCGCCTGAGCTCGCAACCGCACCCCCTCTCATGAAACTTCTAGCTACTGTTGCTTCTTTGTTGCCGAATCTTCTTGTTCCAACTCTTGTTGCTTCAATCTCTATGTTCTTCTTTTTTTTCACTTCAAAGTTGCTTTACAAAAAGATATCAAGACTCAATTATCCAAATGCTCTTTGTTTCCACTAAATACATATTACGTGAAACATCTTTGGAAAAATGACTTTGCATTTTCCCAAAATCGAATCAAACGCATCATGACCACTATTAACTTGGGCTTATACCCCTCCTTTTACCCGAATAAATATGAATTTTCATTATAGACAAAACGTCCATCTTTCAAGTGAATTTTACATAACTTCGATGAAATGATAGAAATTAATCCTTAAGTCTTTCATAGATTAATTTAAACACAATGATTCTTCGTTCCATGCTGGCAAAACAAAACCATATCCCAGAATAAGAATTGCTCCATGAAGTCTAAACTTCAAGACCACCATGCCTGAGATGATGTGGAAGAACAAACATTATATATGAACAAGGTGAATTATACCTATAGCGATATTAAAATAAGATGGTCTTGATGCATTTGACAGACGTATTACATGCAGCATTTAAGCTTTTAAATTTTTCTATGTGGAATTATTACGTTTGATTTGCCAAAGAAAAAGTCATCATGGACTTAACACAGAACCTGTACTTTTGACTTACTTTCAATTAGTCAAATTTAGCAGCTCTAGGTTAATTTGATTACTCAAAAGCGAAAGCTTTTGGACCCTCTTGTGAATAATTCAAAGTATATTGAAGCCGAATCAAAGCCATGTTGAAAGTTTTTTTAAATGCACTAATTAACTAAAATCATACGAATCACGGGTCTTCTTTTTCCTTTTTTTTTTGTTTTTCAACTAACGAGGTATAGAGGTCTTATATATATTCCAATAAAATATTTTTTCTATGTCACATACATAGAATGATTGACACGTGCTATTAACTTTTCGGAAAAAAATAATTAAATCATACCGAATATGAATTTAGATTTCATGCATATATCACGGGTCGAAAGAAAATGTTTGGAAAAAGTTGGGATAATATATATATATATATATATATGTATGTATGTATGTATGTATGTATGTATGTATGTATGTATGTATGTATAGTGCATTTCGGCTGCTTTAGAGAAATCATTGATAACAATAATCGGAAATAGTGTTAGGGAAAAGTTGATGTAGCCAATGATCGGTCAATTGCTGTATGATTTTGACCAAAGAAAAGTTTATAATGTGGGTCCGAACCGCACGACCGGATGGTATATACTAAATAATCCAAAACGATTCAAATCGAGGGTCCCTTTATCTAACAAAAAATATATGATTCGAAAAATAATTTTTTAAAATAACTTTTTATATCGCTTAAAATAATTAATCGATGAAAATATTTTTATTATTATCAAATATTTTCATGAACGATAAAAATATATTTTATTTATTTATTTTTTAAGTAACACAACGATTAATTTTTCACAAAAGATCACTTTTGAGGCAAACCCTTTCTGCAGGCAATTCTTTCCTTGATGTTCCTCCAACCTCTTTTTTTGTTTATCTCTAGGCATTATTATCTTCTTTGATTACAACGTGGATGATGATCTAATCTTCCCGTCTTTTGAGGTTAATGGCCTCAATAACTTTTCTTCTTTCGGCTCCAAAAGAGGGGTGCCCACCAGCGTGTATATATATAATTGAGGGGAAAGAGACAGAATATGCCATAGTTAATTTGTCACTTTATTATAAAAATAAGGAAAGAAACCACAAAAACTCTAAATTATGCTAACTGCAATACATCTATCCTAAATTTTTTTTTATATTAAAAATTTCAAACTATACTTACTATGACATATTTACCATCCGTCAATGTTCTCTTAGGTGATTTTTCAATCAAAATATCGTCATTTTTATTTTACTTAAGCCAAATGGGCACCATATCAATACTGTTTGCTTTCTGACGTCTATATAGGCATATTTTTAATGGTTCTCATTGATAGAGCTTTGATGAAAGGTAAATATGTTGCACGTGTACAAATTTAAGATTTTTGGGGCAAATTATGTTACAAAGGACATAGTTTAAGGTTTTTAGTATCTTTTGCCTTAAAAATAATTCACTTTTTCTCATTTTTTGCATGGACCGCAGCTATTGAAAGCTAAAGCCATGCAAATCAAAATGAAGCAAATGGAGAAGTAACTCTCTTCCCCTAATCAAGGAATTTTTTTCAATAGGTCCTACATATTTATTTTCTCTAGTTTGCCATGTCATCGTGCACGACCATTTATCAAAACTGATGTTCAACTCTAAATGATTCATTTTTCGCAAAACAAACGTACTCAAAGTCAATCTATGAATTGTGATGCACAGATCACTGTAAGGCAAATCCTTTGTGCAAGCAATTCTTTCCTTCATGCTCCTCCAACCCCTTCTTTTGTTTTTTACTTCTTTCGTTTATAATGTGGATGATGATCTAATTTTCCCGTCCTTTGAGGTTAATGGCCTCATTAGGTTTTCATCTTTGGGCACCAAAAGAGGGGTTCCCACCGGTGTACATGTATAATTAAGGTGACAAGTCAGATTATCCTATAGTTCACTTGTTACTTTACTATAAAAATTGTCGTCACTATTCTCATTTTTGCATGGACCACACCTATTGAAAGCTGAAGCCATGCACATCAAAATGAAGCAAATGGAGAAGTAACTCTCTTCCTTTGATCAAGGAAATATTTTAATAGGTCTTACATATATTTTTCTTGAATTTGCCATGTCATCGTTCACGGCCATTGATCATAACCGATGTTCAACTCTAGATCTGAGCTTACACACTTAAGGCTCGCCATATGCAACCCCGACATCTAACTCATCAGACCGACTTCGATTATCATATTTATATTAGCTAGGTTAGATGTTTGGTCATCTTAGTGAGAATTCTTGTATCATGATAAATATAATACCGTCGTCGCATGGCGCCGAAAATTAGCAATTTCACGACATGTAGGCTTGGTTAATAATGAACAAGCAGAATTAGCAAAAAAAACAAAGACTAATGAAAGGCTAAATTACCCAAAAAAAGAATAATGAAAATACCAAAAGTCCCTTTTTTTCTTTAAAAATAAAAAATAAAGAACTAAAGAGAAAAGTCGCGGTTGACTTTCGAGCGGGCAAGCTTGGGGGTGGACCTCGGTATTCCAAGCGAATATAACAATATTAATGGTCAAAAATATAATCCAAAAAAATACTGGTTATCGCATGCATGTGGAAAGAGCATCTAACGTTAACTTGCAGCAGCTGTTCAACTTGAGTTTGAAGATATGGTAGGAATCAAACCTCGGTCAGCAGCTAATTAAATCTCTTAATGTCTTGAGAATCTTGTCTAATGAGGGGATGATCTAAGCTGTTGATCCGGTGGTGATTGGGTTTTGAATCTGTCTTAAATTAAGTAAGCACATGTAGAGCTCGTTGGAATTTGCGAAACCCTCGTTTATTGAACATGCAAGAAGAGTTGTTAATTGAGGATCGATCTTATCTTTCATGGTTTCCTAGATTATCTCCCACAATGATTGTCCGGGGTGGTTTGTGTCTTCTTTAACTTTCCATCCCCTTTTGTTCTCTACGCCTTTCTACACTAGTTTAAGTTTCGCGAGAAGGAACCATCTCTAGAACTTTTCTTCTTTTATTAGTTAATGAAGTGGGGAGAGGCGAGTAGTCTTGGTGAACCCTTTTAATGTTGCTACAAATGTCTCGCACTCTCTTATAGGATGTTTGCTTTGAGCCATAATTATTCGTACCAGGGGCGACCCGAAGAATTGACGTCGGCAATCCCATTATCCACGGTCACACCAAGATGCTACCAATCAAGATGTCTCTCAACACGAGATATGACGTAATTATAAACGCAGCATGGGTCCTTCAGAGGTTGACTCATGACGTGAATCAAATTTGGGACATCATGGAAGACATGAGATCCCTTTATGACTAGGCTAGCCATCGTTAGAACACATTGTCATATACAGTAGTATAATTAAATGAGTACCCCATAAGACTTGTTAGAAACTTAGATATATCTTATTAGGAATAACAGATTCAATTTTCAAGACAACGATTATGCATAACACAAGGACAGTCAATGCACTGGAAACCGTCAGATTTCCTTAATTAGTTGCTTAACAAGTATTTCTAGGTATTCATTGACATAATCCTAATTAAATACCTTATGTTTCAATCATTGGTTTGCTTTTGTTGCTCTCCTCCGATGGAAACTTAGAATTGATAAAATTGTCCCACAAGTGGAGTTATCAAGATGAATGCACAAGCATATCTCATGTTTTTGTAGTTACAGAAGTGCATTCATTCCATAGGATAAGACGAGATATTAAAAGATGAACATAATTTTTTTATATTTAATATATTATTTGGTAACATAGTTGTAAAGAGAAAAATCCAAATATGACATAATACGATCAAATCACATTATAACGCGAAAAAGTACGTATTAACTGACACTTTTTCATCATCATTAGATTATTTAACATGTGGAATCAAAGTTATGATGTTTTATGCTAACTCCAATTAAAACAAATGATGAATATAATTTAAGTAGATCTATCAAAATGGGTCATAAATTCATTTTTTTAAACCATATTTGTTGGGCTGGTTGTTATATGGGTTAACTATATTCGGTAAATTGATCATAAATGGGTTTAATATGGATATTAAATGAGTTCACAACTTACTTAGACCCAACCCACCTCTATGGCTCTCTCGCTCGTACTCGATCTTGTGCTCACTCACTTTGTGCTTTCACCTTAGTTTAGGTATGAGTTTTCTTAGATTTTGTTATTATAAAAGTATTTTAGCAATATTAGTTGAGTTGGGTAAAAGTCACTAAATTTATATTTGTTGACATCTATTTTTAATTTGCCCAAAATTAATTGCACAAAATTTATGAATTAATTTTCTTTAATTCCTAAAACAAAAAATATTTCCATTTAAATGCATTGCATATAGAAATTAGGCATGTTTGTATTTTAATAGGGTCTATTAGAATGTCTAATTAAAAAAAGAAAAATTCGCGCTGGGCTGGGTCGGGGTTGGGTCGACCCGACCCATTTCTCTTTTTCCTTCCCCCCACGAGGCTAGGCCCAACCTGGCCCTTTTCTTTCTTTCTTTTCCTCCTTTTCCCCCACGCGGGCCCAGCCCGCTTTTGTTTTTCCTTTTCTTCCTCCCGAGCGGCTGGGCCTGACTCGGCCCAGCCCCTTCTTCTTCCTTCTCCCCTCGCCGTCGCTCTCACTGCCCCTGTTCGCCTTTGTTCGCGACGGAAGCATGATGCACGGCGGCGCCGCTTCTCGCCATCGCTGTCCGGCCAGAGGAAGGCCGGATGAGCATGCCAACGGGACTGGCATTAATTGCCAATCCCGTCTCCCCTCATTTCCTGGCCTCCTTTATCTCCCCCTCCCTCTCTTCTCACTATTTCTCTCTGTCTTCCCAGAACCTCCCCCTGCACCGGCCTAATGGCCACAAAAGTCTTCGAGCAGCGTATGCCGGTGCAGGCCGTTGTCACGCAGACGTCGGGGAGCAGAGCAGTGGCTCTCGACCACTACAAAAGCCAGAAAGGAAGAGAGAGGCCCGGTCGGCCATTTAAAAAAAAACGGAATAGAGAGAGAGAGAGAGAGAGAGAGAGAGAGAGAGAGAGAGAGAGAGAGAGAGAGAGAGAGAGAGAGAGGGAGGGAGAAGACCGAGGTCACGCCGAAGCCAAAGGCGAACCAGCAGTGGTCGTCGACGCCCTCAGATTTGCCGGAAACCATCTAGACGCGTCGACAACCGGTGAGCCCCCCCGGGCCGAGAGCCTCCTCTGTTTTCCCCTGTTCGTGGACACAGTTCGGCTGGGATTCGCGTCGACCGTTTCGTGCAAATCTCGGCCCATACCATCGTCAGTCCCGGCCTCCACTTGCTGTCAAAAGCGAAACACAGTCGCTGAATTCACCCGGGTTGCCGGAGGAGATCAAAATCCATTGATTTTTGTCGCGCCCCCACCCGTTTGATAAAATGTCTCAGTCAAGCCGATTTTAATTCGGTGGCCGATAGGCGAGTCGGCGGTCGGACGACGAGCCTAGTCATCGGAAAAAGGTAGGTAGGGCTTGTGGGGTGAAGACCCAGGCCATGGGTGGCCTGGGTCATTCGGCGAAATCACCGGATTTCACTGGCGAAGCTCCCGCGTGCCTATACACGCGGGAGCCGTCCTCGGACCGGCCTGCAGACCGGTCGGACTGGTTCGGAAATCCGGAGTCGGACCGACCCGGTTTAACCCTTTTGACCCGGGTTGGATCCGGAAATCCGACCCGATCAATGCAATGGGTCGGGTCCGTTGACCCAGGTCGGTTCTGACTGACCCAGATCCGCTGACCCGACCCGGTTATTATTATAATATAATATAATATAATATTATTTTTTTAAAAAAAATTTAAAAATAATAAATTTTTTTCTTTTTTTCTTCAGTATTTTTTTAAAAAATAAATATTTATTTTATTTTTTTCTCCCTTTTCTTCTTTTTCGTATTTATTTATTAATTTTTTTTTAAAAAAGAGAATTTTTTTTATTATGTGATATATTTGTTGTTTTAATTTATTATGGTATTATTATGCATGTTGTTAAAATAATTGCATAAATTTCTATATTTAAATTAGACAAGCCTGATGTTGCGCGGTAGTGCTTTGCATGTTATTACCGTTGTATTAATATGCATGTTTTTTATATAATTGCATGAACTGTTGTGTTTCTGAATGTCATCTAACTTAGTTAGGGCTAGAACCATAGGCCGCATGACTGCTAATCGTTTCTAATAATGCACTCACTTGATCACCTCACATGTTAGGAGAAAAGTCCTAAAATCAATCCTAAATTGCCTGACAAATGTTTTAAAAAATGAACAGAGTAGAAAGGTACCAAAAGGGCATTAGTCATCCAACTAATGTAACCAAATTCCCGAACTCGGTTAATCTCTGGTTCGTTGGAATAGGGTGATTCTCCCATCATTCTATTTGGATTTCTAATCGACCCACCCCAAATCGATTAGTGGCGACTCCTTGTTCTAAATCACTTGCATGTTAAATATTTAAACCCTAAGTCGTGATATTTTATGGGCTTAGGAGAGTCCGAGTTAACTCCCGAACATAAACTTAGCACGTACCAAGCGAGCTCTCTTATTTTTCGCATGTCATTCGAAAAGGCTCGGGAGTTCGGTCGCGACAGACTGGCGACTCCGCTGGGGACTTGCATTTTCTAAAGTGAACTTAAGCCAATATTTTTACCCTATTCAAAATAATTTTTGTTTGGCAGCAGGATTCCAGGTATGAGCCTGACATTAAGGTATTATCTGTTTTTGCAAGTTCGAATTGATTGTTTATAAATTGTTGTGCATGCTTTAATGATTTAGTATTACACTATTGCACACACAATCACGCTGCTGGACCTGGGCTGCGATAGGGCATTTTAGGATGGTGTTAAGAAAGATACAACCCCAAACGCAAACCTGCGATGTAGAGGTTACCTTTCTTTTCCCCGAAATTTATTTCTAAGAATCATAAAAAAAATATCTTTAGCCGCTATTCGTGTGACTATAAGATATTCCTTTTTATTTGGCCGAAGTTGAAAAGACTTGACACCAACGCGAGACTGCGACAGTCAGGCACCCTTTTAATTTCACTTTGCTAAGCCAGCCTAGATAGAAATTGAGCCTCACTCCTCATGTGTATGTCGTTGTGATTGCCATGGTTTAAGGAAATGTATATATTTTATTCCTTCTCATTTTATTATACAGCCTACTTATTTAATTGATTTGTTACTGTTAAACCACTCATTGATTGCAGTCTATAGACAAGGAATATGTTTATTATGGAACTTGTCCATAAAAATAAGCAGCTCCGAGAGACTATAGATTCCCCATTGTCTATGGAATGAGCACTCGGAAAGGGTGCCCTTTTTGTTAAAACCTCATATCTTTTATATTTTCATAGTAATTATGTTCAGGGGTTTTGGCTTTCGTCCTTAAAAGTATTTTGGGTTGTGCTAATGTTAATATAATTCGGACTGCTTTTTATTCTATAAATAAAATTTTTTGCCCCTTAATGACACCACCGCAGCCTTCGGCTTAGTGGTATCCGGGGATATAGCGTAACGGTCCAAGGCGACCGGGGTTTGAACCCCGGGGACGCCGCCTGTAATGTTGATATTAATAAAAAAAAACCCTTTTTTTCTTCTTTTTTCTTTGCAAATAAAGAAATTATGTAATAATAATATGCTTAGATCATAAAATGATTCTCTATTGGCCATTATACTCGTTCATTTTAACGTTTTCGCAGGTAGTTAAAAAATGGCCGAAAAAAACGTCCGTCTCAATAACATGGAGGACGAGATGAAGATGGTCCTCAACGCGATCTAAAATCTCACAAAACAGGTGGAATCCATTCAGGGCAAGCTCACGCCCACGCCTGCAGCAATTGAAGTAGTGTTACCACCACCATCTGCTGAAAAAGACAAAGCCTCTGCAAGCGACAGCAACATGCCCTTGCTAGAGGACGATCCGCTTCCCCTTGCTGTCAGGAAGCCTGAACCTGAAGCTGTACCAATGACGAAGCATGAAAAACGCCTTGCAAAAGTCGAGGAGATGCTGAAATAGCTACAAGGCCCGCAACATGCTATTCCACTTAACCTGTCTATATACAAACGAGTCAAAGTACCAGAAAAGTTCAAGATGCCAGAATTCGAGAAGTATGATGGTACCTCATGCACCAAGCGTCATCTACACATGTGTCATGTGCGGATGACCCAGTACGTTGATAATGAACCCCTCATGATTCAAACTTTTCAAGCAAGTTTGACGGGGTCAGCGTTAACATGGTATATGTCGAAGGATATTGATGCTTTTAAATCCTGGGATGATACTGCTGATGCATTCCTCAAACAATATCAATTTAACCTCGACGTCACCTTTACTTGGGATGATCTGGAACGCACTGAAAAAAAGAAGAGTAAGTCCTTTAAGGAGTACACCACCAGATGGAGAAACTTGATCGCCCAAGCTACCCAACTCACTGATCATGAACAAGTGAAGTTGTTCATAAAGTCGCTTCCGTATGAATACAGACATCGCCTGGTTGGTGCCACTGCTGAATTCCTTAATCGTCTTGTTCCTGTGGGCGAACGAATTGAAACGGGACTGCGTGAGAGGTGGTTCACAAACCCCACTTTCGAGAAACTCGGCATGAAAAAAGGGAAAGAACCCTTGATAGATGCGGATGTTACATATACCCAAACCGTTCGTCCTTTCCCAATGGTTCAGATGAGCAGTGAACAGCAACCGGCTTCAAGCCGTAAGCCACCCCAAAGGCGAAATAACAAAAAGGAGTTCACGCCGCTCCCTTTGCCTCTGTCTTAAATCATGCCTATTCTCCTGAAAAAGAGGTTGCTTGCTAAAGAGCCAAAGCGTGAAAATCCTGAGCGTTTCCCCAACTACGATCCCTCCAAGGCATGTTATTATCATTTGGGCGAAATGAGACATTCCATCAATGACTGTGTTGTCATGAAAAATAAAGTCCATAAATTGTTGGATGCAAAGATGTTTTCCTTCCCCAACACACCGCCCAATCAAGCAAGAGGCGCAGATATCGTCATTGAGTAAACTGAAGATTCAATTTTCCTCCCTTAGAATAGAGACATATTTAATAGTTTGAATACTCATATGTGGGAGCTTTTCTTGCTTTCTAAAGTCTCAGCTGTTTTCTAGGATTCCCAGTTTTCTGAATTTTTAATTATGCTTGAAATTTTAGTATTGCAATTTCCATTCCAACAAATGTAATTCGCCTAAATTATTCAAAAGAATTACAAATATTTTGTTTTGAGGGCCTGAGGAAGTATCCCAAACCGGCCCGTTGATGATATTCAGCCATGTAAAGGAAAGTATTATGAGACCCAGGCTTCCTCATGCTTCCTTGTTTCTAAGCTTTTCAAAATAAAATAAACGTTTTATCATTTTTCAAAAGGGCAAAAAAAAAAAAGAATGGCGTTGGAAAAGCATGCATGCTCATAGCCCTGTTTGTTTTTCTAACTCGCTCACTTTGTATCTCAAAGCATACTCCCTTTTAATTTGTTATTACAAATGGGACATTTGGAAATAACACCAACTGAAAAGCACATCAGACCCTGATGAGGCTAGTGGACCAACTAATCTGATAGAGGTAGTCCGAGCAAAAATTATTCAATCTTCAAATGAAACATGGGGCAAATCTCATTACTACTAGTGGGTGATATCAGCCCCAAAAAGTTAAAGAGAATGTTGTGCATTCCTTGACTCCATGATGAGCGAAACATCACTTCGTACAAAAGTCGATGGCAGATCAAGAAAAGATTACCCCTTTTGAAAGAAAAAGGTATGTCATATTCCCTAACAAATTTTGAAAATGACATTCCATCTATTTTCTTTTGCAGATAATGAATTGGGGAACGTGCTAGATTCTGACATGCTAGCAAGCTGGATAGAACACCAATATTAGAACCTCTCAAGTCGAATACAGCGCTAATGAAGTGCTTAATTGGAAGAATAGATTAGAGGGCATGCGACTTCCCCCTCTATCAAAATGGGTGTATTTCATTCTTAAAGTTCATCCACTTTAGTATAGAAATGACATATCTTTTCCTTTTATATAGGACAAAATTGAGTAAAGAACACTCATGGTAACAAGTCTAACTGGAAAGGACTTCGTACATGACAAAATGGCGTCAAAGCTAATCCTGACAACCATCGACTCGATGGCAGTCACGCCCACGTTCGTCAAGGACCTTTAAAACAGAGAATAGCTTTGCTGCGAAAATCCCCATGTAAGCTATTGCACATACCTGTGCAGTCAAGAATCAGAGCATTCATGAGAAACTCCTCAACATGCTAGAACTGCATTAACACAGCGCGTGCTGACAATAGAATCCTCTGCCTGGAGGCACCCCTAATTATAGAGGATTTCTTTCAAGTTTCGAGACTAAAAGCATGGAGGAGCAGACTGAGACAAAGAAGGCTGAATAAAGTAAAGAGGAGAGAAGACTCTGCCAGCTTTGAAGGCAAAATGGAAGAAGAGTAATCTGTATCATTTTCAATTCACCTTCAATCCTCTCTTTTCTAACATAAGCTCTTGTTCTTGTCAGAAGGGAATTATCAATATTCGAGAAAACTCAAGGAGTTGTCAGTTGAATCTCCAATGAATGGACTCACGAAGGGTAATGTTGTATCGTTTCCAATTCCTATCCCTTAAAAAGCCATTCATTAACATGATCTTTCTTATTACCTTGCAGATATGCCTTACTGTCACAGCATAGGTAAGTATTTCTTTCCCTAAAAAAAAAAAAACTCTTCTCATAAGAGTAGAAAAAAACAAGAAGAAAGAAATAACTAAAGAAAATAGATACTATTTTCTTCCTCAAGTGCATTACATGGAAAGGACTATTGCATGGTAATTTTACCTGTTTAATTAACCAATTTCCTATGAAAATTTTGACAATTCGACGAATGGTGTCGAACTGTTCCGATGTATTGAACGAGGTGTGTCAAGATGATGAGAGGCAACCCTTGGTCTACACATATTCTTACGTACCAAACTCTTGCAAGATGAGTGAAAGAGTTTTATTTCTACGAGGTAAAGAGATTTCTCGCATAAGATACGATAGTCAAAATGACGAGAGGCACTTCATTTCTTTGCTCCATACACTACCATTAATCCTTTGCTTAACTATTTTTGAGCCCATACATTCAGAGATTCCTTTTAAATCATCCTTGTCAAGAACCACCCCACATTGGGGCAGCTTGAGATAAATAGCATCACAGGGATGACTCAAATTTAGAGGGAGCGAGAAGAGCCTCCCCCCCTTTCGGTCATCGCCCCGGTGGCTTCGACCTCGTCGTTTTCATGAAGCCGGTGATCCTCGACAGAGTCCTCTAAAACAAGCACACCATCGACGGCTGGACAGTCGAGGCTAAGAGGGCTTTGTCAAGAGAGAAGCAGCAAACTAAAGCCTGTCTAAAATGCTAATATCTTATTGATAACAGTGATGTTTTCACTGAGTAAGACAAGAAGGATGGAGAGTTTATAATATCTAAAAGTTTCCATGATTACCAGCTGCAACAACTCGCACAAGGTGAAAAAACGAATAAACTTTTTTTTGCTCTCACTTACATTAATCTTTGAGTGTTTTTATTGTAGATGAATTCTCGCGACAATTTAAGTGCCACAAGATGACGAAGAGCAATTCTTTTTCTGTCCCATACACTTATATCCCTTGCTAGCCCAATTGAGCCAGCAACTTCATTTCGTACGAACCCAATTGGTGATCATTCCCCACATCGGAACAAGGCAAAAGTCACCACAGTTTGAGCATCACGATCCCAAGTATCGAATGAAGATGAAGACTCCAAGAGCCTAATAACATTGTTCTGTTCAAACTTGTTCAAGCTAGTCTCGACAACACCAAAAGAGCAGCAAAAAAAATGTTGAAAATTGGGGGCATGAAAAAGCAGTGTGCCTGGTAAAAGCAAGGCTAATGCCCATGAATTAAAAAAAAAAAAGAAGGAGAAAAAGAAAAATGATGAAAAGGATGAGAATAAAGGAGTTCCTAATTTCTGGATAATGTACTCTCAATTACCTCAAAGTTATTAAATGGTGAAGAATAAACGACCCCAAAGGGTTCAAACTTGAGTTCTTCCTTGATATAAATTCCTACTTAAAAACTCTGTCTTGGCAAAGATTTGCTACATGACAGATAAAATGGTATCAAGGAAAATGCTTGACACAGAAGCTCCTCAAGAAAAAGTTGTTAAAGATGCTAAAACACAAGATTACCCGGAGAATCTTCCAAAAGGATCCTGATGGTGGAGAAGAAGACTTGTGACAATGCCAAGAGGATCACCAATTCTCACCCTTACACACATTTTTGAGCCCAACGATCATTTCGTCTCTCAATCTGTAAATCAAGCCCACATTACATCCCTCATGAAGTCTCTTCTGACCGGGGCACTTGAACTAATGTGGGATTTCAAATGTTTATAAACAACGTTCGAGGAAGTGCAAGCAAAACTATTTTTATCTCGTTTTGCAAGATTCTTGACTTGTAAATCTGGAGATAATTGCGGAATATTTTCTTTCATGGCCTTGACTCAGACAGTCTCCTTTTGTTAAGCCATTGACCAAGCCTACATTATGACCCTGAAGAAGACCTCTCAGATTGGCAGTGTCGTATCACTTGCGAAAAAACTCAGACCCTTGTTGATGTAATAGTGGTCAGATTGAGTGTTTTCGATGTTCCTGCATTAATGGATAGGACAAACAACCCTTTTCAATGAGAGCGAGTGGAAAGTCCCTTTTGACTAAAAGTCCCTCGTTCAACATCTCAAGAAGTCTACCTTGCGAATAAAAATTATCTTGATTGACCCTCGGTGGATTTTTGGTGATGCAAATATAGCAAAATTATCATGCATGAACTTTCAAATGCACACTCTGGAATAACCCAGCTTATCTATCCTTGATGAATGCATGCATGTTTGTGCCAATCATCTTTGACAGCTCAGAGTTTTAATCCCCGGTGATAGAATACAAAAATCCAGGCACTAGAGAAGCCCTCATTATCATCACAAGAGACATGCCCCGAAAAAGGTTGGTTATTCAGCAAATGATGCATCAAACCTTCGGGTAAGAAATCCAAGGTATTTCATCAGGATTCTTTTCAAACTACCCAAAAGGTAAACCGGGTGTTCCTTTGAAAAAGAAAAGCATCTTGATTAGCCGGTCAAGATATTTCGTATGATATTCTAGAATAGCCTTAGTTGTCTATTTCTCCGATGAATGCATATGTGTTTGCACAAAAAACTTATCTGACAGGAGACATGCCCTTAAGAGGCAGGAACGTGTCCAGGTAAGTATATTCTACCCATGCCTGGTTCCAAAAATCCATGTACCTACAATTGTTATGGTACCCTTTGAACATTGAACTGATCCTCTGTTCACCCTTCTAAGCACGGAACTGACTCCCTTTGTTCACAACAAATCCTCGGGCAAGGACCCCCAAGTGCTCATTGTTTGAGTATTTTCAAGACCCGCTGGCGAGGACCCACCAAGCAAATTATCAAATCCTCAAGTGAGGACCCCCAGGTGCTCATTATTTGAGTATTTTCAAGACCTGCTGGCGAGGACCCACCAAACAAATCATCAAATCCTTGGGCGAGGACCCCCAGGTGCTCATTGTTTGAGTATTTTCAAGACCTGCTGTGAGGACCCACCAAGCAAATCATCAAATCCTTTGGCGAGGACTCCCAAGTGCTTATTGTTTGGGTATTTTCAAGAGCTGCTGGCAAGGACCCACCAGGCAAACCATCAAATTCTCGGGCGAAGACCCCCAGGTACTTTAACAAAATCCAGTCAGTCAAGGCGACCGAAGAAAAGTTCAGGTCCGAGACAAGCAAAATCCAGTCAGTCAAGGCGTCCGAAGAAAGGTTTGGGACCTAGACAAACGAAATCCAGCTGGTGACCAAAGATAAGTTCGAGGCCTGTGTAAGTGATTTCTCCCGGTCAAGGCGACCGAAGAAAGGTTCGGGACCTAGACAAACGAAATCCAGCTGGCGAATGAAGATAAGTTTGGGGCTTGTGCAAGTGATTTCCCCCAGTCACGGCAACCGAAGGTAGGTTCGGGTCCGAGACAAACGAAATCCTGCCAAGGTAACCGAAGATAGGTTCGGGTCCTAGGCAAGCGACTTCCCCAGTCAAGGCGACCGAAGAAAGGTTTAGGTTCTAGACAAACCATTCTCACTCGTCAAGGCGACCGAAGATAGATTCGGATCCTCGACACACAATATCAACTATCTGGAATTACTCTACCCTTCGGCAAGGTAAGTAGCCCCATGTATGTTTTTATTTACTTTAACATGCATCATATTATATCACATCATGAAAATGGGACTCACAGTTTCGCCAAAAATAGCATTCATTGAGCATGTATGGGCCAAATTTATGTGTCATTTTGTCTCTGCGAGCTCAATCTCTGCGAGCTCACCTTCAAAAAGGGGCAGCTGTTGACACCTATTTTTAATTTGCCCAAAATTAATTGCACAAAATTTAGGAATTAAATGCATTGCATATAGAAATTAGGCATATTTGTATTTTAATAGAGTCTATTAGAATGTCTAATTAAAAAAAAAATTCGCGCTGGGCCGAGTCGACCCGGCCCATTTCTCCTTTTCCTTCCCCCCCACGCGGCTGGGCCCAGCCTAGCCCTTTTTTTTTCTTTCTTTTCCTCCTTTTCCCCCACGCGGGCCCAGCCTGCCTTTGTTTTTCCTTTTCTTCCTCTCACGCAGCTGGGCCTGGCTCGGTCCAGCCCCTTCTTTTTCCTTCTCCCCTCGCCGTCGCTCTCACAGACCCTGTTCACCTCTGTTCGCGACGGAAGAGTGACGCACGGCAGCGCTGCTTTTCGCCGTCGTTGTCCAGCCAGAGGAAGGCCGGATGAGCACGCCAGCAGGACCGGCATTAATTGCCAATCCCGTCTCCCCCCATTTCCCGGCCTCCCTTATCTCCTCCTCCCTCTCTTCTCACTATTTCTCTCTGTCTTCCCATAACCTCCCCCTGCACCGGCCTAATGGCCACAAAAGTCTTCGAGCAGTGTAGGCTGGTGCAAGCCGTTGTCACGCAGACGTCGGGGAGCAGAGCCGTGGCTCTCGGCCACTACAAAAACCAGAGAGGAAGAGAGAGGCTCGGTCGGCCATTTAAAAAAAACGGAATAAAGAGAGAGAGAGAGAGAGAGAGAGAGAGAGAGAGAGAGAGAGAGCGAGGGAGGGAGGGAGAAGACTGAGGTCACGCCGGAGCCAAAGGCGAACCAGCAGTGGTCGTTGACGCCCTTAGACCCGCCGGAAACCATCCAGACGCGCCGACCACCGGTGAGCCCTCCCCCCCCCGGCCGAGAGCCTCTTCTGTTTTTCCCTGTTCGTGGACACAATTCGGCTGGGATTCGCGTCGGCCGTTTCGCACGAATCCCGACCCATACCGTCGTCGGTCCCGGCCCCAACTTGCTGTCAAAAGTGAAACACAGTCGCTGAATTCGCCCTGGTCGCCGGAGGAGATCATAATCCACTGATTTTTGTCGCGCCCCCCACCCGTTTGATAAAATGCCTCAGTTAAACCGATTTTAATTTGGTGGCCGGCCGGCTAGTCGACGGTCGGACGGCAGGCCTAGTCATCGGAAAAAGGTGGGTGGGGCTTGTGGGGTGAAGACCTAGGCCATGGGTGGCCTGGGTCATCCGGCGAAATCGCTGGATTTCGCGGCGAAGCTCTAGCGTGCCTGTACATGCGGGAGCCGTCCTCAGACCGGCCTACAGACCGGTCCAACCGGTCTGCATGCCGATATAATCGGTCCGCAAGAAAATAGGGCCAGTTCGACCCGGTCAAACTGGCCCTATTTTGTCTTTTTCCACCGAATCAGGACCCAACTGGGCCCGATCCGATCCATACCCAGGTTAATGACCCGGGTTGGATCTAAAAATCCGACCCAATCAATGCAATAGGTCGGGTCCGTTGACCCGGGTCGGTTCTGACCGACCTAGATCCGCTGACCTGACCTGATTATTATAATATAATATAATATAATATTATTTTTTAAAAAAATTTTAAAAAATTTTTAAAAATTAATAATTAATAATTTTTTCTTTTTTTCTTCCGTATTTTTTTTAAAAATAATTTAAAAAAATAAATATTTTTTATTTTTATTATTTTTTTTCTTTTACTCCCTTTTCTTCTTTTTCGTATTTATTTATTTATTATTTTTTAAAAAAATTCAATTTTTTTTAAAAAGAGATTTTTTTTATTATGTGATATATTTGTTGTTTTAATTTAATATGGTATTATTGTGCATGTTGTTGAAATAATTGCATAAATTTCTATGTTTAAATTAGACAAGCCTGATGTTGCGCGGTAGTACTTTTTATGTTATTACCATTGTATTAATATGCATGTTTTTTATACAATTGCATGAACTGTTTTGTTTCTTAATGTTATCTGACTTAGTTAGGGCTAGAACCATAGGCCGCATGATTGCTAATCGTTTCGGATAATGCACTCGCTTGATCACCTCACATGTTAGGAGAAAGGTCCTAAAATCAATCCCAAATTGCCTGACAAATATTTTCAAAAATGAACAGGATATAAAGATACCGAAAGGGCATTAGTCATCCAACTAATGTAACCAAGTCCCCGAACTCGGTTAATCTCTGGTTCGTAGGAATATGGTAGTTCTCCCATCATTCTATTTGGGTTTCTAATCGATCTACCCCAAATCGATTAGTGGCGACTCCTTGTTATAAACCACTTATATGTTAAATATTTAGACCCTAAGTCGTGATATGGTATGGGTTTGAGAGAGCTCGAGTTGAGTCCTGAACATAGACTTAGCACGTATTAGGCGAGCCCTCTTATTTTTCGCATGTCATTCAAAAAGGCTTGGGAGTTCGGTCGCGATAATATTGCATGAAAATGAGTCAATTTGGGTCGGACCATTTTCGATCCGACTCGACCCACCCATTTGACGGGTTTGGATCTAAGCGATATTTCGTGTGGAGCAATGTGAGAGTAGAGAACTTTCTATCTCACTTTTTCCTTTGAACTCGCGGGTGACTCGTGTACTAGGGCGAAGTAGCTGGGCTTACTCAGCTTCACGTAGTCGGCCCGAGCTTTAACTGGCCGAGTCCATTTACAGGAGCCGGACCGATCCACTAGGTATATATATACATATTTATAATTTTCAAAATAACAAAAAGTGAAATGAACTCTATGTGAATAAGAAAATGTACCTAAAAAAAAGTTTTATTGAAATATATTTTAATGGTCATAAATCTCCATATGTAATATCATAAATTTGTAATCCGTTGTTAAATGAGTCTATGTATTATTGGTGTCGATCGATTCTGGGAAGATACTAGATCTAATTCAAAATTTTCTTTGCTGAGTTTATCAATTATAGTAGTTATTATCAATACATATATATTCGGAATGGGCTACAGCTCAACCTTCCCCAGTATGAATTCCTTGTTCAACCAGCTAACGGCTCCACACACTCGGCATGCCACGAAACAAGAAAAGCTCCGCGGAGGTGGATTTTTGTGATCCTCCGATGCTTAAGTCAATACGAGCCTTACAGAATGTACTTGGCAAAGTAGCGGCCACCATCTGCAAAAATCTCTTGCTTCAAATGGCTCATTTTGAGTTATCTATACTTACTTTGATATCTCGGGCTCTCCGAAAATTGGGGTATCGCGGGGTAATCTTTCTCGAACGTGGGTGTGAACTACTACTGGCTTGCTGCTGCTCATGTTTTACCCCTATTTGCTAAAGAGTCGAAGGCGTGTTTGTTCTGGTCCGAACCTTTGCTTACACCTCCTCCTAGATTTTCCATCTCGTTCTTCTTCGATTGCAAGGCCTTCAGGTTTTGAAGCGGCCTTCCTAACTTCATGTCATTTCAAATCGACCGAGCACGGATCTTTTACCCGTGTCTGGCTTAGATTTCTTTAAATTCGAAAGACATGTGCATCTTGGATGTCTCCGACTCTTTAAATTCGAAAGTTCTATCTCTTTTTTGGTAAAGATAAGAGCCCCAAGTGAGACCGTTATTAAAAAAAGGTTCAAAGTAAACCTTGTCTCAAATAAGTTATAGAGTGACCAACTTTTAGTCTCAAACAAGGCCCGCCGGCATTTTTCAAGCAATGACAGGGAGCATTTTCATCCAGAGCAGTTTTTTTCTTGTCTCTCTTCCTTTCCTTTCTTTTCTTTCTTCTGTTCATCTTCATCTACTCCTTTCTTTTCTCTCACTTCCAGTGCTTGATCTTGCTCGACGTTTGCTCCTCCATCCAGCATGCTCGACATTGCCGATGTTCTCTCTCTTCTCACTAATGGCCATGGCCACCTTATCTCTGAGCTCTCAACCATGGCCACGGTCACCATATCTTCAAGTTGGTGACCATGGCCAGTCTAGCTTCGAACTCGCAACAATGGCTGCTCTCTCTCTCTCTTCTCCTCTATTACAGAAAGCGAGTTAAGTGTTTAATGGTGAAACTAAAATGCAAAATGCAATTTAGATATCCTCAAATTTTCATACGCCTCTGGCCTTCAATCAGTAATACTGAAGTTCAGATCATGTTAATTGGGTTCAAAAGGGACTCCAAATTAAGTTCTAGCCAAAATAAAAAGCGACTCCAAATTAAAAAATTATACAAATTAAATCAATATCTCCCGTGTGCATCACGTGAATCCAAGGTTTTCTCATTAAGTCCTACGAACATTTCCTACCGCAACTTCACGTACAAACATCTGAGATCACCATAAGAGAGAGAGAGAGAGAGAGAGGCCATAGCCACGAGCTCGAAGCTACAATGGACATGGCCGCTAGAAGCTTAAGCAACCATTGTCATAGTTGAGAGCTCAAAGATATGGCGGTCATGGACGTGAGTAAAAAGAGAGAGAATGACTATTAGCATCGCCGAGCCAATGCTGGATTGAGGAGCAGTCATAGGTTACGCCGGCACAGAGGCTCACTGGCAACTTCATGATGCCGAGAAAGTCTAACAACGCAACGGAATTAGGGTTGAGGAAGAGGGGATTTGGTTGATTTGGCCAAATTAGGGTTTTAAATTGAGGCAAACCATTTGAAACCACGTTGGTTGGGGCACAAATGTTGAGTCAAGTCGCCGGTGAGCCATGTTGGGTTGAAAAAATGATGAAATATTGCCACCTTGGATTTCAGCGTCCTAAATCGGAGTTGTCACTTAAATGATCACTTGTCTTCAGAAGTGGCACCTAAGTGATCTAGAAAAAAAGTTTTGGCACCAAAGTGAACGCCGTATAAAAGTTATAGCACTTATAGTGTCCTTTTCCTTGTCAACATCTATCAATTTAATCTTAACGCATTGCATTGTGATGATTCCGATCACAGAAAAATCATTCTTCGCACCTTTCGTATCTCGCAAAGTTAATGACCCACTTGAGATTCCATGCCATCCAAAATTCCAAACTATTTAACACATAACTTTATATCCCAAATATTATTATCGAACATAGAAATTTTTGGATGTTACAGCATCGGTCTCAGTCCAACACTGGAATAGAACCGGATTGAACCGGCGGGTTCAAGGTGGTTCCCAAGGGACCGGTCCGGTTCCCAATTCCACACCTAATTAGTAAATTATTTTTTTATTTTGACATTGGGAAACTCCCGCTTGTAGGGAGTAGAAGAAACAAAAAAATAATTAATTAATTCCGCTTTGGCCCGGTTTCCCGTTCCTCAAACCGAGAACATACCTTACCTGGTCCAGTTCCATGTTCTAGGACAGGACCAACCCACCCTGGAACCGATCACCCCTATACATAATAGTCTCCTCTTGGGCTCACCATGGAAGCCCATTGGGCCCCTCCTCTTCGGTCCGAGGATGATGTAGAGCGCTGCGAGGAGTAAAGCGCCCGCTGCGCAAAGCAAGACCACCATCGCCAAGTGCGCACCGGAGACGTGCCTGGAGCCACCGCGCCCGCTGGAGTCACAACCGTCATTTCCGGAGAAGCAGAGAGAGGGGTTCCCTGAGAGGACGCTCAAGGGGAGCTTCGCGAAGAAGGGGGTGTCCGGCACACGCCCAGAGAAGTTGTTATGGGAGATGTTGAGAACCACCAGGTTCTGCATGTCGGCGATGAACCGGAGGTCCCCGGAGAGCTGGTTGTAGGAGATGTCCAACACGCTAAGCCGGCCGAGGTTGGCCAATTCCCCCGGGACATCGCCAGAGAGCTGGTTGCAGCTCAGGTTCAATGCGATCTCCAGTGCCGGGATCCTGCCGAGGCTCGCGGGGATATTCCCTGTGAGCTGGTTGCTGCTGAGGTCGAGCAACTGGAGCTTCGTGCACGAACCAAGTTGGGTCGGGATGGGACCGGAGACCTGGTTCTTCGCAAGGACAAGCTTGGAGAGCGAGGTCAGCGACCCAAGATTCGAACTGAGTGGACCTTCGATCAAGTTGTCAGAGAAGTCGATGAATTGCAACAAAGCCAGCCGATTCAAGCTGCTTGGCAAATTCCCCGAAATTGAATTCGAGTGCAAATCCAAGAACGTCAGGTTCCGGCAGCCGGAAATCTCGTCGGGGATTGAACCGGTGATCCGGTTCAACCCGAGGTCCAAGAAATTCAAGCTACTCAAGTTCCCCATCTGAGAGGGGACCGACCCGGTCAGCTGGTTGTTGCTTGCCCTGAACCGGGTTAGCAACCTGCATTGCCCGATCTCTGGCGGGATTTCGCCGGAGATGTTGTTGGACAAGAGCAAGAGCTTGTTGAGCTTCTTCAATTGGAATATTCCCTTGGGGATGGGACCGGTCAGGCCATTCTGGGACAAATCCAGGGCCTCCAGGTTTTGACAGTTGGAAATGGACGGTGGGATCATGCCCTGGAGCTTGTTCTGCCACAGGAACAGCAGCGTCAGGTTCGTTAGATTGCCCAGCTCGGAAGGGATCGTGCCTGTGATTTGATTGTTGTCGAGCTCGATGTGGGTCATCTCGTGACAGTTGCTGAGCTGCCTCGGGATCTGGCCTGAGATCTCGTTGACGCTGAGCTGCAGCAACTCGAGGTTGGTCAGGTTCCCAACGCTCGCGGGGATGCTTCCGGTGAGTGAATTCATCGATATGTCGATCAAGACCAGGCTCTCGCAATTGCCAATCTCGGGTGGGATGACGCCCACCAATTCGTTCTGCCACAGCAGCAGGCTCTGCAGGTTCTGCAGGTTCCCTAGCTGACTCGGGATCGATCCCGACAGCGAAGTCTTGTACAAGTAGATGTTTTGCAGATTGGTAGACTGGGCAAGCTCAGGTGGGATTGGGCCCGATAGGAGCGAGGCATATATGGCAAGGGTCTCAAGCTTCTTGAGCTCGCCGAGGCTCGAGGGGAGGAACCCGGAGATGCTGGTCACAGCCAGGCCTAACATGACCAGGTTGGTGCAATTGCCGATTTCTTGGGGCAATGGCCCTCCAAGGTTCTTGTTCCCGCCGGCCCTCACAACTTCGAGGTTGCTAAGCTTCCCTATCCCGGTCGGTATTTTGCCACTGAGTTGATTGTCGTATAGCATCAGCGACATCAAGCTTGTGAGGTTCCCTATCAGGGCAGGTATCGAGCCTTCGAACCGGTTCGAGTTCAAGTAGAGTTGCTCGAGCTTGGGCAAGCCGCAGAGCTCGCTCGGGATCTCCCCCATCAGGGCATTGCCACTCAAGTCCAAGTACGTCAACTCGGGGAGCGAGCCAATCTCTTTCGGGATCGATCCAGTGAGGTTTGTCTCCGACAGGACGAGCTTCTGCAAAGAATGCAGCGAGCTCAGATTGGTGGGGACATACCCGAGCAAATCGACATATCTCAGGCTCAACTCAACGACCTCATCATTGGAGTTGCAAGTGACTCCAAACCACCGGCACGGAATTTCGTCGGCCCAGTTCCAATCGCTCAATGCCTCAAGCGACCCGTTTAGGCTAGTCTTCCATGAGAGAAGGGCTTGGCCTTGCGAGTTGACGGCAGAGGCCAAGCGAAGGAAAGGCATGACAAGAAGCAGAAAAGAGAAAAAGCATCGGGAGGTGAAGAGAGTCCATGGATTTACAGGCATTAGAACAAGCAGCAATTAAAACTGCAACGCTACGAACTCCGAGGCGAGGGGAACAGAAAGGAGGGTTGTTTGTGCTTGATCAGCCTAGGGGGAGGCAATGGTTGGAGAAATCAAATCATGTCTTGGTGGGCTTAAATGTCGTTTCTTTGTCTCTCCTCTTTATGAATTTATAACCACATGCACATGCAAGAAGCAATTTAAATGTTCCCAGAATCTCCGGATCGAAGAAACAGCTAGGCATGATGGTTGTGCAGAGAGAGAAGTGGAATTTCAAGATTGGTGTTTAGTTTCTTCTTCATGCATTTATTTACTGAGGTGGGAAGATGGGATAGGAGAAAGAGAGAGCACTTGCACTTGACTACAGACACTGCCTTCCTCTGTGAAGTGCTTATGTTAGGAACCTTTTGTATCGTCATACGAGTGTGTTCATTGGGGAATCTTGGCACGAGATGTTGCCAATTCTCACGTTGGAGTCCGAAGTTGAACTTTGACCATAAAAGACAGAAAAAGAAAAGTCCATTGTTGACTTCGTTGCCAATTGTGTCAGAGACAAAGAAGGAGTAAAAGATTCTGAAATCCACTTTCCTAAAAAAATGTTGAAGTCATGGTCAAGATTTGGAAAGTCCAACATGGACTTGAACCGTGAGCAATATATATACACGCACGGGGTTGTGGGAGTTTTGTGCGCCGTGGTTGATGTGCAAAGGCGACTTTCTTATGGGTTTTGAAGTTTCGTTGATTACATCCTCTTGAAAATTTGTTAGTGCTTAATATTCGATTATATTTTGTGGTAAAATTTATTAATTCCTATATGAGATTGGGAGATTATTTCATGAAAAATTATGTGGCTAAACATTTTGTAAGTTATTTGATGTAATTGGGGCTGAGAAACACTCTAGTGTTCAAATACTTTATGCTTAGTTTGGTCTCTTTTGCCTGATATTAAGGTTGGAAATATTTTAGGGAGGAAAATTTGAGTATGGAAAGATTCGAACTCATGATTTCCTACTCTGCTACCAAGTGAGATTTTGGTGGGATTATCGTCAATTGTTCTAAAAGTTTAAGCTATTAAATGAACATGTGGTTTAATATTTAATATTCTATCACTCCCCCTCACTCTTAGTCCAATTTTTTTGCTTGGAAGTAAGCGTGGAAATATTTTATTGAAAAGGTAAATAGGGGTCTGGACTCTGGAAATATTCAAATTTAGGGCTTTTTACTCTGATATTAGATGAGATTTTGGTAGAACCATTGTTAATTATTCTAAATGAATGCGTGATGTATTATTTAATATTCTATCATCTGTACTGACATTGATATTAAGCCTTGCCCTTATCATGAGCTCGTGCTCATTCTTGAATAATTGCACGGTGCTGTATCAAACATCTCGTGCAATACCAGGAGGTTCTTGAATACGACTGTTTGAAAGAGATTCCAGTCAAATGTACGTGTGTTCACCGCACACGCAAGGGAAAGTCCCACGTTTCATGTCGTTCTCACAATGTTAACATTGGCACAATATCCCTGGACAAGACGACATGCATAGCATTGTCCACAGGGACGTGGGATCTGTCCTATAGCATTCGAAAGGCATAGGCTATGTAGATATAAATTATATCATATAATCGGACTAGACTTTAATCGCTTTTTTGAGATCCAGAGGGGTGTCACTTATTAGGTGTTTGCTTCTCCATCTTTGCTTAGTCCGCATAAAAAAAATGTGATGTCATGTTGTGGATGCTAACTTTAAAATTCGAAATTGGTACTAGTGTATTTTAATTATAAAAGGTAAGAAGGGCAGTTTGATGCATTTGGTTTAGTTCTTCAGAGGGGCATGAGCCTCTGAAGTTTGTTGGGAAAAGGTGGGGCGCTTAGTAAACATTTTCACCTATTATTCGGATTCACTTCTTGATTATATTCATTTGTGTTCAGATTTACTTTCAGAGTCTGAATATGTTCGTTTGTGTGACCAGACTCACTTCTTGAATATATTCATTTGATTGTTCAGATTCACGTTCGGACTCACTTTCTGAATATATACATTTGTTTGTTTAGATTCACTCTCTGAATATATTGATTAGTTTGACTCACTTCCTAAATATATTCCTTCGTTATTTCAATTCACGTTCAGACTCACTTATTGAATATATCCATTGGATTGTTCAGACTCACTTTATGAATATATCCATTTGTTTTCTTTTGTTTATTCAGATTCTCTTCCTAAATATACACTCTTACCAAGCATATTCACTTGTCGATTTTCACTTTGCCAATTCTTTGAGTATGTTTACCATTGTTTGCATGAGTAATGACAGGACGTCAGTATGCCATTAATTGCATAGATAAGATAAAATCGTAAGGTTCGGTATGGGACAAGTCAAAGAGGACTTTACCTCAAATAATACTAAAGCGGGACCCCCCTTTGGAAGGTGTGTGGTTTGGGGACAAACAAGGCAAAAGCTAGTGGGCTTGTAACAATTCGGTGTGATGAGGGCGAGGAGTGATTGTCTAAAGAGAGGGCCCAAACAAAGAGCAATTCCTAGTGGCTTCTGGGATGGCTAAAGAGGCAGGAATAATTCGAATTGCACACCAAAAAATGGGAGAACATGTTTGGGTTGCCCTGAGAATCTTTTGAATGCCTTATGAGTCAATATGAGACTTGACTAGTGACAAGTATGAATTCACTTGTTTGTGTTTGTGAGCTTCATGAAAAGTGCAAAATTGATATGTCCTGTGTATAATGGTGAGCCACGACGTGATATTGATGCATCATGAAATAATATGCCATTTGCTTCCAATTGAGTGAATGAATTTATAATGTTGTGAATGGATCCCTTTGCATATCATGATGATAAAGATAGGACATTTGCCTATGATTTTACGTGGTTACTTTGTATTGCCTCAAACTCATGTTGTTTGATTGGTGTCAGGATGAGTAATAAGGTGATCTCCTACCTTAAACCTAAATATTTCATTTACCGTGTTTCGGTTCATCCCTTATTTTTCAAAAGTGTAGGATGGTTGCCCTAGGCATAGCGATGGAGCAGATGAGATGATATTGGAGACTGTTAGCTCATGAGATGGATGGTGGTGTGGTTGATGTTTAGGCTCATTTTTTATATAGTATGGGAGTAGTGGTGCTAATAAACCCGACCTTCTTCTTAGTACTATTTATTTTGTTGTGATAACAACTACTGGTGTTTGTATAAAGTTGAAGATATGCATAGCATGAAGCTCATGCGATTTTCTTCAAGGATGTTGTGAAATATTTGTTGTGCTTTTGCATGCGTAATTACGAATATGAGTAATTGGAAAGAACCCACGTCACGCGTGACGTTATGAGGCGTCACAATGACGATGGAAGGGACTTAATGATGCCATGAGTTGGACGGTGGTTGAATAATCTACAGGCTTGCTTTTGGTTGGAAAGCATAATGAAATATATATTCACATGATTTCATACAAGGAATCCAACAAGTTTAATTGATATACACGTACATCTATATTGTTTCGATACATATGCCCAAACAAAACGCAACACATTACATAAAGTCACGGGAAGAAAGTTGGGTTAGCTAGCGCCATTACATCCATACTAATCCAAAAGCAAGCCTCTAAATTTCAACCACCGTCCAACTCAAGGGCCCGATGTCCTCCGACACAACCTACATTGCTATCCCCAATCGGTGCTGCGTCTCTCCAGCTTTTCACCTACCGCAAATGGGTCGGCACGTAACGGAAAATCTCAACAAAATTCTTCAGCTTTTCCTCGTGAAACGCCGATACGTTTCACCAACTCTTCAAATTCGACGTGGCAGCGTTCGTGGGCAATGCCACGTTAGATTTTCAGTGGCCATTATAAACTAACGGAGTATACTTTTGGACCATCGGTACCAAGTCCCACGGAACATGCTTTTGATACGTCTGGGACATCGGTACCAAGTATACTTTTGGAGTATACTTTGGTGTTCTAGGGTTTCCTCTCTCCCCCCCCAATTCCCATGGCTTCCACCCATCTCGACGAGGTGAGTCGCTTCCGTTCCTCGCGCGGCCCCGTTCCGCCGTGACTGCTTCGTTTCGCCGGTTGCAGCATATCCTCATGCTTCGTTTCCCCGCTGTAGGACGACGATTTCGGAGGAGATCTTCCCGGGGCTCACGATGCCAGGCGCTCAGGTTCTTCCACCTCGCATTTCGATTCGATGTGTCTTTCTCTGATGTCTCGTGCGGCTTTCCGGTGGCGATTCATGTCGGTGCTGCTGGTTCAGGCGGTAAGAGGGGTTTCGGAGACATCGAGGACGATGAAGACGATGTCTTTTTCGGATCCAAGAAGGTACCCTGCCGTGTTCTTTTTAGTGTGTCGGGGCGTCGAGCGGGCGTCCCATTTCGTTTCAATTTCGGGCTGGTTGTGGAAATGCGTGCTCGTAAATTCGGGTGGCGGAGAGTGCCGGGCATGAATTGCAGTGTTCTTGGTGGCCTGTGTGTGTCTGCTGGTGCTCATGCAGGCTTTCACACTTCAGTTGTTGGCCAGATAAAAGTGCTTTAAGTTTGTTCCGGTCCAATTTGATTCTATCGATACGATGAAAAGCGCGCACGAGCACGAGCACAATCATTCGGCTGTGTGTTGTTTGTCGACCGGTGCTCCTTGCGGAATGTTCATCTTTGCAGTTTTTTAGCTCTCTGGTCTCTTGGTTCTGTTCTGGGATACAGCGACCATTGAGACTTTTCCCATTGTTCCCTCACTTGAATAGTTAACTTAAAGGCTGTGTTATGGTTTTATTGCGTGTTATGCTTATCATCAAACAGTTGATTCCCAGCATCTTCAGCTATTTGATGCAATTTGTGGAAGTTCACATTTCCCCTGTTTCTTACATACATATATTTTTTGAGTTTCATTTTCACTCCGGCCTTCGATTTTCAAAGTGCAGCCCTCTTTTTAATTATCACTTTTCTGTGTAAAAGCGTAATTTCCTTTTCTTGTTACAGGGTAATACGAAAGCAGAGGAAAATGCTCCTGGTGCGGCTACAGGAATGATCTTGTCACTTCGTGAGAGGTAATTAAGCACTTTTAATTTTTTTTGTTTTGTTTTGTGGTTTTGTACTTTTGGCATGCTTCCAACAAGTATCTCAACCTATCCAGCTTGAGAATCTCTTACATTTTATATTTTCTTTTTTTCAGTCTTCAGAACTGCAAGGAAACTCTTACGACATGCCAAGTATGTATTCTGCATTAGGTCTTTGTCATCTTATCCTCTGCTGCGTCTTTATTCTAACCATCTGCAGGTGTAATTGTTGGTTTAATTGCTTGTGGTACATTTCTTGGTGCAAGAATCATGTTTATTGTGAAGCTTTAACATTGATGAGGGCCATGCCAGAGATGTTAAAATAAATTGAGGATTGTTTCTTTACGATTATAGGTTTCAAAATGTTCAAACTTGCTACACATCCATGTGTGACATATTTTTCGCGGATAATCCCCATCGTCAAGGCATCATCTTGGTTGATGATAATTTAGATGCTCTCTTTTTCCTGGTTTGACCTCTTTCATAACTTGAAGGCACTTGTTTGTGTTGTTGTGATGGTATTTTAAAGTAGTTATGGCATTTTCTTTTTCAAATTGAAGTGCACAATTCATTTGGCTGACGGCTGACTTATGCTGCTCTTCTTGTATCATAAGTTCCCATTGTGGCTTAATGTTTGATGTCAATAGAGATCTGGTCTTACTTGGCAGAATGCGAATGTTGCACGCGATTCGATCTATGACCTATTTATTTGTTTATTTGTTTGTATCTGATACTGTTTGGATTGTTGATACCGTTGGGTTTCCAGACAGAACTTGAAGCTGCAAAATCTGAGGTTGAGAGGTGGCATTCTTCATTCCAAAATGAGTCCTTCATACCCTCTGGGACATCTCCTGGTTAGTTTCGTGTTAATCTGGGTATTAATCTTTGGATTTGGATGTATGACAGGAGCATGAGAGGGTTTGTTCACACTTATTCCTGTATATATTCTGATAGACTGACTTCTTCCTTGCAGATCCCAAGATGATAATCAATTGTCTTCAGACGCTTAGATCTTCAGAAGAGGGATTGAGAGAGCAGGTTGGTTCTCAGTATGTTTCTTTTTCCCTTTTTCGATTTTACACTGAAAAGTGGTTTGTTATTTATTGATTCAATTTCCTTTATTAGCTGGAAAAGGCAAAGAAAAAGGAAGCTGCTTTCATAGTAACCTTTGCAAAACGGGAGCAGGAGATAGCAGAGTTAAAGGTGAATCTTTTATTGTGGATTTGGAGATTGTTATAATAGTTTGTACGTCCGATACCGTTTTATCCTATATCGCGTTGTTTTACAAAAATGTTTATTCTCATAAACTATATAGGCGTTTTTAGTTAACAAGCGGATGGAAAACAAAATGCATATGATTCCGACTGCATTGATACTCCAGTTACCAAGATTGATTATTTTTATTATCTTTTGCCTCCTTGGTTGTACTGAATGTGGATTCTGTAGTAAGAATTCTAATGTATCAAAAGATAATTCTTGTAATTTCTGTTAAGGTACTTTGTGGAAAAGCAACAGGTACTAGACTTTTGGCAACAAAAGAAGAGAGTTTTTCCACAAAAGGAATAGGAAGAATAAACAGGAACAATAGCTTTGATAGAAGAGAAATGATAATCACTTCAGGGGTAGTATATAATGGCCACCTTCACAATAGTTGTCTGGGATCTTTTGATGTTTGCTTGTCACCTGGTAGCTGTTTAAAATTGCTTCCCATATGTAATATTAATAATGCATTTTGTCCAACTCAAGATTTCCCTTTTGTTTCAGTCTGCTGTTCGAGATTTGAAAGCACAACTCAAGCCACCATCTATGCAGGTAAAGCAGGATATATCTTGCTTCTTGAAATATGTTTCTATTGTATGGTAACAACTGAATGCATGTGAAACGTCATTTAACCGTGTTTCTTGGCCAGTTAATCCTCTTGCTTTTACACGCCACGGTAGATTGCCTAAGTGTGTTTTTCCCTAGGATTTCCTGGGTGATGATGGGGATGAGACCTATATTTTGGTTAAAAAGAATTAGGATTGGCTGGCTGTTGCTATGCAAAAGATTTTCTTATGGCTCGTAGGGAACTTTTGGTAACTTAGTCTATTTCAGTTGGGTAATTCTTAGGAATGGCCAACTTTTGAGCCACTAATTTGTGCGCAAGTTATCGCTTTGGTGTTGGCATCTTATTTTTGGCTTATTCATATTTGTTTTGTTGACAGACAAGGCGGTTGTTACTAGATCCGGCAATTCATGAAGAGTTCACCCGTCTAAAGGTCCGTTGTTGAACTTTTGAATTGAACTTTGATTGGATATTGGACTTAGGTTTTCATTTTCTTTGCTATATGGACATTGTTTTAGTCAAAGTGTCTCGTTAACAAGTGTCTTGGGGCAAAAGACACTAGTTGAGAAAGTTGGGCGATGTATTTAATTGGTAAAGTACACATCACAAGAAAAACCATATACTCTGCATGGGGGAGTTTACGTCTCTATGGCACATTTGCTTGAAGACGCTTCTCATCATTTTTCTTAGTAAAAGAATCCTTTTGTTAGGTGCAATGTCGACTAAAGTTAAGACTTTGTTTAGAAATTTTTTGAAGTCCTTAGACAAGAATTTTTCAATAATGGGAGATTGGTCCAGCTGTTTTTTTTAAATGTATATGTGTTTCCTGCTAAAATATATGCTAAAACTCTTCCGACTCTCCTAAAAATTTTACCTGACATTTTGTTTCCTTGGTTTTAGGATTTCCTCAGAGTAGGATCTACCTTCTCTGTAAAGCCACAAGTAAAATTAATGATTTCATTTGCAAGTTCTTAGTGGCTTCTTGTCTTTTCTTTTTAATATGTCAAAATAACAGAATGTGCATTGCTGTAATCAAAACTCAGTTTTCATGGTCTCGGACTAGCTGATTTCACGGTATTAAGGTCTTCTGCTTTTGTAGCCCTACTTTTACTGCATTCCCCCAAATGCTATATGAATATCCTTTTTGACCCCACATATGACTTGGATAATTCTGACCTTGGGTGTGGATCTCGGAAAAGAAACCTATTCATTGCTATTGCTTCTTAAATTTGAATGTTTGTTCTATTGCTAGAACTTGGTAGAGGAGAAGGACAAGAAGTTGAAGGAGTTGCAGGATCATATTGCTGCTGTTACTTTCACTCCACAGAGCAAGATGGGTAAGATGCTCATGGCTAAATGCAGGACCCTGCAAGAGGAAAACGAGGAGATTGGGAATCAAGCAGCTGAGGGAAAGGTTCTGAATTACTGAGTAATGTATTTTCTCGCTTGAGTCAGTCTATAGTAACGGTTATGGAGAAAACTCTGAGGCTCAGTGTTTTCAGAAAGCTTGTTTAAGCTCCTATGCATCTTGTCCTGATCTGAATCGCATAATCGAGTCTTGACAAGGTTTGCTTGGTGATATCACATTGTGGAACAACCAAAGCATTTGAGCTTAGATGTGATATGATGACTTTTTGAACCATGTTAAAGATTCACGAGTTGTAACAAACAGAGAGAGGATCCTTGGGCACAGGTTTCTTAATTCGTATGCCTTTACAACACCCTTTCCATTACTATCTATAGTCTTATGGATATAGTTAAAAACAGCACTCGTCTGTGAAAAGCTATGCTGGGTCTGGGTTCTGTCTAACTACTTTGAGAATAAGATGTTCAGGCTGGTTTACTTGTTTGTCCCTGTTTCCGGCTTGCAGATACACGAATTATCGATGAAACTGGCTCTACAAAAGTCGCAGAACGCAGAGCTGTGGAGTCAATTCGAAGGTCTGAATATGCATTTTACTCCATCCATGCTCATCCTTGTCTTTCGAGTTTGTACGGCTCTTTTTGTAGCTATTAGCTCAAGAGAACTTTACGTGTCTAATGTTATGAGCAATTTGTTTGTTACTTTTAGTCTTGTAACTTTATTTTTCTGTTTTGGATGCTTGGATGCTGAATGATCTGAGATACTGGTGTTTGCATGAACAATTTCACTTTCTAACTTCGAAGGAAATTAAGGAGTTTGAGGTCGAGTGTGTATATAATAGTATTTAAATGTACAATGCTTTCTTTGTTCATGTTCCTGCAAGGCTCTTGTATTTGCCACTAACTCGCAAAGTACGCCATGGTTGTTGCGTGCAGGACTGTATAAACAAATGGAAGGGCTCACAAATGACGTTGAGAAGTCAAATGAAATGGTCTCTTTCCCTCTCCCCCTCTCTCTGTGCGTGCATAGTTGTAAGCCAAGGTAGAGAGAGAGATTGACACAGCCTTGCTCTCTCTTTCACTGCAGGTGCTCATCCTGCAAGAGAAGTTGGAAGAGAAGGACCAGGAGCTGAGAAGATTAAGAAACGAGCAGCAGCAGAGAACTATACCTGATGCCATGAGCGATAGAGTTTCTGCTATTGAGGGGAAACAAGAAGCGATGATGGTAGAGCGTTGATTAAAACATAAATTTTATTTATTGGACCGTCCTATTTCTTTGGAGGGTTTATCCTCAAGTCTTGTTTTTTCTTGTACGTTAGATTTATTTTTTATCCTCAAGCCTTTCTTTGCGCTCTAAAAGCCAAAAAAGAAATTGGGAAGTATAATTGGCTGCATGTTCATGTCACTGGGTTGGTAGCATCTGAGAGAGGCCCATGCAAAAAAGCTCAATGTGGAGCGTCTCGACCAAGTCTAGGTGGCACGATCGGCGGATTGCTGAGCGGAAAGTGCAGGCTTGATTTGTCAAAAGTCAAGCCGAGCCACCTCACTCAAGACGGGTCTCCTTGCTTCCCCCACGTCATCCTTGGTCTGACCGTGTTGTCGGGTTCCGACTTTCTAGCGTTCGAACGGCGAAACACTAGTTGATCTACAGAAAACGCTTTGTTGGCCAAAAACAGTAGAATTGGCTTGGCCGTCGTTAAGATTGTGAATGACTTTAACTGATATCCATAAGCTAGAATTTTATGAAGAACCCCGTTATCACAGCATTTCGTTTAATCGAAATTTGTTCTAATGCACATGTACTGTGTGTGTGTGTGTATATATATATATATATATATATATATATATATATATGACCTTGGACCTCGGGTTTTCTTCATTCGACTTTCAGAAAAAGTCCAAACCATAGTACCCGGATATTACAGTCACTGTTCTGCACATAAAGGAGAAGTAACAAATCTTCTCCCTGCTTCTCCAGCCTCTACGTAGCTGCAAAACATTACCTTCTCGCTATATCCCGCCCTTCTTCCTAGGAAACAGCTCGGATTTTCATGGCTCCTCCAAGCCTGACCAAGATCGCCGTGGAGGCAACGGGCCTTGCTGATTTCGAAACAAAACCGTGGATTGCACTTGAAGGCTCGAACTTCGTAGCGAACAGCCACCCGATCTTCACCCAAGTCCCCCGCAATGTCGTGGCCACCGGGGCCGAGAAGGCAGCCGCCGCTGCAGCAGCATGCTTCGTGGCATTCAATGCCGAGGTGAGGAGCCGCCACGTGACTCCACTGGGGAGGCTGAGGGGCATAAGTTTCATGAGCGTCTTCAGGTTCAAGGTGTGGTGGACCATCCACTGGGTCGGGACGAACGGGGGAGACGTGGAGCACGAGACGCAGATGATGGGGCTGGACAGGTACGGCGCCCGTCGTCCCTACGTTTTGCTACTTCCGCTCATCGATGGCCCTTTCCGGGCCTCTCTCCAACCTGGGGTTGACGACTACGTGGATGTTTGCGTGGAAAGTGGCTCCTCCGAGGTGACAATTTATAACATTTTATTTAGGCTTTTCATGCACCCATCACTAAAAAGAATGTATATACGTTCATTAGACTCGGCATTTGACAACTCTAGCGAGAGATTATTCCTTAACTGTTCAAGTTATGAAGCCTGATACTTTCTGTGTCCTTGCAGGTGTGTAGTTCAAGCTTTAGGAGGTGCTTGTACATGCATGTTGGGGATGACCCTTATGTTCTAATCAAGGAAGCAATGAGAGAAATAAGGACCCACCTGGGGACCTTCAAGCTCCTTGAAGAGGAAACCCCACCGGGTATTGTGGACAAGTTTGGTTGGTGCACTTGGGATGGGTTCTATCTCAAGGTCCACCCAAGTGGCGTGCGCGAAGGGGTCAAGTCCCTCGCGGAGGGTGGGTGCCCGCCGGCCCGGTCCTCATAGACGATGGCTGGCAATCGATATGTCCTGAAAATGAACCGATCACAGATCAAGAAGACATGAATAGGACGACTGCCAGCGAGCAAATGCCATGCAGGCTTATAAGGTTCAAGGAAAATTACAAGTTCAGGGACTACCAGAGCCCTAAGGTGCCGCATGAGAAGGGCATGGGTGCTTTTGCTAGGGACCTTAAGGAGGAGTTTGGGACTTTAGAGCATGTGTATGTGTGGCAAGCGTTGTGCGGGTATTGGGGCGGGGTCTGACCTGATACCCCGGGAATGCCTGAATCACAGGTCCTGACTCCGGTGTTGTCGCTGGGCTTGGAGATGACGATGGAGGATTTGGCTGTCAATTGAATAACAGGATTGGATTGGTGCCGCCTGAGACGGTGCACAAGATGTACGATGGACTCCATTTGCACCTTCGATTGGCGGGGATAGATGGCGTCAAGATTGATGTGATTCATGTATGTTAAAAAGTATAAATTTGTTTTTACTTATATGATTGATTAGTTTATTGCATTCAAATTGGTTTTTCCCTTCGTAATATGACATGTTTAGAACTTTGAAGGTACTATTCCTTACTACGTCGTGTCTGTTTCAGTTCTATGACACTTTCGAGACTCGAAAAGGACAATGCCAAACGTTTTTTTTTTTTTGTTTTTTTTTGGTAAAGTAAGGATGTGGACAATGCCAAACGTTTATACGGGAAAGATTGAAGTATATGAGTTGAATATTGATAGAGGACATTAGTCAGGCGAGTATTCTCCATTATAATTGTAGCTGTTTTGAGCATCAACTTGCATTGTGAATGTGAAGAATCCTAGTCTAGGATTTCATCATGTGACCAATTCGTCATGGACATATCTGAGCAGTAAACAAGAGGATTATCCGTGTGTCCAGTTACTTGAGATGTTAGCTGAGGACTTTGGTGGTCGGGTGTAGCTCGGGAGAGCTTATTACAAAGTGCTGACCGCTTCTGTGAGGAAGAATTTCCAGGGGAATGGCGTCATTGCATGCATGGAGCATTGCAATGACTTCATGTTCTTGGGGACAGAGACCCTCTCTCTTGGACATGTCGGTACGTCGCTCACATTGAACTCAACCAGATTCTGAATATCCTCGTGCTGGAAAATTTTGGAGGGGTTTTGATTCAAAGTTTGTGATATTTGCTCTGTTCTGCGATTAATTTCGGGACGTTGTTCGTTTATTACGGGCGACGATTTCTGGTGCGCCGACCCATCCGGCAATCTGATGGCATCCTTTTGGCTCCAAGGGTGCCATATGGTGCATTGTGCCTACAATAGCCTGTGGATAAGGAACTTCATGCTCCCTGACTGGGACACGTTCTCGGGAACTCCACTCAACCTTGTGCTGATTTCCACGCCGCTTCTCGGGCCATCTCTGGAGGACCTGTGTATGTGAGTGATCAGGTGGGACAGCACAACTTCAAATTGCTGAGAAGCCTGGTTTTGCCTGATGGGTCCATCTTGAGATGCCAGTACCATGCGCTTCCAACCCGAGACCGCCTCTTCAATGACCCGGTGCATGATGGGAAGACCATGCTCAAGGTTTGGAATGTTAACAAAGTAAGTTAGTTGTGTAGCCGATCCCCGAATCTTATCCTGTTTTACCAGCTGAGATAACGATGAATCATGTAAAGTGTTTCAACCAAACTGAATGAAATTCTCTTCTGCTGTGAATAGTATTCAGGTGTTGTAGGACTCTTCAACTGTCAAGGAGGGGGATGGTGCCGCCGAGCACGGACCAATAAGTCTCATTCCTAGTTCTCAAGGAAGATAACTTGCACTGGAAGTCCCAAGGATGTAGAATGGAAGAATGCAAATCCACCAATGTCTGTCAAAGACGCGGATGTCTTCGCCTTGTTCTTGCTCCAGCAAAAGAGGCTTGAGCTCCTAAAGCCCTCGAGGAAGCGAGATTTTACTCTCCAGCCATTCGACTATGAGCTCCACACAGTGTCTCCGGTGACCGTCCTCCCAACAAAACCAGTCCAGTTTGCATCCATTGGGTTGGTGGACATGCTCAACACTGGCGGGGCTGTTCAGTCATTGGAGTTTCACAAAGAAGAGAGCATGGTGAAAGTTGGGGTGAGAGGGTGCGGAGAGATGAGGGTGTTTGCATCAGAGAGGCCAAAGGCTTGCAAGATGGATGGTGTGGATGCGAAGTTTGGCTATGGACCAGACATGATGGTCTCCATTCAAGTCCCATGGCCTGCTTCGTCCAAATTGACTGTCATTGAGTACTCATTTTGACTCCCCAGTGATTTTCTAGTCCCCCTAACTTTTCTTTACCTAATCGGTTTATTTAGTCAATGAAGGTGAAGAAATTCTGGGCCCCTTGTGTGCAGATGTAAGCTGTATGAAAAACTTGGTGAAATGTGAACCTATATTTCATATAACCTTTCAACTGGTCATAAGCTAGCTTAGCTTCTTGCAGTACAAGCTGCGTGCGATTGTGGTTTTATTTTCTTCTTTCAAGTATTAGCATGCTTTTCTCCAACATGTCATTGAGGCGAATATAGAGAGATTCTAAGTCGAAACTCATTAACATATCTAACAAGACCCCCATTCATTCAAAAACATTAGTTAAATATTATCGACAGATCTACCCCATATGCAGAATTCCACTAATGTCTTCTCGCTTTCATTCTCACACGCGCGCCCCAAGCGAACACAAACATTGGTGTGGATGTTTCTAGCCGTGTTCTTGTTCCAACTAAAGAGGCTGGACTCCTAATGCCGTTAGGGAAGCTAGAACATCACGCTCCAGCCATTTGATTGGTGGACAAGTTCAACATTGGTGGACCTATCTGTCATTTGGAGTTTGACAAAGGAAGAGAGTTTGGAGGGAGTTGGAATGAGAGGGACTGTGGAGAGATGATGGGGTTTTGCATCAGAGAGAGGCCGAAAAAAGGCCTGCAAGATTGATTTGTGTACTGTTTAAATGACTCGTTTGGCTATTGGATTAGCAGACACAATGGCCTCCCCTCCATTCAAGCCTGGTTCTTCCATGATTGAGTACTCATTTGACTTCAGAGGGAGGGACATGGTCCACTCCCGCCTCGATCTTCACCTAAATATCGTTTGGCAATTGATGGGGGTGAAGAAATTTGGGTCCTTTACTGTCCTTGATGTCCCCTTCCTTTTCCTGGCCAAAAAGGAAAAAAAGATGCCAAGTTTGAGAAAGGATGGGAAAACACGTGGAATGATAGTTGGGTGGAATTCATAGGGTCAAAATAGAGGCTTTAGTTCATCAGTAAACAACCTTGTCAAAACAGGAGCAAATTGCATTCTTGGCAGTGTTTATTTCTTGGGTCGAAATGAATGTCCTGGCATGCTTCGACAGCAGTACGTGCTTCGTGAGCCTACTTCCAACGTGAAGATCCACTCTTGGTAGTAGTAAACTAGTGTTACAGACCGTGATTCTCCCGTACTTGTACCCTTGTGAGTAGAACTCGGTGATGTTGGATGAAGAGTGGGTGATGCAGAGGGGAGGATACAATTGATTTGTGAGAGTAGTGTCAAGGTGGTTTGTGTTAGGAGTTCTAAGTTAGATGAATATACCCTTAGGCTGCGTTTGGTCGTCTCGATTTTTAGTCAAGATAGGACTGGATAGGATAGGATGTGAAATTCAAGGGATTTGCTATATCCCATCTATTGTTTGGTGAATCACAGTAATAAAGCCGAATTTTTTCACATCTTACCATGTCGATTATTTGTTATGAACATCATATCAGTGTAAATAAACTTAAAGTTTGCACAAATGGAGATGATAAAATCTCTCCGGACACTCTTACTTACTTCATTTTTTTTGCTTGTTTTTTATTATTATTTTCTGTCTCTTTTTTAATTCTTTTTTCTTCTTCCATAATTCTCTAATAAAATTTTATTAAAAATTAAAATATACTAATATACCTAAAATATGTAATAAAAATACACATACTAAATGTATTTATTTATATATATGAAATTTATATCATAAGATATAAAAAAATTGGAATATATAAATAAATATAAGAATAAATAAAAATGAAATTATTGCATTTATTTGTTATTTTGAATTTTATATATTAAAATTGAAATTTTATTTATTTTCAAATATTCTTTTAATTTTGTGAATTTAACAGCTTTGTTATTTGAGAAAAATAACTTTTTTATTATGGATATTAGAATTTCCATCCACATTTATCCCATCTCTCGCGTAGAATAATTTTATCCGGCTTATATCCCTCATAGATACAATTTTATCCTATCTTATGCAAGCACCAAACACATTATAAGATAGAACTTATCTTATCCTGAATTTTATTCTGACTTCCAAACGTAGCCTAGGAGCTTTGAAGGTGGAGTTGGCCTCTCGTACGTAAACTGGTGGGGAGCTTATGCTGTACTCCTGATAAGGTTATGGTAGGCCAAAATCAGTTGTTGTGTCCAAAGTGTACTGTGTGTCTCGCTCGAGGGGCTGGATGCCCAAGCTAAACCGGAAGCGGTATGATCTAATATAAGAATGCTATTCCCTGTACTGTTCTTAGGAACAATTATATAAAAGGGTTAATACCACGAAAAATCCTAAACTGGTACACTTGTGATAAATTTACCTCAAACTATTTTTTTGACCATAAAAAACTCTAAACTTGTGCACCTGTGACAATTTTACCCCGAACTAAATTTTTGACCATAAAAAACCTTACACTGGTATACCTGTGACAATTTTACCCCCGAACTAATTTTTTGACCATAAAAAATCCCAAACTGGTACACCTGTAACAAATTTACCCTCCGTTAGTTTTTGTTAAATTTTACTGTCAAATTGCTAAGTTTAATGACACGCGGTAATTGACATGTGTACCGATTTTGGGTTTTACCCCTTTGTTTGTCACAATTTTATCAATTTGTGATTTTTCGTGATATTAATATAATTTAACGGACACTAACAGAGGGTAAATTTATCACAAATGTACCAGTTTGGATTTTTAGTGGTCAAAAAATTAGTTCGGGGGTAAAATTGTCACAAGTGTACCAGTGTGGGGTTTTTGGTAATTAAAGAAATAGTTCGGGGTAAAATTATCACAAGTGTATCAGTTTAGGATTTTTTATGGTCAAAAAAATAGTTCGGAATAAATTTATCACTGATGTACCCATTTGAAATTTTTTATGATAAAAAAAAATTCGAAATAAAATTATCATAAATGTATCAGTACTATTAATTCTATATAAAAAAAGTTGGCTTGGGATCTACTCGGCTTGTCAGGCATTGCACGGATTATTCCACGGTCAAGGATACGCCGGTAGGCAACACTGGGAATCTTGACTGCTCAAGCCGAAACTCTTGACTTTATGGGGCGTTCGGATGTTGGAATACACGGGACCATGGCGGCCACAAATCATGTGACTTTTGGCCTGGTAGGGGACCCCCTACTGCCATTGAAAGATCCACCATCTCACCATTTCGCCCCCAACTTGAACCGATGATAACTGGGAAAGGACCATGTTCATTATTGGGACGTGGATTTCGATCCAAGCCACCATAACCATTTTGTGTCCTAGACTTGTATGCACAAGGACCATTCTAGGACCATGTACATTATTCGGATGTGGACTTCGACCCACGCCCACCATAACTATTTTGCTCCTAGACTTCTATACACAAGGACCATTCTAGCACGGCGATGATGACGGCGGCCGCGACGTCGACCCGCCTTAACTGCAGCTGCCCCTTTGGGAATTCCCATCAAGCAAAGCTCATCCTACTCTAATTCAAAGACCTGAGACCTATGCTCCCGTCGATTGACTATGGCAGTAGTCAAGTTCGGCCGCAAAAAAAAAAATACAAAAAGAAAAAGAAAACCAATTCATCCCCGAGTCAATCAAGAGCCGCATGATGCTCGAAATAGCTGCCTACTTACCCGAGTCTTTTAACTTTCGGGCGAGCCAAGTCGAGTTCGTAGTAAAGCCGAATCAACCATGTCGTTGTTAAGGATGATGCTTGAAATCAACTATGTCATTGACCGCATGATGTTGGTTTTGAATGTTTTGTTTTTTTCTTCTCTCTCGTTTTGGGAGATGGTGATGATGATGACTGAACTGTCAAATGATGGTCCCCGGAACTCTGGCAAGCGTGGCCTTAGCTCAGCAAAAGCCTTTTTCAGAGTGCAGATTTTGTGGACCAGTCACGCCCCACCCACTCGCCCACCCCTCTCCTCCTCCTCCTTCCTCCTCCTCTGATTGAGCCTATCGTCTAGTCACAATCCTTTGTATGGGACAATTGGAATTTCCCAGCATCTTTTTTTCATATTCCTCCCCCACCTCCCCCTCCCGCCACCATGACACGTGCATGTCACGTGGACCCCCCCCCCCCCCCCCCCCACCCACAAGGTAGAATGGGACGAGACTTTTAGGTCAAGGTGGGGACCAAGTAAGGAGAAAATTAGGGTTTGGTCAACAGTGGGGCACATTGTATTGTGCTCTCATGCACTAATAATTGTTAATTAAGGCAAGCTGATCGTAGTTTAGTTGTCGCAGAGTAATCATTGATGCCCCCGGTTCCTATTCGGTTTTCGCCACTCGCCAAGTCAACCCATTAATCTAATCGAATTCTTGATGCTCCAATACCTAAATGTGTCGCCGGTCGTCCTTGACACACGTGGATTGTGCTCACGATATCGTTTTAGGGAATATCCGATGAGGAAGAATTTACTCCATAACTTCCATTGTCTTAAATGTCGAGAAAATTAGGAAACCTTCCGGCAATTTCCTAGGACCCGTGCTTTTTGGTATTTTACCTGTTTTTGGCCTGGAAGAAATATTCGCGTGAGAAAATCTTCGTCAGCACAACTGATCTTTTCATTGCACACTTTTGATCGCCGTATTCTCGACATTCGTTCCTATGCTATAACAAGATTTCTAAATTTTCACATTTCATCCGTTTCAAGTCACACCGATCATTCACTCGTTCGAAATAAAGGCCGACTTGACAGTACATAAAAAGAGTCGATGTCGGAGCAATATCATCATTAGAATAACGTCGTGCTACCGGATAGCTACGACATTAAATTGAGTACCGTACGAAAAGTTTGAAATTTTGCCGTCGTGATTATCTCCATTCATTTATATGTACATTTTGCATAATTGCAAAAAAAAAAAAGAGAGAGAGAGAGGGAAAAAAGAAAGGAAAAAAAAATGGGAGAGTGATGGGTGAAAAAAGCGATGGAAACCCACTAGCGGGGGGAGTGGCAGCGACTCGCAATAAATTTTTCCTTTATAAAGACGGAGAGAGAGAGCGAGAGAGGGGGGGAAGACGAAAGGTCTCACCTTTATAGCAGGCAATTACAAAAGGTGGAAACTTTCTTCCTTCCTCCTTCCTTCCCACGCGGCCACCTTTGATCCTCCCCTCGAGTCCGTACAACAATGGCTGCTCCCGTCGCATTCCCCTCCGCCGCTCCGCCGCCCCTCCGCCGGCGCCGCCGCGGGTCCCCCTCCTCGAAGGGTCTGTTGGGTCGGACGATTCTTTGAAGCGCGCCGGCGGCGAAACCTGTTTCCTTCCGTCGCTTTCGGCTCGCGGGGCGAGCTTTGCCGGGCCGGAACCGGCGGGGTCGCCGCGCCGCGTGAACGGTGAAGGGGGCCCTCGACGAAGCTGGGCTGAGCTGAGCTGAGCTGAGCTGAGCTTTTTCCCTTTCCCTTTCTTGGTTTTCGTAAGCTCTCCATGAGCGAACGGCTCCTCTCGTCGTCTTAGCGTTTCTCGTCGCGCATTCCCTTCTCAGCTTCGAGGGCTATCTCTGCTCTCGCGTGCCGCTGCAGGGTGAGTTGTTCTCGTTTGAATGGACGGCTTGTGGGTGTGCGTTTCTGTTGGGGTGTGTTTTTTCTCTGTTGGACTGTCGAGGTGTTTACTTCGGCAGACGAGTGCTTTTGCTTTTTGCTTTGAATTTTTTTTTTTGCGGCGGTAGAACACTACATGCAAGGATGATGGAGCGAGTGACTGCTGGTGGTGTTTTTTTTTTCTCTCTTCGTGTCGTTTTCATGTATGGTTGGGTGGTGGTAGAAGGAATTTGTAGCGATAGGGACGCTGGTGCTGATATGAGTAAAGCGTGACGATGACAGGGTGTGGATGAGTTGCCTTGCCTGTGTGGATTCTTTGAGGTGCCTTCATGGAAAAGGCTTTTGCATACTCACTGTTCCTGAACAATGTTCTCAAAAGTTCAAATTGTTGGGGGACGAAGTAGCTTTCCTCTAATGTTCGATGCGAGTGGAACAGCATCGACTGAGCAATTGGAGAGCAGGAGCGTAGTGATAGGAGAAACATGCCCGTTAGGAAAAGGAGAAATTTTGGGAGTTGAACTTGCACCCGAGCTCTCAGATGATGTTAAGTGACTTAACGGTCTCCGCAGGAGTTTTGAGTGTTAGAAAATGGATTCACTTTGGCAGTCAAAAGGATAATATTTGCACAATAGTTAGCTTTTGGTACTAAATATGGATAATCTCTTTCCGTCTCTCCTTGTCTCCCTCAATTGTACTGTTTGTGACAAAGAAGCTGGCTTGAGTAGTTTGATTATTGATTCTCTGCTTGGTAAATGGAAGCTTATGCGAACTTTTGGAGGAGTCATCTGTCATGCTGCAGTTGAGGTCCTGGTTCCTAGTTCTACAGTAGATTTTTCTATAATACGGTAGGAATGTATGCTCTAATTTTCAAGTTTCATTGTACTGGTGGTACTTTGTTTTATGGCCCTCATAACGAACAGAGATACACAAGTTCACTGAAGTACAAGACGCCACACTTTTGTTTGTGGCCTGTTCTTTCCAAATCTGTTCTACCACTCTTCAGTCGTATGCTAAGTCCCACCTCTCTCCATACATAAAGTGCCAAGACGTTTTGTTGAGATTACTCCTGAACTTTTTTGTCTATAGTGCTATCTCATCTGAAGCTCACTTCACTGGTTCTATGGATAAGGCGGAAGCGGAGCATCCTTGGCTCAGCATTTATGTGCTTGCGGCTCGGTCCTATAATAGAACTTTGCTAAGTCAAAGTGCCTCACCTCGAGAATGTATTTTTTTGCTAATCACTGGCCCTTTTTATCATGGCGTTGAGTGCCAAACTAGTTTTTGGAATACACCCGTAAGATACTTTTAAGCAGTGCATATTTATATCCCAGTATGTTTGGAAATGGTAATGTGGAATCACTTTGTCAGCATAAAGCTTTTTGACTCCTTTGAACTTCTAAAGATGGACTATGAATCATGCCCTTGCTCTTCGCTTCATCTGATAAGATTGCATCCATTAACTGTTTCTTTTATTCTTTGCCAGCATCCACTATCTGTCGAGCAGCCTATGAACTGCCAGCCTCTGTAACTTTTTGCATAATTTGATGAAGATCGCATCCATAGACCTTTTTCCTTTTCCCAGCATCTGTTTACTGTTTCTTTTTTACTTCATTTCCTTCTGTCTATGAGCACTTGATACTGCATTTTCTGCTTAGTTCAGTTAGTAACACTCTCATTTCCATGTTCTTGGTTTTAGATCTCGTTTCTCAAGCGAAATGGCGAATCTTCGGTCTCTGTTTTCACCAAGACACATGTTAGTGCTTTCTGTTGCACTTAATGTGAGCTTAGTGCTCAAAATTATTCAACAGAGAAAGAATAGAAGGGAGAAAGTAAGTGGAATTTATGTGGAGAAGCCAAAAGATGCTCAGATTGCTGAAGAGTCCCAAATTGAAGCCAGTTCCATTCAAAACATGCACCCAACACCTTCACCAATGGCTGTAAATGGGGAAGATGCAGATGACGGGAGAAATGTGATCAATCTTGACCAGTAAGCCTAAACTGTTCTTTTTCTTGACATACTGAGATGTGCTAGTCATAAGATCCCTCAATGCTTAATAAATACCTCTGCAAGGAGGTCTAATAATATTATGGACCAATAAATTTACTGCTTGTCACAAATTGATAGCCTTCGCTATAGAGCTTTTTCTTCTTGCATCACTCCTCTTCTAGTTGTGTTTGTTCTATGTCCTCATAAGTTAAAAAGGCAAGCCATTTTTTGTGGACATATTACACGAAAGTACATGCCACAGGTCTCATGGTTCTATGTTCAACATTCCTTCTTGCAGCGGTGATCCTACATTGTATGAGAGATATTGGCAAGAAATGGGTGACAAAACCGCAGTGGTGATACCAGGCTGGCAGTTCACCAGTTATTTCTCAGACGCCGGGAACCTCTGCTGGTTTTTGGAGCCTGAGCTTGCCAAGGAGATTGCTCGTCTCCATAAAGTGGTTGGTAATGCTATAACAGAGGGTCGTTACATTGTGGTTGGAACGGGTTCTTCACAGCTGTTTCAAGCTGCTTTATATGCTTTCACAGCAAATAATGCATCTGAGCCCTTTAGTGTGGTGTCCGCGGCTCCATATTACTCAGTAAGTGTCACGTCAGTAGTTGATGATATAGAATCATTTAGCCAAAGATAGAAATTGAAGCCATTTTTATGTACAATATGTTCTTTGCAAAACTATTGCACGATGTGAGTAGATTTTATTTGATACGTGAGTAATCATGATCGTAAAAGTGATGCTCTTGACATACTTGTTGTCCGTAGAAGCTTGATTTCTGATTAATGTCCATAAGTTCATAAAACTTAAGTCTTTTAGTGTGTTAGTTTTCAAAGTATGCAATTATACTTTTGGAAATATACTCCGTGTTGCTTACTATTCAAATGACAATACTTGCAGTCATACCCAGCCGCAACTGACTGCCTGAAGTCAGGCCTGTATAAATGGGGCGGGGATGCACGCAACTTCACCAAGACAGGCCCCTACATTGAACTGGTCACTTCTCCGAATAATCCAGATGGCTTTGTCAGGCAGTCAGTGGTCAATCGAAGTGGGGGAATATTGGTGCATGACCTTGCTTACTACTGGCCACAGTATACTCCCATAACATCGGCTGCTGATTATGAGCTGATGTTGTTCACTGTCTCAAAATCAACAGGCCATGCTGGGATGCGCATCGGGTAAGATAATCAGTAAGTGCGACAATATTTTCAAATGATTTCTTGTTTGTTGTAAACTCAAGAGTACTCCCCTGAGTGTGGCAATCCCCAATCTTGTCTACACTGGTAATTAGAGTCGCACAACCGTGGGGTTCCTCTGGTTGGCCTCAAGGAATTGCTTTGATGTGGAATCAAACTCAAAACCTCTTGCTTCATTAGATGGAATGCACAAGCACTTTATGATGCACCAAACCACAAGGGTTTCACAATGTCTTAAAGCAATCTATTGTTCAACTTCAAAATTAATTTTATATAGTCATTATTGTACACTAGGCATGATTATTCACCATCGGTATCATCATGTCGAGTTCCTCTTTGGTCCAGTACAACTGCAGCTATACAGTAGTTAATCATCCCATAACGGCATAGCTGTGACAATTAGTGGAATTCCATGTTCTCAAATTATCAGGAAGATCTTTACCCAAAAAAAAAAAAAATTATCAGGAAGATTCTCTGATAAAAGCTTCTTTTGCAATTGGGGAGTAGTTATTCACTCTACATATAACAGAAAGTAATCTAACGGATTGAAGCTAGACCAATGGTTTAACGCTAAGGCACTTGGTCATACTTCAAACACATGAAGTTTATTATTTACCCGGAGCTGCCATAGTTTGTGTCTAGTTCCATTTACCAAACTTTCAACATCTGAGGAAGTGGAAAATGCATGTAGGCGAACACTGAACAAGATGTCTAGGCATTTCCGTGTCTCTAATTATGCCCATTTCAACATTTTGCAGTTGGGCCCTTGTCAAAGATCCGTCAATTGCCGAGAAGATGGTCAAATACATAGAGCTCAGCACCATAGGCGTGTCCAAGGATTCACAGCTTCGGGCAGCAAAGGTGTTGAAAGTTGTTTCTGACAGCTGTGGAACAGCAGCCAGACCCAGAGAAAACTTCTTTGGGTATTGCCACCAACTCATGGCAGAGAGGTGGAAGCTACTGAGAGAGGCAGTGAAACAAAGCGGAATCTTCAGTCTGCCTGAATTTGAACCAGGATTCTGCAACTTTCTCCAGTGTCTCTTCGAGCCTCTACCAGGTACATAGAACTTTGAAGCTGTAATGGGAGGCACCATGCCATTCATAATGAATTCTTGGTATATTTTCTTGTGGCTTGATATCTTATGCCCCCTGTGCAGCTTTTGCATGGTTGAAATGTGAAGACAGTATAGAAGATTGTGAAAGCTTTCTTAAAAGCCATAACATCTGGACAAGGAGCGGGAGGCATTTTGGGGTTAGCCCCTCATATGTCCGAGTAAGCATGTTGGACCGTGATAGAACTTTTGGCTGTTTCGTGAAAAGGTTATCGCAGATCCGTCTGTGATAATTATTAGTAGGAGCAAAATCTTTTGTACATCAAATGCCTCCCCCCACGTCTGCAGCTAGGATTCTTGTCCCATTTATTCCAATTTTATTTAGATCCACTCACACCGAGCACGAGAGGGAAGTGATTTTATTTGATTTATCCCTCTAATCCATCCTAGGCATGCGATACCATCTGTACCAAGATCCATCTGTGCTAGTCATGAGTATGGGCAACTACTCGTGTACACTAGATCGGTAGATACATCTGTATTGTGAAGAAACGGCGAGGATCTATACTCTGTAATCAAATCCGTTGTGCATGTAAGCATATTTCTTCCTGAAGTATCTTTGGTTCAATTAAGTTAACTGATAAACTCTATGTTGTGGATGGTGGCATCAGTGGGCCATTCACAGTCAAGTGTACTCTGACTTGTGCATATTTTACAGCTAGCTCCTCTCAACAAGATCTGACATTCTCTAGCTTGCTGGGTTCAAGAACTGTTAATGTATTTTAAAGGAGTGGCTTTCTATATAATCTGCAATACCACGAGAAAGTCTCGCTTGCTACTTGATGACGAAGGGAGGCAGAACGAGGGAAATCATCATTGCGCATTGAATCTTATACGAGTCCAGCATCACAACGTGTTCTAATTTGCAGTTTCATGCCAAGTATTAAAGGGACAAAAAGAGACGTTATAAATATTCACAATCCGTCGGTTGTAACCATTCCCCTTCACAGAAATCATGACAGTCGAGTTGTGTGTGAGAGCTCATAGTCTCCTGCCACTTCATACAACGAAATCATAACTCGTGCCAGGATCAAACTGGATAAGTGCATCTCCTTTTGTTACCAATTTGGATAAGTCAAGATGAACACCAAAGAAACTCGCTGAAATTGGCACTGAGTGAGGGGCGACAAAGGCATGTAGAGTCGATTCCTGGCCGTTGCCTCGAGTGCTCTTGTTCATCTTCTGTTCAACAACCCGCGGAAGACTCGGTCATTCCCTCCAAGTGATGCTTCCCACTCCATTGAGGACGTTAAAATGTGAGAGAGTTCATGAACAATTTCTCTCATTTCCGGTCTGTTGATAGCATCATCATTCAGACATCGCCATGCTAAATCCGCCATCTGTGAGGCAAACGCCAAAAAAGCAGGAACATCAGTTTATTGTTCATGTTTTTTTGGGCTCGGTGGCGGGAACACTAGATTGACTCTTCAGTTCATGTCCTGTTACTTTAGCAATTGTAAGCTTTTTGTACGGATAAAGTGTTCGCATGGAGTAGTTTCGTATCGAAGAAATGTTACTCATGTGGTGTTCTGAGATACAGAGCAATCGGTACATATGGATGGACCTGTCCTGATATGGCAGGCATGCTAATCACTGTAGAACTCATCACATGGATATGGAACATAATAAATCAAGCATACTGATTCAATTCCACTGACCTTAAAAACCTCCTCAAAGGGGTAACTCCCTCTCAAGTTACAATCTATGATTGCTTCCAAAGCATTTTGTGGTTGTTGGCCTTCGAAAATCGTTGTCATCTGAGAGAGGTAAAGTAATTGCTGAATCCTGAGATGGGATGTTTGCAACAATTTCATGCAAATAATTTCCTTGTATGGCAACCGATTCTGACTAAGGATATATGCACCTTATGTTTCAATTCACGCGCTAACAGCACTTTGTGTCCTTACAGTTTACAGTAATTGGGAGATTCAATGACAGTATGTCGTATGTCATGTATGGAAATTGGAAAGTGCATGTAGCTAGCACTCTTGCGTGTAAGCTGCACAGAAAACCAGTTACGATCACAAAATGCTCACTTACAGTTGATATTAGGGTCTTAAGCTTATTTGGGTCCCTGTCATCACGAGCTAGAGCGCGCTGACCAGTTACTATTTCTGCTAAAACCACTCCAAAAGCATAAACATCTCCTTTCGATGTCATTTGCAGCTCGCGGACAGACCTGCAGGAAGCAGTAATCCAAAAAGCATAAACCCCCATCAATTTAATCTGAAATGAAATGCATGATGTCCAAAAAACTTTGCACCATCGGTGGGCATGTTTTCTCTGTTTCCCTGGTCACAGAAAAAGAGCAAAGCACCTACTCAGGAGGAATATAACCAGGTGTGCCAACTACACGTGTTGCAAATACTTCTTGTTCATTTGATCGTTCCACCAGTCTTGCGAGTCCAAAATCAGCTACCTGCCAACACAGCCTTTAGCTATTAAATCAACATCAGATTGGGAGTTATTTATCCTAGTAGCTAAAGGCGAAGGCAGAAAGCCTGGAAGGAAACTTCATATGAAACTTCCATCGTACTCGCATCACTAAGAAGTGCTTGCTTAAACCAGTTACCCTTTACCTTTGCTCTGAGCCCCTGGTCGAGTAAAATGTTACTTGTCTTGATGTCACGATGCACATAGCGCGCCTTGGTATGATCATGAATGTACTCGATTCCACTTGCAGCATCAAGTGCTATATTTGCTCTGGACGTCCAGGAGAGAGGTTGGTGACCTGCAAAAACTAGCAATTGAGTACCTTTAACAATTTTTTTTCTCCAAGCTGAAAAAGGAGGTGGATCCATTACTACTGTGACCTTTCAGGAAAGGATCGTGAAGGTGGTCGTTCAGTGAGCCACTTGGAACATACTCATATACCAAGTATAAATGGTTGTCACTGCTTGAATATCCAAGAAGATCCACCTACAGAGCTAGAGAGATCAGTAAGATAGTAGCATGAACATTCGCTCTTTCTTGATCACCATTTTGCATGAGAGATTAAATCATTACCGAACTTTTCTTCTTGTTTGGCCAGTAGATGCTTACCACATTAATGTGATGTATTTTGCACAAAACTTTAAGCTCTGCAAAGAACTCCTTTGAACTGCTGGATTTCATCTTCTTAATAGCAACTTCCTGAGATTGAGATAAAGACATGTTTGGTCTTAGGAAAGGAAAGCAGATCATTGTTCTGGACCGAGCTCAAAGAAAACAGGTGGAGAAAAAGTAAAAGCCCGACATGTGTATCATACCCGGTCTCCCAATATGCCAAAATACACACTCCCATACCCTCCCTCTCCAATTTTTCGAGCATCATCAAAGTCTTTTGTAGCCTCATGCATATCCTCCAAGCTGTACATAACTGGTTTATCTGAATCAAATTTCACATCTGGGAGAAGAATAATAGCTTCATGTTAATATATCAGATATTATGCATGCCTCTACTTGCCTTAAACTCATGAAAGTATCCTTCTTCACTTGTCAGAGAAATAAAATTCAAAGTGGCCCTCTGAGGAAAGACAAGCCTTTCAGTTTCTTTAGCTTGCACACAAGCCTCGTCCTTTTCTGTTTAAATCAAAATTTTATCTCTAGTGCCTTATCATGTCCAGCAAATCTCACTTGAACTCAGGCTATCATGAGAAATTCCCGATTTTTCAGTCACCTAACTGACCTTCAAAATCCTTTTTGTGGAAGAGTTGCTTCAGTGGGGTAGTCCTCTGGGCATCTGTGCTCTTAGTTGTTGCCCCAGGATCTGCTTGTCCCCCTTTGCCCCTTCTGTTTCTCCTTTGATACAACCAAAACAGTATGCCCATTGACGCTAAAGTTACCCCTGACAGGATCAGGATCACCGCTATCTCAATCCACTTCTTCATTTTCCCTGACACATGATAACAAACTGTAAGTGGATGTAAGGTCTTTGAATGAAAAAAATGTTTGACACCGTTCATGATTCCATATATGTCTACTGTATAATGTCCCCGACTTGATCCCGCTTTACTTAGGTCTTAAAATACCTATAATCGTTCACTCTGTGAATGAAAATTTTATGCCTTGCCATCTTAAAATGATAACAGATGATCACTCTTAAACATAAAGAGAAAGATCAGCTTACGTTGCTTGTGACCTCGAGTTGCTCTATTTTCCATAGGTATATACAGCACCCACCCAACATCTATATAACTTGGATCCTGAGTCAACTTTGGGTTTAGTTTCTCGACCTCACTCAAATTTGAGGATAGCAGATGTGCAATCTGTGATAGAGTGTCATGTTCTTGAACTGTGTAAGTCACGATTTCTTGATATCCTTCTTCCACACAACCACACAAGAGATGCATAGTTACCGTATTTCCAGCATTAAATACCTCCTCACCAGTGACATTATAAGCTTGTCCACTGTACCACTCATTGTTGACTCTGGCAAATGAATCGTCTGGCTGTACTTTGTAAGAAGTATCATAGGAGTATCTATTGGTGCCATTCAGGTATCCACAAGTGCAAGGCACAGACACCAGATAATCTTGCTGAGCTCCGTGGATTATCGGTTTGATTTCTGACACGTTGACCGAGTAGAGTGATGCTATCTTTTCTACGTGAAGTCCTCTAGAGATATGGTACAAGTAAGAATTGCACGATTGCGGCGCTTCTGAACATGGGAAAGGCTGCATGAGGCTTGTCTTGCTGAACACACTTAGGGAGAGGGCAGATCTGGAGATAAAAACCAGCAAGATGAGAGACAGGAAGAATTTACTGATCAAACGAGCCATTCTTTGATGAGCATCCGGTCGGCAAATAAACAAAACGCGCTTTTGAGCCTAGAGCTGTCTTTTGCTTTGCACCTTGTTGCTTTGGCGATGACCAACGAGAACATAGGGTGCTGTAATTATGACCAATCCTTTTAAGCCTGTTGAAATATCCATAAAAGAATATTCAGCTGTGCCTTTAGCCAGATCCTTGTCTTTTCCGCCAGGTCAGTATCTTTCTGATCTTATTAAATCTGTATGTGACAAGGGCATGCTCTCTCTTAGCAATCGAACAAACTGCTAGCTACATGTTTTTAAAGAAAATACTGAAGAAAGGGACATGCCCTTTAGTTTAGTTTAAGTTCTGTTCAGGCATACTGTGGAAGGCCAAGGATGTCAAGGAGTGAGTTTGAGCACAAAAGTCCAGGTTCTGGATGCTAATTAGTCAGAATTGGCAGTGATTTGATATTATGGAATGTGATCAGGTGATGCAGAATCGGAGATGGAGGTCTAATTCTGCTAGGTCCTAGCATCATGTCTCTACGTTAGTCAGCACAATCTGAGGTAGCAGCAAGCGCTCCGTTCCATAAACATCTCTTTCATGCACGTCACATTTTTGCGATGATAATTTATGTATTGACATGAAGGATTCGAGCATCTGTGTCTTCATTGCTGTCTTCGAGCAGTGTGGAAGCCGGCCGTGTCTTGATGTTCGTGGAAGTTTATGGGAAAAATGAGACTTTCTCAGCCTAGTTTATTGTCACAAATTGCCAACTGGGCCGGCTACTCTTAACATCAAAGCTGAAGTTTAACGAAAACTTTGACGAAACTTTTGCGGGTCGCAATAAGCCAAATTTATTTTCGTTGCAGATTCAAATTGTCTAACTTACGAACTGCTCTAGTTACTTAGCTTGGCAGTCGATGTGCAAGTTGGGTAAGATCCGATAACAAGCAGCTAACCCAGCGGTACATTTTCAGAATTTCCTTTCATTAAACGAGGACTAGACTAGTAGGGTCATACTCGGCATTCAATAAGAGTCTTACATATGGGTTCGCTAACAAATTCAGGCGACAAGTCTTTAAATACCGATTCGGTATTCTTGCATATTGCAGGTGTTTTCTTCACGATCTTGTGGGCTGGTCTTTGTGATCTCTCGCTTACTCTGTCATCTTATCTTACTCTCCATTGCAAAATTCGGAAAGTAATTTTGCCCCATTTAAGCAATTTGGGTTGGGATTCTGTTTTTAAAGAACATGGGCAATTTTGCTCAAATTTGTTAAATTGGGACAAACATTGTGATAGACAATGTCATTTAAAAGCAATTTTGCTGACTTTAATTAACTTGCCGACAAGGCACATAGGACGGTTTATGTTAAATATTGTCACGCCGAATTTTCCAACCTTGCAAATTACCAATTAAAGTGATCGATTTTCCTTTTATCAAAGTGGCACTCAAGTACACGAAAAAAAAATTCATGGTGCTAAGTGAGCGCCACTCTCAGAAAATCCTTAGATCAATATTTATTTAGAGTATGATTGACCTACAGGCCAACTGTTAAAACATATATTATGGGCCAACTGATCCTTGACCCCGCGGAGGCGGAGGGGTCCTCCGCGGGGTCGGCAGTGGAACAAACTGCGAGTGTGAGTCACTGGGATGCGGCGAGGGCGGAGATACGGTGGGACTCGCCCTTAGGCTCTGCGACTCCAGTGCTTTCCTCCATTTCTTCTTCCCAAAACCAGCATAGGAAACAAGACTAATGGCCCCCTTGAGTTTGAACCCACCACCTAATGCTTTTCTTGGGGATCCCGTCTTGCCTTCTTCGCTTCCACCTTGATTGCACGATGTAGAGAAAGCCTAGAGTGAGTCAATCAAGCTGGAGAAACAATCCTATCTTCATTATCTATACAAGGAAAACAAGACAGAGAGGAGAAAGAATCATGGTCAGATGTATCACCAGTGGCCGCTTCAGGAAGCTGTTGAGCAGGAAGCGAGGAGGCAATAGTTGGTGAAGGCAATAGTTCCATTATGATGAGCAGATATGCCGCCACTGCAATCACCACCCACTTTCGCCCAAAGCTCTTCTTCATCATCATCGTCGCTCCCGGACCAATCGCACAACGACAGTGCCAACGATGAGTAAAGTTCGAAAGTGAAAGGACTGGACGACTTGAATAGTCTTTTATAGCGAGATTCTGCAGCCCCGCACAAGAGATATGGTTTTGTGGGAATGCATGGCGTGGTCACAGTCGTTGACCTCTCGACTTTGCATCTACACGCAGACAGAATTATAATGTATTGAAGCCCACGTGAAATCTGGGAGGTTTCCTCGTACTTGCCCTCGAAACTACATTCTGTTTCTGGAGTCGACCAACCTTTCGTGGACTATGACTTTCTCCATCCCATCGTAGAATTCATCTCCCTCGTGATGACCGCCCAAGCTGAGTGCAAGTGTAGCTGTGAAGTCATCGCTATCTTGCCTAGATTGACATGATCATGATCATGATCGTACCTTATAATACAGCCTGCAGGCATCATCTGTAATGTTTAAGGAGACTCACGAGCGATAACTTCTTGAATGAACTGCCTACTCTTCTGAGTCTACCCCGAGAGAGATTCACCGAAACTCTTGAATAAACAAAGGGCAAAGAAAATTGTGTGTGTGGCAGCCTGGCTGTGTCCCTCTGAAGTCAACTCTTTCTCCAAGTTGATGTTCAAAGGTTTGTTGCGAATGATGACTCCCAGACGAGCGTGCGAAAGATCATTTCGACTTTTGAGGACCGAACTCGGTGTAGGATCTGTGGCCATGGCCATGTCGACTTGGACAACGACAAGCTTTGCCTCATAATACATATTTTGGCACATTCGAAAATAAACAAACGAGTCATTTCTAGATTATTAAAAAAAAAAAAACGAACGAGTCATTTCTATACCCACCCATCGGTGGCCGCGATGGTTTGCGTTCAGTTCCTTTCACGAGAGGTTCTGGGTTCAAAACTAGTAGGTGCTGGTGATTTAAGTAGAGGGTCGTGGCGGTGGAATGCTGCGCTAGCCCCCCGAGGACTAGTCGGGCTTCACCGCTGGTTTGAGCGCAAGCTCACCGGCCGCGCGGACACCTCGGTTATCAAAAAAAAAAAAACGAGTCATTTCTATCGTATATATATGCAGTTGGCAACTTATCCTGATGAATTATCAGAAAAACGAAATAATTGCATCATCTCTCTCTCTCTCTCTCTGATAGAGTATACGTAGCAACTAAGTATAAGGGTTAAAAGACTAAACGTATGTCAGCGAGACCTCCCTTCGAAGAACTTGAAATTAGCGTTCAAGTTATTCCTCATGTGGCTAAAACAACGCCATCTCATTACGGAAAACCGATGCTTTTTTCTTTGTCCTCTCCTTTACTCTCTCTCTCTCTCTCTCTCTCTAGACAACAAGGGTGATCCTCTCTCATCTTCAGCAAACCTCATAACTTTCGCAACTCGATAGGTTTCCACAATAAAGCAAATTTTCAGCATGATTTGCTAGCAAATTTCTTCATGAATCGATACAGGAGGCGGTTCGACCAACATACAGGTTTCATTGGCATCAGAATCAAGAATGCGTAATAGGAAGTTCGTTTGCTTTACTCTGAAAACTTTGTGAGGGACATTTCAGAACTACGGCTTTATCATGAAAACTTCGTCTCTTGCTCACTCTGTGCCATCATATCTTTACTCTCCATTGCAAATTTTGGAAAGTGATTTTATCCCAATTTAAGGAATTGGGGTTGGGTGTTTTTTGAAGAACATGAGAAATTTTGCTCCAATTGGGCAATTGACATGATAGACGATATCATTTAGGAATAATTTTGCTGACTTCGCTTTGCCAGCAAGTCACGTCAGATGGTTTACATTAAAATTTTGTCATGTTAGATTTTCCAATCATACAAATCGCCAATTAAAGTGATAATTTTTTTACCAAAGTGGTACTCGAGTAATAAAAAAAAAAAGTTATGCTCTCTCACAAAATCCTTGGATCAATACCATTTAGACTAAGATTGACCCACAGGCCCAACTGTTATACGTCTATTATGGGCCAACTGATCATCCAAGGCCGGCCTTATTACTTCTGGCAGTAGTGGAACACAATATACATTAGAGAGATCAACAAGCATTGATAATGACTTGGCATAGACATTTCTTGGGCGAAGAAAGGAAAATGATACTAAGTTATTGATATGGATGTCCTTTTTTTTTCGGTCGAAATTGATATGGATGTTTAAGTTATTGGATAAGGAGGGGCCAGAATGACTTGGCTGCGGCCATAATTGCAAAGCGGCTATGGCAGAGACACAATGGCACTTGCCCTCAGGCTCGGCGACTCCACTGTTTTCCTCTTCTTCTTCTTCCCTAAATCAACATAGGAATCAAGACAAATTGTCCCCTTGAGTTTGAACCCACCACGACCACCTAACGCTTTAAGAAGAAGAAGAAGAAGAGGAGGAGGAGGAGGAGGAGGAGGAGGAGTTGAGTGAATTGCTTGTAGAATGTGTTGAGTATATTTATAAGGTTAGACTCACAGGTCAGGTGCGGTGCGGATATGAAATGAATATCAGTATTTCAATGGACGAGTGCCCTTTATTATAATGGGTCTGGAACATTAAGCGTTCCATCAAATCTAAGTTCATCGAAAATTCTGACAATTAACCCATTAAAAAATGGGCCATCAACTTTCATATTACCAAACTAAGCACAAATATTGCCGATTTGATCAAAATATAGTCCACAGGTCATCTGAAGTCAACTCTTTCTCCAACTTAATGTTCAAAAAGACGAGCGTGCAAAAAATCACTGTTACCTTTGATGACCGAACTCGGTGGATGATATGTGACGGTGGCCATCGACTTGGATGACGACAAGCTTCCCCGACTGATGTGTTGAATATATGTCTCGAGTTTAAGCCCAAAGAGAAATCTAAATATTCTGAATTGGATATTTTGCGAATTTCCGAAACCGAGCAAAAAGGAAATATTTGAAATTCACTTTCCTAATGTATGTTGGAGTCCTTGTTCTCAAACTGGAAAGTCCACGTGGACTTTATGTTGAACTTTGACTATGTCAACATGTCAGAGAAAGAATAAGAAGAAATAAAAGATAAGGTTTCCTGTAGAAGTCAGTTTGGGTTGTTTGGGATTTATATCCTTATATATTCTTGAACTTGGCCGCAAGAAGAAGAAGAAGTCTCGATGCACCGTTGTTGATAAAGAAGTCTTGAAGCGCCGCGGTTGACGTGAAGACGTTCGTGAGTGCTTGGCGGTAGGTGTTTCCGTGAATTCTCGTTCGTGAATTATATCCAAGAAGAATTAGTGTTCAAGCATAAATCTTGTGATAAGATTTGTGTACAATTCTTTGCGAGATTGAGAGATTATTTCGTGAGAAATTGTAAGGCTAAACACTGCGTGAGTTATTGGGTGTAATTGGGGCTTGGGAAATACTGAGAGTGTTTGAGTGATTCGAGTGTGATTGTAATCTCCGTTGTATCGCTTGATCTATAGTGGAATTCCGTGCTGCTCTCCCCGTGGACGTAGGTCACTACGACCGAACCACGTAAATCTGGTGTTCGATTTATTTTCTTATTCTGTCAAATTTATTGTTCGATCGCTTGGCTTCCGCAACAATTGGTATCAGAGCTTGGCTTGACTAAGTTAAAGCGAATCGATGGCGATAGAAGAAGGAAAAGTGAGAATCGACAGATTTGATGGGAAGGATTTTGGTTTCTGGAAGATGCAGATTGAGGATCAACTATATCAGATGAAACTGCACGTGCCCCTGTCTGGGGAGAAACCAGAGACGATGAAGCAAGCTGATTGGGATTTGCTGGATAGACGAGCTTTGGGTGTTATTCGGTTGACGTTGGCTCGTAACGTTGCGTTTAACATCGTGAATGAGAAGACCACTGCGGGTTTGATGAAAGCCCTGTCGGACATGTACGAGAAGCCCTCTGCGATCAACAAAGTCTACTTGATGCGACGTCTATTTAATTTGAAGATGAGTGAAGGTGCGTCAGTTGCCGATCATATTAATGAATTCAATGTGATCTTTAGTCAATTGAGTTCAGTTGATATTGACTTTGAAGATGAGGTACGTGCTTTGATTCTATTATCCTCATTGCCTGATAGTTGGAATACTACTGTTACTGCTGTTAGTAATTCCTCTGGGTCAACAAGTTTGACGTTTGATGGTGTTCGAGATTTAATTCTGAGCGAAGACATCTGTAGAAGAGAATCTGGCGAACATGTATCTGCTGCTTTAGTAGGTGTAAATAGAGGAAGAACTGGTACACGTGTTAGCAGAAATAGTATGAACTCGAATAGACGAAGTCAGTCTAGGACTGGTGGTGTTGTCTGTTGGAGCTGTGGCAAAAGGGGGCATCTTAGAAGGGATTGCTTTAAGCTGAAGAACGACAAAGGTAAAGGAATTAAAGTTGAATCTGCGGATGATATTGCAGCCATAGCTGATGGTAATTCGGATGATGCTGATTATGTCTTGTCTGTCACTGATAATTCGTCGTTTGGCGGATGGATTATGGATTCTGGTTGTTCTTTTCATGCTACACCAAATAGAAACTGGTTTATTACTTATCAATGCACGGATAATAGTAAAGTGCAGTTGGGGAACAATTATGAATGCGATGTTATTGGTTGTGGTGATGTTAAAATCAGAATGCATAATGGAATTGTGTGGACATTGACTGGAGTGAGGCATGTTCCAGAGTTGAAGAAAAATCTGATTTCCTTGAGTGCTCTAGATTCAGCTGGGTGTCGGTATTCTTCAGAATGTGGAGTTCTGAAAGTTGTTCGAGGTGCCTTGGTGATAATGAAAGGAATCAAGCATAGTGGCCTGTATGAGCTTCAAGGAGAGACAGTGATGGAATTCGTTGCAGAAACGTCGAATGCATCAGTTCGAGAGTTTGAATTGTGGCATATGCGTTTGAGGCACATTAGTAAAAGAAGCTTGAAGGTTCTAAGTGAAAGAAATTTGCTATGTGGTTATGTGGCTAACGAACTGAATGTATGCAGGTGCTGTGTTTTAGATCAACGGCAGAAAGTGCAATTCAGTGAGACTGTAAGAGAAACCACAAATATTGCAGAATTAATTCACTTGGATGTTCGCAGGTTATCGCGGTTTCCTTCGAGGAAGAGTGTCAGATTTATGTTAACAGTTGTTGATGACTACTCGAGGAAGACGTGGGTGTTTGTGCTTAGGCACAAGTTTGATGCTGTTGTCAGGATCAAGCAGTTAAAAGCTTTGATCGAAAAGGAGACTGGTAAAACGATCAAGCAGGTGCAGACTGACAATAGTATGGATTTTTGCTCGGAGCTGTTAAACGAATTCTGCATGAAGGAAGGCATAGTGAGACACCGCACTAGTGCCAATGAACCACAACATGTTGCAGAGTTGATGAGCAAAACATTACTAGAGACGGCCCATAAAATGCTCTCTAGTGCTGGTATGGCTAGAAGGTTTCTAGCGGATGCGCTTAGTACGGCGAGCTACCTGAAGAATAGATCCCCATCGACTGCGATTGAATGTCGGACTCCCGAAGAAGTGTGGTCAGGTAACGTTGCTGATTATTCTGTTCTTAGAATATTTGGTTGTCCATGTTATGTTCGAGTTAGTGATGGTAAGCTCGATGGAAGGACAAGAAAGTGCATGTTCCTAGGTTATGCACAAGGTGAACGGGGCTATAAGTTGTGGTGCCCGGAATTAAATTCACTTATTATCAGCAGAGAAGTTATATTTGACGAGTCTCCAGTACTTCTGACTAGGAGTGTTAATAGCAGTGTTCATACGGATCTGAACGGTGTTCAGCTTGAGGTGGAGTTGCAACCAGAAACTCCTGAGGTAGCGGGCACTAGCGAAATAATCGACACGGATGGTGCTTGTAGCGAGGTGGAGCCTATTAAGCCAACGGTTGCTGTAACTGCTGAACTTGACAAGGTGCGTTTTCGATCTCCGAATAGATATGGATGCAATGATGGTTTTGTTTTATCTGCGATTGAGGAGATTGTGTCGAAAAATCCTTATGGATCGGTTAAAGGTGCATGTGGAGTTGGTGTTATGATGAGGTCCACGGCTATGGCAAAGTTCAAGCGAGGCTTGGACTTGAAAGACGTCTGTGGCGGTTGAGCCCATCGGGGGCTGTGGGAGAGTAGTAGCGAAATTCGGATTCTATCAAAGCGATTGTGATTTGGCTCAAACGTCGAGCCAAGGTGGAGATTGTTGAATATATGTCTCGAGTTTAAGCCCAAAGAGAAATCTAAATATTCTGAATTGGATATTTTACGAATTTCCGAAACCGAGCAAAAAGGAAATATTTGAAATTCACTTTCCTAATGTATGTTGGAGTCCTTGTTTTCAAACTGGAAAGTCCACGTGGACTTTATGTTGAACTTTGACTCTGTCAACATGTCAGAGAAAGAATAATAAGAAATAAAAGATAAGGTTTCCTGCAGAAGTCAGTTTGGGTTGTTTGGGATTTATATCCTTATATATTCTTGAACTTGGCCGCAAGAAGAAGAAGAAGTCTCGATGCACCGTTGTTGATAAAGAAGTCTTGAAGCGCCGCGGTTGACGTGAAGACGTTCGTGAGTGCTTGGCGGTAGGTGTTTCCGTGAATTCTCGTTCGTGAATTATATCCAAGAAGAATTAGTGTTCAAGCATAAATCTTGTGATAAGATTTGTGTACAATTCTTTGCGAGATTGAGAGATTATTTCGTGAGAAATTGTAAGGCTAAACACTGCGTGAGTTATTGGGTGTAATTGGGGCTTGGGAAATACTGAGAGTGTTTGAGTGATTCGAGTGTGATTGTAATCTCCGTTGTATCGCTTGATCTATAGTGGAATTCCGTGTTGCTCTCCCCGTGGACGTAGGTCACTACGACCGAACCGCGTAAATCTGGTGTTCGATTTATTTTCTTATTCTGTCAAATTTATTGTTCGATCGCTTGGCTTCCGCAACATGATGAATCATAAATCAGACGTTTTCTTTGGCTCATTCGAACTAAAGAAATGACTCATTTCTATAATGTGTGTATATACTTATGGAGCCTATCTAGGTAAATGGGTTCAAAGTTAGATTCATGTTTGAAGAATTTGAAATTAGTGTTCGCATAATGTTGAATTCATATTTGTTCTAAATACATATCGTGCCAATTTGGATTGCTATGTCGTGTCGAACCGGTTTTATACATATTTGTTCTCGAGGCCAACCTCTTAATTATGGAAGTAGTGGAACATGATATACCTAAGAGAGATCAACAAGCATTGATAATGACTTGGCATAAACATTTCACGGGCAAAGAACTGAAAAAGATACGGTCAATATGGATGTCTTAAGTCATTGGATGAGGAGGCGGAACGACTTGGGTGCGGCCGAAATTGCGATGCGGCTAGGCTGTAGGCACGATGGGCCTCGCCCTCAGGTTCCGCGACTCCACTGCTTTCCTCTTCTCGTTCTTCCCAAAATCAACGTAGGAATCAAGACTAATTGCCCCCTTGAGTTTGAACCCCACCACCTAGTGCTTTCCTTGGGAATCCGGCTGGAGGAAGATTCCTATGTTCATTATATACTGAAGGCAAACTTTCTCTCCATAAGAGAAGAAGAAGAAGAATAAGAATGGTGGTATGTATTACCAGGGGCATCAGGACGATGTTGAGCAGGAAGCAAAGAGGCATTCGTTGGGGATGGCACTAAATCCACCATGAAGACCAAATATACTGCCACTGCCATCACTACCCACTTTCTCTCAACGCTCTTCTTCTTCATCATCACTCTTGGACCATGCAAAATCGCAATGCAATCACACCGCGAGAGCATCGACGATGAGCTTTGGCTATAGGCAAATTCCGAAAGTAAAAGGACTGGACGACTTGAATAAAGATAAGATGGCGAGATTCTTGAGCCTCGCTGAGAAAGATGGCTTTATGGAATTCATAGCAGGATCACTGTCGTTGTCCTCTCGACTCTAAGTCTACGCTGACACATAACTACGCCGTGTTGCGGCCCATCCGAACCTTGGGAGGATTCCTCGTCCTTGCCCTCAAAACTCTAGTCGTCTCTGGATTCGAGCAACCATTCGTGGACTTTGATTTTCTGCATTCCACCATTGAATTCATCTCCCTCGTGATGACCACGCAGGCTGATTGTCATTGTAATTGTGAAAGTCTCGTGATCGCGACAGTGATCATAACCCTGTAATTGTTATCACTTGTGGAATGTGTTGAAACTGTTTACAATGTTAGACTTCACTGGTCAAAGCGCGGATGACGCGTGCGAAACGAAGTGTGTGGGACATCAAGCCTCCCATCAAATTGAAGTTTGTCGAAAATTCGATAAGGTATACGGATTGATATTTGTTCTATATACATACCGTGTCAATTTGGATTGCTATGTAGCATCAAACAGGTTTTATCTGTGTTATAGAGAGCTGTAACCATGAAGATTGGAACTTGCGACCTCAAAAATGAGGAATACTACATGACCATTCAACTTGTTGACACCTAAATTTTAACTAGCCATTTAGGAACAATTGCATAGAAAATTAGGGATTAATTTTTTAACCCCTAAACAAAAAATATCAAAATTGCATAGCATATAGTTTAAGTTCGTATAGGTTAGTTGCATTTCGCATTGGACCGGCGGTGGCGAGAAAGCTGAAAATTCATCGTGTAAACCAAGCTCGAGCACTCGGTTCACTCAAGGGATTAGGGGCCAAAATTCACAAGTCTAAAATGCTTTGGTTGTTTTAATTTTAGCTTAAATCAGCTCGAATTAATTTGGCACATTTGGAATTAAAATAAAATTAAATGATAAAGCCTAAGTCTAAGCCCATTAGGACTAGGAAGCCCGGTTAATTGACCTAGGGTTGCGATATAAATATGTCGTTATGCGTCATAATCAAGGGGGGCTCTCATAATTTTCAAGATCAGGTTTTCAAAGAGAGCACAAGATACACGTGAGGAAATAGCGAGACTGAAAAGCAAGAGTGAGAAAGCGCCGCCTCATCGCCACCCTACCTCGTGCCCGCGCCCACGCCGCCCACTCACAGCCAGACCTGTGGCTGTGGCTGTGAGTAGCTTGCTGCCGTCGTTACTCAACAACAATCCCTGCCGCTGCTACTGCCATAAAACAGTGGCCCAACTCAACACCTTCTCATCGACGACGAAACCGCGAAGCTCCACACGATCTGCTGCCCCCCGAGACTGGGATCCTTTGATGCCATCGACGAAGTAGCTGAGCTGCTGCCCTTAACGGTCCCGCGCCGTTGTAGCTGGACCCTTCTTTGTCGTCAAGTCTCCAGTCCAGCCCTACACTAGTCAAGCCAACGAGTTGCCAGTCCAATCCCTATGTTCCTCCTGGTGTGCTTGTTTTGTTGCAACATGCCCAAAATTCCACAAGCGTCCTTGAAGTTCCTTTGGTGTGTAGTCCGGCCATTAGCCCATGGAAGATACAAAGAGAGGGAAGGGCATAAAGGAGCAATAAAAGACAGAAGAAAAAGATTGTTTTTTTTCTTTCTTGCAGGTTATCCACGTTCCACCACTCTTTTGCTTTGCTGACCACTAAAGTTAGGGAGTCCCATTCCAAAATACCGCCGTTAGCCTTGCTGAGCTGCAAGCCTCATCGACCACAGCAGCCCCTACGCCGCCGTCGGTCACCATCCTGATCCGCAAGCTCGAGTCCGATCCAAGTTCAAATTGGAAATATTCACAAATTAGGTAAGATTCTCATCTATAGTCTTAGAATATTTAATTTCCTAATCTTTCGGGTATTTGAATATTTCGTGAATAGGGCGTGGATTGCTAGATACTTTAGGATGATGTGTGTTATATCCGCAATATTTGAAAATACTCGAAATTAGGAATCATTCATAATTTGGCAACGTATCTGGACGACTATATGACCTTATCTCTAAGGTACAATACGCGGCGATACGGAAAATCGATAACTTATCCATAATTACTTGGATAAGATAATAGATTTTATTCGCTTTCCAACTTGAACAATCAGTTTTCCGTCGATATCTATAACCCTATAGATATGACTGTTGGTTTGATTTCTTTGCCTTATCTGAATTTGAAGAATCTTGCGGATTGCATAAATTATTTGAATGTAGTTATCTTTATTTGATTGCTTTCCTTTTAAATAAAGAAAATCCAAAAATTTGTTAGTTAGTTTTAAATTAGAAGTTTTGCATGCTTAGGGAACCCTAAATGTATCTAGAAGATGGGATAATTATTATATTTAAATTAGGACTTGAGATAATTTATTTCCTAGTTTAAATTAGGTATTATTCTAATCCTAATAGATTATTTAGGTTATTTTCTTATTCCGAATTTCATTGGAAAAATACCAAAAATAAATCATTTGTCCGTTATTAGAATTAGATCACGTCGTCTCATGACATATAGTTTGTATGCTAGGTTGTATTAATTGCATGACATTTTTTGCATGTCATTGCATATAGGTTAGTTTGTATTTTAATAAAGCGCAAACCCTAAAGAACACCTTGAGTGCCTTACTTTGTTAATTAGAAATCATATTAGGATTGTCTGTGTGATTTTCTACTAACAATGCAGATGCTTGCGTTGCTTTAAGGTACGTCATTCTCCTAACCTTGCAATCTATTTATTGCTTTCTTGGGTGTTAAATTGGTGGTTTGCGCACCCGCATGAACACCTCACATGTTAGTGAATAAGTAATAAAATGGATCCAGACTACCTGCATAAATATTTTTGAAAAGAAAAGGTACCGAAAGGGCGTTAGACTAGATCTAGCGTAACCAAGTCACCGAGGTTAGAATCTCTGGTTCGTAGAAATAAAACATATCTCCCTATATTTTATTTAGGTTTCTGATCGACCTACCACAAATAAATTAGTGGCGACTTCAAGCATGAAAACTTTTGCATGTTAAAAATTTAAACCCTAAGTTGCAAATTTGTAGAGGCTTGGAAAGGCCCGAGTTAGGCTTAGTCTTAATAATCCATTAGCCTGAGAAAATTTAGGTCGCGACACAACTCAAAAGAGTTTACTTAACATGAGGTATAAGTAATAGAATATAATAGCTCTCACATGGAAAAATAATAATAAAAAAAAAGAACCTGGTTCTTGCGCTGAATCATGAATCGGCCTAGAACCAACTAAGTTAGTTTTGTGTCGATTCCAAGATCACCCTCTTCAGTACATGGTTCCAATTATTTAGAACTAAGACTTATAGGATTGGTTCCAAGTGCCAGACTTGGAAACTATCACTTCTAGTAGAAGAGATTATATGGTTATGTGAGGAAATGGGATAGATTGTCCAAAAAAAAGTCATTTTGGTGGGAAGGAGTACATTGACAAATTTTCAAAAAAGTTTAGCCTTTACTTCTGGAAGTAGCGGAACACAATATACCTTAGAGAGATCAACAAGCATTGATAATGACTTGGCATAGACATTTCATGGGAAAAGAAAGGAAAATTACACGGTCGATATGGATTTCTAAGTTATTAGATGTGCAGAAGAGGAAGGCCCGGAACATCATCGTGGTGGATTGGAGGATTAGGACGCGGCGAGGGCGGAGACACGATGGGACGCTCCCTCAGGCTCCGCGATTCCACTGCTTTCTTCTTCCCAAAATCAACATAGGAATCAAGACTAATTGCTCCTTTGAGTTTGAACCCACCACCTAATGCTTTTCTTAAAGATCCCGTCTTGCCTTCTTCGCTTCCATCTTGATTACACAATTTAGAGAAAGCCTAGAGTGAGTCTATCAAACTGGAGAAAGAATCATATGTTCATAATCTAATAAGGCAAACTTTCTCGCCGCAAGAAGAAGAAGAAGAAGAATGCAGATGATGATGATGATGGTGATATGTATTACCAGGGGCATTAGGAACATGTTGAGCTGGAAGCAAAGATGCATTCGTTAGTGAAGGCAATAGATCCACCATGATGAGCAGAAATGCTGCCGCTGCTGTCGCCAGCCACTTTCTCTCGACGCCCTTCTTCACCATCATCGCTCTCGGACCATGCGAAATCGCAGTGCAATCTCACTGCAAGAGCGTCGACGATGAGCAAAGGATCATAGGCGAAATCCAAAAGTGAAAGGACTGGACGACTTGAATAAATAATGTAGCGAGATTCTTTAGCCTCAATAAAGAGAAAATGACTTTGTGGAATTTAGGGTGTGATCCCAGTTGTTGGCTTTGATTTTCTGCATTCCAACATTGAATTCATCTCCCTCGTGATGACCACGCAAGTGGAGCGGGATCGCTTGTGGAATTTGTTGAGATTGTTTTTAATGTTAGACTTGACCGGTCAAGTGCAAATGATACGTATGAAATGAATATCAATATTTCAACGGATTGGTACACTTTATTACAATTTGTTTGGAATATTAAGCGCTCCCACTACAAAAAAATTAGGTTTTAGCGACGAATTTTGCCAAATTGGCAAATTCGTCGCTAAACGAATTTGCGACGAAATTAATGACAAAAAAATGCGTCGCTAATATGCCGTCGCAAAATTTTGCTACAAAAAATTTCAATTTTCGTCTCTAATTTGAAACGAAAAGAAATTCGTCGCTAATTATTCGTGGCAAAATTCGTTACTAATTTGCCACGAACTTTATTTGTTGCAAAATTCGTCGCTAATTAATTGTGACAAAATTCGTCGTTAATTTGTCAAGAATTATATTCATCGCAAAATTTGTTGCTAATTATTCGTAGCAAAATTCGTTGCTAATTTACCACAAAACTTTTTTTTTTGGTCAATAATTTGCGACAAACTTATTCGTGGCAAAATTCGTCGCTAATTTTGCCACCAAGAATTTTTACTTTCGCCATTAACATTATTCATGAATGAATTTAGCGACGATTGTTTATTAATTCTTTAGTGACAAACTCTTCGATGAATATCGTATAGAGACGAAATTAGCAACGAAATTTTATTTTTGCAACGAACTTTTGTAATTTGTAATTGTACGATAAAATCATTTATTTTATTTTTCGATTTTAAACCTAATTAAAAGAAAATTTAATTTTTGAAATTTATATTTAACATTGATTAAGCACTTAATAACATCAAAATATTATAATAATATGAAAACGAAATACATTCATCGACATTTTCCACAAGAATGACACAAATAAAGAACCAAACTGAAAGGTGCATTCTTCCTCTTCAAGACAGACCTTCTCAATTGAGGAACTATCCAACCAAAAGGTGTTCTCAGCCTCGTTATCAAAAAAAAGTTCACAGAATATGTTCTTGGATCACCAAGTCTAGCAGCCAAACCTTCTAACCTTCTCCATGTCAACTTAAGTAGCTTCATGTCAATGGTTGCAGGTGAAGTCCCCAAATTTGACATACCAAGACAGTTCCTCTCATCCAAATCATGCACTGGTCTTCTGCTTCTAGTAACCTCTTGAAGCAAGTGATCGCCATTAATCTCCACAGAGGGAGTATTTCTTAAACAAACTTGTCATGATATATGATTACCGTGGGGCACCTGGATTCGCACTAAGAAAAGTTGACTACTCAGAAATAGATACAGTCAACCAAAATGATAATAACAAGTTGTCACTAATAACACTCAAAAACAAAGGCCACAGAAAACTTGAATCTTTCTTATGAACAATGGCAACATATTACATAAGGGAGGTAAAAAAGGGAGTCTCAGACAAACCTTCCCCCACAACCCAAGGAAAAAGCAAAATATGTACAGTTGCTCGAAATAAGTTGCCCTTACCAGTAAAATGAGCATATCTCCTTTTGAAGAAAGAGGAGCTTGATCTCAACCAATGATCTTCTGTTATTCCCCTAGAATTTTCGAAAATCTGTCTCCCATGACAAGTTGCAACACTCTTTGAGTGAAACTAGATATCAGAAAGGTCAGTGGTGTGATAAAAAAGACGTAGTACATTTGTAACTTGTACAAGAGAGAACCTAAAGCACCTGCACACCATAATGAGGCCAAGTAGAATGCATAATGGCCATAAGGACCCTTTTGCTTCGTACAAGATGATTGTGGTGGATGCGTTCTAATTTATCTGTCACACTTGTCCAAAGTACGCACCAAAAATCGTGTAAAGCTTTGACTTTAGATTGTCACCTATAAATTTTTGCCCTGTCGCTTTTCATTGAATAGGTCTTTGCCAATCCTTTTAAAAAAGGATCTTTGCAGTACACTTTCATGAATAGTTTTTGGAAGAGAATATACCAAAGAATGAACGACACTACACCTAAAGCATAAAGCACATGTCCTCAGCTTTTGGATGATAAAACCTAAATTTTTCTCCTTCGAGCCTTGGACACTCAAAACAAAAAACCAACTAAAACAAGGACCTGAATTTGAAAACAATCATTCGTTTTGCAAGAAACGACAGCTTCTCAACATCCAGTTCAATGAAAGTCTATATGCATCGCAAGCTAATTGATCTTAATTAATTAGGAAAACATGGACACTAGATGAAAATATGCTTGAGCAAAGGGCCTTGTCTTGCATTGTCCAGAATCCACCTCTAAGTGACTGGTGCAACCAATTCTCTAATCTAGATGCGATGGATTAAGACCTTGACTTACCTGAACAGTCTGTTCATTGATTTTAGAATGTGTGTCAAAACGGCGAAGCGTCAAGCCATATGTCCATTTCTTCTTGTGAAGATTAAGTAGCATTTTTTCCTCCAATTCATTCTTTCTGTAATTGATGGCAATTGAGTAATAGTGTCTGTTCAGCCCATGTATCAATGCCTAAAAATATGAAGTCAACCCCATGAGATAAGATCAAAACTCAATATTCAAAGAGAGCATTATCTGGTCAGCACTCACTTGGATGGACGGTTTGTTGAGATGTCCAAGGTTGGAGGTTGTCTGCCTGGGTTCTTGGCCAAGCATCATGGTTTGTGGGTTGATCAAACGGAAGGCATCAATCACCACCTTCCCTTTGACACTCTAAATGGGATCCACAACTACTGCAACCGCACACTGATTTAAAGCCTAGAAACTTTGATTTTATAAGAACACATCACAAGTATAAAGCAACCTTGTTAACAATTGAATCCAACTGGAAACCTATAACCAATTATAGTCTAGCAAAAAAAAGACATAAGAAACCAATCATACACAAATGCAATAGGCTATGGTCATCAACCAATGGTGAAAATATCTAAAATATCTTGAGTTACAACTCTTCGATTGAATCCCCAAAGCCACAACCTTCAACCAAAACCATCCACACACCACTCCTAATAGAGAAGCTCTTGAGATAATTTAGAGAATAATGCCAAGTATCTAAAGACTAGTAGTCCACTAAATTGGTTCACTAACTGATGCAGCAGAGTTCTACTTAATGTTGAATATGGCCTCCTTGTTCGCAAGCTCAACTACAGTCTATAATATAACTTAGTAAATCAATTTAGTAGATCATCTTTACAAATTTAATGTTACTCTAATTTGAATAACCTCTCGGCTCTACAGCTCGCCTCCAAAAGAGCAATTTGATATTCTCAGTCCCCCCCCAAACCCACCAGCAAGTCGAGAGAAAACTTTTAACAATTAAGATGGCTAAGTCACCGTTCGCAGTAACAATCAAACTAAGGGACATATTGTCACCACTGGACATAATTCACACACCCAAAGGAAGTGACTGGCAATGCTGAGCAAAAATAAGTCTGCTAGTATCCCAGATTGCAAAAGACACACACACACACACACACACACACACACACACACACACAAGAGCTGTGCTGGTGCCACCTAAATGAGCGCATAACAACAGAACACACACACACACACACACACAAGAGCTGTGCCGGTGCCACCTAAATGAGCGCATAACAACAGAACAAATCCGAACCAGAACCCAGAATAGCACAAACACGAACTATCCTACAACTACGTTTTTCCCAACAAAGTCAGTAACTACTCGACTAAAAAAACCCCCTAAAACCACGAGCCGCCTCAACGATTACACCCCAATTACCCTAAGACGTCACGACAAAAAACCCACCCGAAAAATAGCAAGCGAATTCAAACCACCACAAACCCAACAGCACACAAGCGAGAAAATGAATTTAGCCACGAAAATTAAGTATTGCAACATTTCCCTACTATATTTATTTCCATGGCTAATTAACCACGAATTTAGCCACGGAAATTAAGTATTGCCGTTAGCCACGAAAATTAAGTATTGCCGCATTTCCCTACTATATTTATTTCCGTGGCTAATTAGCCACGAATTTAGCCACAAAAATTAAGTATCACCGCATTTCCCTACTATATTTATTTCAGTGGCTAATTTAGCCACGGATTCAACCACGAAAATAAAAAAATAGTTTGGAAAGTGAAGCGAGAGTTTATTTTCGTGGCTGAATCCGTGGCTAAATTAGCCACGAATTTTTTTTCATTGCTAATTAGCCACGGAAAATTTTTTGTCTTAGATTAGCGACAAGTTTTTTTTTTCGTTACAATTAGCGACAAATTTAGTTTTCGTCGCAAATTAGCGATGAATAATTTTTCATCGCTAATTTTCCGTTGCTAAATCCTTGTTTTTTTGTAATGTCCATCAAATCGAAGTTTGTTGAAAATTCGGGCAATTAACCCATTGAATGGGCCATTGACTTTCGTATTACCAAACTAAGCACAAATGTTGTTGATTTGATCAAAATACTGTCCACAGGTCATCTGAAGTCAACTCTTTCTCCAACTTAATGTTCAAACAGATAAGCGTGCAAAAAATCATATTTACTTTTGATGACTGAACTCGGTGGATGATCTGTGATGGTGGCCATCGACTTGGATGACGACAAGCTTCCCCGACTGATGAATCATGGCCGGATACATGTGTGAGTTGTGTTAGAGAAGTTTAATAATAAAGAATTGATGTGATTTGAAATAGTTAATATAACCTAGTTGGTTCATAACTAATGGCAACTTTTGAGTAAAGGTAAATCCAACTTAATATGTTAACGGGCTTAGACTTGGGCTATCTCTTGACGATATGCCCAAGTAAAGGTATCAGACTTATGTTACGCACTCCCAACAAATAAAAAATTGAACATTTTCTTGGCTCATTCAAGCATAAAGAAATGAGTCATTACCTTACCAAAAAAAAAAAAAAAAGAAATGAGTCATTTCGTGGTGGTGGGTCCTGCGCTAACGTTACTCCAGGTTTACCCCTCCGGCTGTCGACCGTGTGGGGGGTTCCTGGGTTACCAAAAAAAAAAGAAATGAGTCATTTCTATAGTGTGCATATGTATGTGTGTGTATATACATATAGAGCCTATCTAGCAGCTAGGTCAATGGTTTCGAAGTTGGATTTATGTTTGAAGAATTTGAAATTAGCTTTCGCATAATGTTGGATTCATATTTTTCTACATACATATTGTGTCAATTTGGACGGCCACACGGTGTCGAACCGGTTTTATATATATTATAGAGAGTTGTACCCAAGAGATTTGGAACTTGTGACCTCAAACGCGAGAGTTCACTCAAAATGGCCACTCAACATTCAAGAGTTCACTTAACATGACATATAAGTAATAGTATATGATATCTCTAACCTAATTTTTGCGCAAAAGCCGAAACCGACCGAGAACTGATTGAGTCAATTCTATGTCAATTCCAAGAACACCCTGTTCAGTACATGGTTCCAATTTTTCAAAATCAAGACTTATGGGTTGGTTCCAATTTCTGGCCTTGAAACCAATCACCTCTAATAGAGTATATTATATCATTATTTCATAAAATGTTGCCCCAAATGGGCCAAGATAAGCAGAACGGGCCCACTGACATGAACGGAGTTTAGGTTTCTAAATGAAAATTGAATGTGGAAGCTGGACCCCGTATGCAAACCAAGATGCAGGCCCACCCAAATTTGGGCCTATTATGTTTGATTTGGCCTTAAACCACCAATAACGATTGAACTATTGCTTCGGCTTTAAAACGGAATCACCTGAAGTAGGAAAAAGTATACGTTTACGCCATATGGCTATGGCGATGTAGTATGATCGACCAATCACCATAGTTCGCGTACTATAAATCTCATCTTACTTGGCACCATATGTGTCATGGTCTCACTTTTGATTGGTTTATTGCACCATGTGTCATTACCCTTTTATGTGATTGCAAATTTAGTAGCACGACAAATTTCTTGAATTTACCTTTTTTTTCTTAATTTATGAATACAACCGATTGAACACACCTCATTGTTGGGAGAAACCCACTCAAAAGACGTAAAGTTAGGTTATGTAATAAAGTCTCACACAAAAGCCAATAGTATCTTAATTTTACTCTATTCGAAGTATAAAAAGATTCAATTGTGTATAGAGAAATCACCCTTTGTTTTGGAGACACATGGCAGTAAACCCAAACCTTTGGCTATTTCCTATTCCAAAAATTTTGCTTTCGTCTCTTTATAACATGGTATTACATTTTCTAGAATTTCATTGGTTGGTCTTACCGTATCAAGGATGATGACAGTCGTATAGATCTGGCTATAGTATTATTAAATCAGTTATACTTAACTAAGGCTCCGTTCGTTTCGCAGAAAATGTGACATTTTTGAAAAATGTTTTCCAAAGAAACCATTTTTCAGGAAAATGAAAATGACAATATTTTTCGATGTTCGGCTAAAACCAGAAATAAACTGAGAAATGTTTTCTGTCATTTAGTATGGAAAATGATTTTCCTCCTTGCACTCCTTTTAATAATTTTTATTTTATTAAAAAAAATCAAATTTTTAATTATTTTTATTTTTGAATATTTTTTTATATTTCTTTTCTTTTATTTTTTTCTCTTCTTTTTTTTTTCTTTTCTTTCTTCCTCTACCGGTTGCCGCCCACGGTGACAGCCGGCAACCACCCACAGGTGAGGCTTGGCCTCACTCGCTGTCAACTCGCGAGCTCACCAACTCTAGGGAATCACGTCTCCATGGGAGGAGATGAGGGACGAGACGAAACGAGAGACAGCGGCAGAGGAGGAGTAGATGAAGTGCGAGGAACTGGTGGAGGAGGAGAGGCTCTAGAAACGTGAAAACGATGGGAAAAGGAGCAACTTTGGAGAGAGGAGGAGAGGACGTACGTGTGAGAAAGAGGAGAAAACGACGCGAGGGCGAGATTGGAAAATGATTTCCTTCCGACATTTTCCCATCGACCGAAAGATATTTTCCTTAACCACTTTTTTTTTTGCCCCCGAATACCGGAAATTAAGAAAAATGTTTTCTAGGGAAAAAAATTTGCAAAACAAATGGATCTTTGAGGGAGGATGAAGTTATGATAGGGGGCAGTCAATTCTGTTGGAAATGAAGGAGCCTTGAACTTGAAGTGATGTTAATATATAGTACTAAAAAAAGACGAGCTTTTGAGAAAGACCAGACATAACTCGACATGGATAGTGCTCGATTCCTCTACTTACTGAACTTGGCAGCAGCTAGCTTGGCACCTGATGTACAAGTTGTGTAAAACTGATAACAGCTAACCTAATGACACGTTTTCAGATCAATTTGCTGCTTGGATTCAAAATTCTTCCTTTTTCATTTATCAAAATTCTTGCGGGCTGGGTCTTCTGTTTTCTTTCGGGCTCATGAATGTTTGCTTTTGTAGATATACTGGTGAGCCTATAGATTGGATAAGAGTCTCTCGAAGTCCTTGGATCAAAATCACTTGTATTAGGGCAAGATTGACTTGGAGGCGCATAGGTTATACATCCTTTATGGGATCAACAACCATTGATAATGACTAGGCATTGACATTTCATTGGCAAAGGAAGGAAAATTACATGGTCGACATGGATGTCAGCTCATTGGATGAGGGGAGGAGGGGCATGAGACCCCCAGGAGGTGCGCTGATTGCGAAGCGGCGAGGGTGGAGACACGACAGAAGTCCCCCTCAGGCTACGCGACTCCACCGCTTTCCTCTTCTTGTTCTTCCCGAAATCGATGTAGGAATGAAGACTAATTGCCCCTTTGAGTTTGAACCGACCACCTAATGCTTTTCTTGGGGATCCGGTCTTGCCTTCTTCACTTCCACCTTGATTACACAATTTAGAGAAAGCCTAGAGCGAGTCAATCAAGCTGGAGAAACAATCCTATCTTCATTATCTATACAATGAAAACAAAGACACAGAGGAAGAAAAATCATGGTCAGGTGTATCACCAATGGCCGCATCAGGAAGATGCTGAGCAGGAAGCGAGGAGGCAACAGTTGGTGAAGGCAATAGATCCATCATGATGAGCAGATATGCCGCCACTGCAATCACCGCCCACTTTCGCCCAAAGCTCTTCTTCATCATCATCATCGCTCTCCGACCAATCACACAACGGCAGCGCCAACGATGAGCAAAGTTCGAAAGTGAAAGGACTGGACGGCTTGAATAGTCTTTATAGCTAGATTCTTCAGCCCCACACAAGAGATATGGCTTTGTGGAATGCATGGCGTGCTCACGATCGTTGACCTCTCGACTTTGCGTCTACACGCAGACACGATCACGAGGTGTTGAGGCCCCATGTGAAACTTTGGGAGGCTTCCTCGGAGTCGCCCTCGAAATTACAGTCTGTCTCTGAAGCCAACCAAACATCCGTGAACTTGACTTTCTCCATCCCATCATTGACTTCATCTCCCTCTTGATGACCGCCCAAGCTGAGTGCAAGTGTTGCTGTGAAGTCATCACTATCTTGCCTATCGTACCCTTATAATACAGCCTGCAGGCATCATCTGCAATGTTTGAGGAGATTCATGAGGAATAACTTCTTGATTGAGCTGCTTACTCTTCTGAGTCTACCCCAAGACAGATTCACTGAAACTCTAGAATAAACAAAGGGCAAAGAAATTTCTGTGTTACAGCCTGGCTGTGTCCCTCTTAAGTCAACTCTTTCTCCAAGTTGATGTTCAAAGGTTTGTAGCGAATGATGACTCCCACACAAGCGTGCGAAAGATCATTTTGACTTTTGATGACCGAACTCGGTGTATGATCTATGAATGTGATCACGGCCATGGCAACTTGGATAACGACGACCTTCACCTACCAATGCATTAAGGAGTCAGACATCTTTTGGCTCATTCGGAAAAAAAGAAACAAGTCATTTCTACGGTGTCTATATATATCAAGTTGGCAACCTATCCTTATGAAATATAAGAAGAATAAAAAAAAAACCTATCCTTGTGATATACGAGAAGAATAAATAATCACATTTAATCTCTCTCTCTCTCTCTCTCTCTCTCTCTCTCTCTCTCTCTCTCTCTCTCTCTCTCTCTCTCTCTCTCTCTCATAGAGTATTTGTACCAACTAGATATAAGGGTTAAAAGACTCAACATATGTCAATTGAGACCTTCACTTCGAAGAATTTGAAATTAGTGCTCAAATTATGTAGGATTGCTATTCGTTTTAAATACATATCGTGTCAATTAGGACTGTTGCGCATTCTCAAATGTTTGTATCCATATTATAGAGAGTTGCAACCAAGAGAATTGGAGCCTGTGACCTCAAATATGAGGTATACACATTGTCACTCGACTAACAAGAGTCTACTCAACTTGAGCTATAAATGATCATATGCAATAGTCGTAACCTGATTTTCATGAAAAATACATAAAAAAAAAGGATTATCTTGTAGAATTGTGAACTAGCATAGAACCGACTCGTTGGGTTCAATGCCGATTCCAAAGTCACTTAGTTCAGTTCATGATTTCGATTTTTCATAATCGGGACTTACAGGGTAGGTTTTAGGCTCTGACCTTGGAACCGATCACCTATATTAGGAGAGGTTGCTCCAAATGGGCCGAGATAAGTAGAATGGGCCCACTAATTAGGATTCTAAGTGGAAATTGAATGTGGAAGTTGGACTCCCCTATGTAAAACAAGATCTAGGCCCAACGTTGGGCCTATTATGTTTGATTTGGGCCTAACCCACCAACAGCAATTGAACTATTGCTCTAGCTAGAAAACAGTCTATGCCTCAAGTGGGAAAAAGTAATAATGTTTACACCACATCGCTGTGACAACATACTATGACCGACCAATAGCCATTACTTACTGGGCACCACATGCATCATGCGTCTTACTTTGATTGGCTTGTCAAATCACGTATCGGTGCCAAATGGTGCAGTTATCACATGAATTAATTGCTCCAAAGGTAGGGAGATTAATTGATGCGGATTACATTAACACATGATTTTCTCATAAAGCTTAATTACCCATTGCTTTACCCCTCACAAACTTGTTAACGAGACGAATTTCTTGGATTTATCTTAATCCACGGACACAACCAATCGAACATACCTTGTTATTGAGTGAAACCCATTCAAAAGACGTAATGCTAGGTTATGTAATTAAGTCACACGTAAAACCGAATGATATCTTGATTTTATATTTGAAAAGATACCATTACGTATAGAGAAATCACCCTCACTTATGGTGACACATGGCCGTAAATCCAAACACTTGGCTCTTATCTATACCAAAAATAGTGATTTTATGTCTCTATGACATGATATCACATTTTATGAAAGTGGGCAGTCGTTAATCCAATTAGTTCTCTTCGAGATGAATGAGCTTTGAACTTCAAGTGATGTTCATATGTAGTAACAGAAAACAGAAGAGCTTTTCAGACGAGTTTTGTTTGTCTAAGAAGATCTTGGGCTGCTTGTCAAATAAAGTTGGCAATTCAAACGTTTTGTTTTTTAAATTGCAGAGGTCGAATTTTGACTTGAAAAATCGAAACACCAATCTCTAGCCCTCGTGGAGGGCCCCGTGTAATCAAGTTTGCTGAAAATAAAGAATTAGCATGGTAAACGCTAAAGCTAACTTCATAAACATCGTGTTATGCACCGAATCTCTTTTCCTTCGATATATTTTGTTGGGAAAATTACCAAACAAGTCCTAAATATATTTGTACAAATTCAGTTATAAACTTTTTAATTTGGTCAATTTAGTTCCAAACATTTTGACGATTTGTTAATTTAGTTCTTCTGGCCAAGTTTGGCCGAAAATCATTGATATTAAGGTCTAGTCAACGGCGACCAACCGTCTTACATGGCATGATCGACACTGACGTGGAAAATTTTTGCAATTTCCAATTTTTCTATAATTTTTTTTTATTTTTTTTATTTTTTTTCCAATCCCGAGCCGACGAGGTCATCGGCCGACCCTTGCCATCCGATGGACGAGGGTTGCAGCCCTCACCTGGATCTGGGCAAGGGTTATGATGCCTCACCCCAGACTAAGCGAGGGTCATCATCCCAAAGTTGGAAACAAAAAAAATTAGAAATTTAAAAATTGGCCCGTGCCACGTGGGGTAATTAGCATTGACTAGATCGCCATGTCAACGATTTCCGGTTAAAATAACTAAATTTGTAAATTATTAAAAAATTTATTATCAAATTGATTAAATTGAAAATTTTAAAATTAAATTGGTGTAAGTTTAATAAGTTTATGATTTTTTTTAATAATTTATCTCATTCACGAGATTAGTAAAATATCCGACGACTTACGTAGTCCCGTTTGGTCCGGTGAATGTATGCTTACTATGGCTGAGAATTCATTAGAAAACAACAATAAATGATGGTGTCCACGAGATACTCGCGTCAAATCACTGTCCGCATGTACTATTGACCTCGACCCTTGCTCGATTCACGCAACACTTTCGCTGGTCCTGTCGTCCACTTTTACTATTACCATGTTATTTCACACCTTTTTCTCCCTTTCTTTTGCTTTTAGCACAAGTCAAATTGTACGGCAGATACAATAATTCACTCAAATGTGAAGAGAAATGGATGGAAAAGAGACTGAGATGTAGACCTTTATATGCCTAGGTCTTAAGCTATAGAAGGGTTTTTATTCTTGTTGATGTCGAATCAAGTATAACTAAACATGAGACTTTAATCAAGGAAGAGAGTGATCACATTAGGGTTTGTGAATAGACATATGAGGGTGGGTTTTGTCTTCTCCAGGCACTGTAATTGCAACTTTTGACTTGGGAAAAGCTTGAGTGGCTTTGGTGCATGGATGAATTCATGGGGACCATGGGGGAATCTTGAAACTCAATTGCCCCCATCTTAATAAAGGTGTGTTGAAACTGGCTAATAGCCTAGTTCTCAAGTTAACCTTGTAATCATTTCATTAGATGTAACCTCATTGACTCGATTTTGCCAATTGAGTTTATGATAAAAGTAACCCAATATTTACAATAGTAAACCGGGAATTTCATGTTAATAGAGGGTTAGTAGGACAAACAATCATACCCATGACTTAACATATAGTCTTTTCTATAATTTTTTTTACTTATAATTTGTAGAATAATGATGATCATCCATGTGATCATTGATATGTGAATCCACCAAATAATAATGTTATTAATTATATATCGGTCACTCAATATGATCACCGCGCTTCTCATTAGTTCTACTTTGTCAGTGCTCCAATTACTAATCACGTTCCACCATTTGTTACTCGTAGTGCATAGTCTGGATTGAAACATGACCCAAGTAAGCTTCACTCCACCGATATCCGAGCAATTCTTCCCATTGTTTTTTTCCAGAGATACGTGGAGCTGGCATGGAAGAGAAATTGCGCATTCTCGAGCGTCAAGTGAGTAATCATGCCATCGAAAAAAATTATTTTTTTTCTCTTTCTTTCTCTCCCGTAAACCCAACTAGGGCAAAGGGCCTAATCATTTGGGAGGGAAGCACGAGGGAAGAAGAATTCCCCAATGTCCAGCGTTCACTATCATTTTGTGATCATCATCTCTTGAAAAGGACGCTTTATTTGTTGGGTGATGGAGACTTGCATCAACAAAAGGACAGCGACTTTATAGTACACACAGAGAAAGATAAAGACACAATTTATTCTTCCCACCTGACTTTGAGGTACTCAAATGCGTCCGAAACAGCCTCATAATCAGTTTGTACAATAGCATTAACATAAAGCATTGGAGTCCATATCATAAGAGCTGGAGAAAGTTAGATGTACTCCCTGTCCATGCTTATGAATTCTTAGGGTAGTTGAGAGGCTGCCTCGATGCATTGAAACAGGCAACGGCAACGAATCAGAAAGGCATTCTTGAACTCCTTGCTTGAAAATGGATATTTCGAAAGTGATAGTCATTATGCTTATTTATTGTAACAATCTGATCCGATTAGGGCAGAGAGTGATTGCCGGGACCAAAAAGCTCGAATAATAAGCGGCTCCTAACAGGCTTTTAAAATGGCTCAGGAAGGACGGGAATGAACTGAATTGCACACCGAATGGAAAAAGAGCTTTTCTAGGATATGTGTGTATGTGTGTGTGAGAAATGGAAGTAACTCATAGAAGCATGCTCGTCACAAACCTAGATGTGCACCACAAACCGTTGCAAAATATAGTGGGAGATCTCGGCATATGCTCGTCACTAAATTTGGTGATCGACCGCCGATTGTTTATAGTGGTAAATATATTCCTAAGGGATGAGAGTGTGCTACTAGCTGCAGACTATACTTTGTTATTTACTTTCTGGCCTTTGCTTTCTCTGCAATTATTTGGGATTTGCTAGGCTTGAGAGCCTTTTATGTACCTCTCAAATATTATTTCGGATATATGAATGACATCTTTCTTTTAACCAAAAAAATATGTAAGTACTAAAAAATTGACTCATGACATCAATTAGCATACAAGCACAGCTTCATGACAATGTCGACTCCAATTCTGATGGGATTGTCTTCGAGCGGGAAAATTACTCGATCAATCCCATACCTATTATACAAATGTCAATTCAACTTTAAACCTTTTAATTTTACAAATTTAGTCATGAATCTTTCACGAAATTTCAATATAATCCCTCCGATCAATTTTCATCAAAAATCACTGACGTGATGATCTAGTCACTGCCGGTTTCATATATAACACACCGCCTCGTTAGCAATTTCTAGCAAAAATTATCCTGAAGAACGATATTGGAATTTTGCACAAAAGTTTTGAACTAAATTGAAAAAATTCAAAAGTTTATAATTGAATTGGCATCCGTACAATAAATTTAGAATTGATTGGATAATTTTTCAATCTTCGAGCTCACCAGAGTGTCCGCGATCAGAGAAACTTGGTGATTTAATATGGGAAACTACTAAAAATGTATGAGTTTTCGTCTAATGATCAAAGATATACCTCGATTTTTTAAACCTTCGAGTTCGCTACCACAATTCAGCAAATTTATGTATTTATTTTACAAGATGTATGTCCTATTTTTCAAAAATACCCTCTTGCTCCGCCGATACAACCCAAAAATAATACACAAACCCTAGCACCCTTGCTCAACCACCGCTGCAACCGACGAACCCTAGCCCTTATTGACACCCATCCCAGCACTCAACATATCTCGTGCAACGGATGCGCCGTTCCTGGAGCCTCAATCTGAGGTCGCCCCTAGCATCATGACCTCGGGTCAAGGCAGCGGACACCACGAGCGACCTCATGGTCTTAGCATGGATAGCCTCATTCTAAAACGTCAAGGAGCCACAGAAAGACGCGAGGTATGCTTCAAACCTTATCATAACTTTCGCAAATTCAATGACACCTCACAAACAACTTCGAATCACAGGTTTACGCGTCATTGCATATTCGACAACCAAGTCCCTAATCCTCGAAGAATCTTATGATTATAACTACAATGTTTTAATGGGCATGCCCGATTAGTTATACATCATTGTGACCTTAGTGACAACTCTCACATTCATAGCAATGGAAGTCCTAATTGAGATGTTGAAAATTGCCTGCTGATCCAGCTGTATGCGCCAAGGCGATTGGCCCCAAGCACTTTTGATATTCTCTCTTGGTTCCTTGAGAAGAATGCAATAATCAATTAGGAGGATAATTATTAAAAAAAAAGTCTTAAACATATTATAATTATGACACTTCAATCTTAAACCCGTTAATTTGGCCAATTTAGTACGAAATCTTTTGAAAATATCGATGCACTCCATTCGATCAATTTTGGCCGGAAATAGCTACCGTATATGGATTATTTTTTTCCTGAATTGTTTTATAATTTTTTTGTTTTCATTTTCTTTTATCTAATTTTTATTTCTCTTTGTCCTCTGTGGTTGCTTGCCTCCCCGATGGCTAGCGACTGGCCACAGACAAGGGCCGGCGAGGCTCGCCCACGCCAAATCTGGCGCCAGCCAACCTCGCCGACTCGCGAAGCTCGGCGAGGGCGGCGATGCCTCCTGATCTGGCTGTATGAGCCGAGGCAATTGGCCCAACCGCTTTTGATATTTTCTCTTCTTGGTTCCTTGAGAAGAATGCAATGGTCAATTAGGTGAGCTTCGCGATCGAATTAAACGACCATTTAATTACCCTTAAGAACCCATTAATCCCTCCTTTGAAAAATCCTGTCGTCCGAGACACACCATACAATGATTGAAGGTGCGGAAGCTTTTCCTTCCTTTTCATGCTTTTCTCGCTCTCTCTGTCTTGAGGCTTACTTTAATTTGTCGGACCACGAGGGCAATTTTTCGGAAAAAATAAGAAATTAAAAATCATTTAAAGTCAATGTCGAGGTGATAAAAAAATATATGTTTTTTTCAGTTAGTTAAGGGCAATCGCTATACTTATTTGATTACCATGTGGGTTGTGTACATATAATAATAATAATAATAATAATAATGCAATATGCTGTAAATCATCATGACTTGGTGATGTTATAAATCGGTAGTCAAATATATAAGGAAAAATTACGCAAACGATCCTTAATTTCTAGTATAACGTGCAATGTCATCCCTGAATTTTTTATTTATTCAATATAGTCCTTGAACTTTGGTCCAACGTTCAATACATTCTCTGAATTTTTAAATATTTTCATATAATTTAGGGACTACGTTGAACATTTATCAATAATTCATAGACTATATTAAATAGATTAAAAGTTCGAGGACGGCATTGTATATTAGACAAAAGTTTATGAGTCACATTGAACAAATTAAAAGTCTAAAAACGACGTCGTACATTAGACCAAAGTTCCCAAACATATAATTGTACGCCTATCTCCTTCTCGATTAATTCAAGAAATTCTGATGTTTTATTGCCCTTGTTTTGAGCGCAACAAGAAAAGCAACTAAATGGCACAGTCCCGTACCATGCACGATCGATCACGCAAGCATCATTATGTTTGCCCAATCAATTAACCTGTGTAAAATGCTATCACTTTAATAGGAAATGATTTGATCCAAAAAAATAAAAAGTGGGTTTAATTTTACGCTGGCTAAGCCATAGACCGATTTTCCAAAACCTGCAGGTTTCACGTGATGATACGACTTTTTGATCACAAGATAAACGAGGGAGTAAATCCAAGAGCGACGGTACAACCCCTTTGAAAAAAAAGGGATCGGACATTGATTTCAAACTCGACAAAGCAAATCAATTCGACAACATTTTCATATTCGTCGTGAAAGCCCCAAAAAAAAAAAAGAAAAAGCCGAAAAATAAGGGAGAAAATTGGCAATTGATGTGAAATATCATTATTTACGAAAAAAAATGTTGGGTTTTATTTGGAAAGCCGACAGAACGATGTGATGTTTTTCTTCCGCGTCCCGACAAGTTATTTTTCACGTGCGATCCAAGACACGTGGCGCTGTCGAACGCATGGATCGCATGCACCCCGTTTTTGTCCCCACGGAGAAATCATCCCAACCGTCGCCCTTGCCTTGCACGCCTAATCAGGCACCGCACATCTCGCGGTCAAAGTCAAAGGTGTCCGGGCGACCGCGCTGGGGGGCGTCGCACCCGATTGCAGGCCCTGATGCATATCGCGGTCGCTTAAGCCCCGCCAACCGCTAGTGAAGCTCGACCTCGTTGGCGTCGAGCGAAGGCTGCCCTCGCCGGCATCGGGCGAGGGTCGCCCTCACCTAGGCGGGCGAGGACAACTTTTGCCTGACGCCGGCGAGGGCCACCCTCGCCAGACTCAAGCGAGGATAGCTCTCGCCTGCCTAGGCGAGGGCAACCCTCGCATGAGTCAAGCGAGGGCAGCCCTCACCAACACCGACGAGGTCGAGCCTCGCCAGCAGCCGGCAAGGCCAACCTCGCCAGCTTCTGCCTCTAGATCAGACCGACCAGAGATTGAAGATGAAGAAAAAAAAATAAAAATTCAAAAAAATAAAAAATAATATTAAAATTTTAGTTCATGATAAAATTGTCACATGTGTATCAGTTTGAGATTTTTTGTGGTATGTTCGGGGTAAAATTATTACAGGTGTACCATTTTGGGGTTTTTTGTGGCAAAAAAAAAGTTCAGGATAAAATTGTCACATGCGTACCAGTTTGAGATTTTTTGTGGTATTAACCCTTTTGTTAAAGCTATTTATCTTTTCTTTCCCTTCAATGGTGCGTTTAATAATTTAAGCAAAACATACTATTCTTTTGTCGGACTAAATTTAATATTTTATTCAAATTTCGAACAATTAAATTGATTATGTGTAAATTTATATATCGATATGACCATATTGCGAAGGTTTCGAATGTGTGTCGTGATTCTTTTTTTCTTTAAATCGCTAAATCACTGCAGCCGAATGAGTTACAAATACAAATGTAGTATTGAAGGACGAGAATTTATTTGACATGGAGGTAATAATGTAACGGCGACGTGGACCTTGAAGTGTTGCAGTACGTGTGTTTAATCACAACATTTTAAAACCAACTAATTGAGACAATAAAATTATAGCAAACTGACGCGACTATAGAGGCATCGTGTCGTTTGAGCACTCATTTTAACAAAGGGGGTAATGCTACGTAGAGCCTCTAAAGTTTTGCTTGATATTCAATTCAGTCTCTGAATTTTTAAATCGGGTTTGGTGTCGTCTTTACAATAAGTAGACTAACAAAAGTTATTGATGCAATCTCTAACACCGCTAATTGAGGTGTTCAATTGCACTGTTCATATGCTTCCACATCATCCATTAAAGGGACCCACTCAACAGACCCCTAAGCCGGCAGTCAATATAAGCAAAAGAGTACTCGATTTGGCATCATCGCATCTGCCGGCAAGACCGCACCAGCCGATGATGCAAAGTCCATCCAATGAATTGAAAAAAAAAATAAAAAGAAATGGAGATCGAGGACGATATCGAACATCAATGAATAGCTCAAAGCCAGGTACACGGCATCATCGCTTCAGCCCGTCACGGAAGAATCGTACCGAGTAACTCTCGAGAAACATTGGTCGGACGACGCGGAATTTCAAGTCGATTTGTCTCGGAGAATCGGTAAAGGCAGATGATTGCCCATACGTACACTACAAGAAGGGGGAGAAAAAGAGGGTTCACGACTTAGTGGGGATGGAGTGAAAAAAAGTCAACCGCAGAATCAATCTTTCAATGGTCGAAGACCACGTAAAGCCACGAAGAACCGCCACCGACACATCCAACCCCCCGCCCTGCCGCCGGACCCGACCCGGCCCGAGCCCCGGGGCGCCGGGGCGTCGGCGGACCGCCCGAACCCGTCTTCTTCGGAGCTTCATTGTGGCACCCGCCGCCGTCGTCTTCTGTCGGCCGCGCTGTCCCGGTCGGGAAGTGGCACGGGGTAATGATTGTCGGAATTCGGAAGCTTCCGCGCTTCGGACCCGCGAATTATTTATTTAATTCCTTTCGGCTTGCCCATTCCCCCACTTTTTCTTTTAAAAAACGTCACCCTCTCATTTATTTTTTTATTTTTTTTTTATAAATTTATTTTTAGTTTCCGATTACCTGTAACAAGCAAACATTTCATCGAATCCCGATCTCCAGAGGTCCGAATCCACGGACGGGACCCCCCGCGCTCCTTGACAAGAAACGCATGGTGTCGGTCGATGAATTTTGTATTCGACATTAATCGGAAGAAGCAACGTAATCGCCAAATACATTGCACGCTCTCGTGCAATAATAATAATTCACTAATTTAGTGGGGAAAAAAATTGAGGGGAAAAAATAATATTCTTCTTTTCCGCTTCTTTTATTGTCCCAGAAAGATGACTTTTTATCGATTATTTATTTATATCCGCTATTAATTAGAAGAAGCGACATAATCGCCGAATGCACCGCACGCCCTCGTTCATAATAATTCACTAATTTAGCGGGAAAAAACGGGGGAAAAAAGATATTTTAATCGTCTCGAAAAGATGGCTTCTTTTTTATTTAGGGTTAGAATCACAAAAAATTCTAAGCTGATACACATGTAACAAATTTACTCTCAATTAGTTTCCGTTAAATTTTGCAATCAAATCGCTGAGTCGGATGACATGTTGCAGCTGACAAGTGTATCAGTTTAGGATTTTACCTCCCCGCTTATCACAGATATATCTTTTTGTGATTTTCGTGATATTAATCTAATTTAACGGATGGTAAATTTGTCGCAAGTGTATTGGTTTGGGATTTTTCGTTGCATCAACCCTTTTATTTATTTATCCTACTTCATTTTTCCCGGTTTGGCTTTGAAAGGCCATAAAAGAGGATTTCAACACGCCATCGTTTTCCTATATATATACAAGAACCGACACGAACGTGTAAACGCTTCGTTCTTGCTGACCTTAAGTACGCCGTTCGCGGGAGCTTCTAACTTGCTGTAATCTTTGCTCTAATTCTTGCATCGCTCCCTCGTCGATTTTCGTGGAGGCACAGAGAGAAAGAGAGGGAGAGAGAGAGAGATGTCTTAAAAACCAATCCAGTTGCTGTCCCAAAAGCAGCACCAGATTTGGCGTAAAGCCCACTTGATTGCTTCGCCTTCCTCCCTCCCTCTCTCCCTCTCTCTCTCTCTGAGAGCTTAGCTTGGATCCTAAGTATGATTCACATCCCTCCTTCTTGGCTTTCGAAATCGTCTTAAACCGGTTCTTGATCTTTCCTTGTGTTCGCAGCTCGTAGGACAACCCCAAGAACAGCGCATAAATCCCCATCCGGACCTCTCCTATTCACTAGCTTACAAGGCCTGCTTGTGTATTAATTTCCTGCTTTGGCTCATATCGTTGTCCTTACAGTTATCCTTTCCTTCACTTCTCCGGCACTCTGCTCTCTGCCAAGAATGGGGAGGCATTCTTGCTGTGTGAAGCAGAAGCTGAGAAAAGGGTTGTGGTCGCCCGAGGAAGACGAGAAGCTCTTCAACTACATCACCCGATATGGCGTCGGCTGCTGGAGCTCCGTCCCGAAGCTCGCCGGTAATGACGATATTAGCATTTTCTCTTTCTTTTTTTTTTTTTGGCTGACAGGCAAGACACCACGACAGATGAGAAAAGAGAACCCCATTCACAGTTCTTGGAGAGAGTTTGATTCAAAAACCATTTTGAATGATTGGTTTATCTCATCAAATGCAGGACTGCAAAGATGTGGGAAGAGTTGCAGATTGAGGTGGATAAACTACCTGAGGCCTGACCTCAAGAGAGGGATGTTCTCTCAAGAGGAGGAGGATCTCATTGTCAGTCTCCACAAAGTTCTTGGAAACAGGTACAGATACTGCTATATATGATTTCGAGAAACGCCCACCCAGAACATTTCCTTTTTCTTGTTTTTTATTTCCCTTTTGAATGAATTCTTCGTGGAATATTCATGGGATGACATACACAGGTGGGCTCAGATTGCTGCGCAATTGCCGGGAAGAACCGACAACGAGATAAAGAACTTCTGGAACTCCTGCTTGAAGAAGAAGCTGACGAAGCAAGGCATCGACCCGGCAACACACCAACCGATCAGCCAGGTCCAACTGATCAAAGAAGAGAAATGCGCCGAGAAAGAGTCCTCGGAAGTGCCACAACTCAAGGGACTCATCCCAGCCGTATCGAGTTTGAGAGCACACGAGCCAGCATTTCTAATGAGCGACACTTACTTCGAAGGCGGAGCACTAACAGAAGCATCCAGAGAGTCCGCCGATAACAATAACTATATCAGCAGGCCGGTTTTCGATTCTTTACCTTACTTTGAATTCCAGTCCGGGCTCGACCCAGTCGGCTTTAACTCCAGTCTTCTGAGCCAGTACCACCATCCTCCTATAACAATTGACGAAAACCATCTCGACATGAGTGCTAACTTTGAGTTTTCCTCGATGCCAAGCCTGACTAATTTCGACCACCCCGGCGGGACGATGAGCGGGTCAGAGTTCTCGAACAATTCCACTTCGAGAATGAGTTCATTGTTCTTCCACGAGGCAAAGGACCAATGCTCAACTAATAATAGCTCAAGCATCGGCAACTACACGGGGTTTCAGGTCAACAGCTCGGTCGAGAATGCAGCTTTCTCTTGGAGTTCGAGCGAGAACAAGCTGGACAGCTTGTTTCAGTACCAGGTCAATGGGACAAGCAAGTGTGAAGAATTGAAGCCACAAGGTTCATGGCAAGAGGATCAGCTACACATCGGTCCTGTTAATTCATCGTCGGTAGATTACAGTAGCTTTCAGCTGACATCACTTTCGGAGGATCTAACTGCGGTGAATTTCGACATCTTTCAGCAGATGTAAACGTGTACATCCGGTTCATCTTATTTTTCTTTTTCCGGTTTTGCTCTAATCACAAAAGATACACACAGATGTCGATATATACAGGAAGTCATTCCCACTGAGAGATTGGAAAGGAGTTTGATTTTTTTTTGTCTAAGTTTCCCCTTTTCGACCCATGTTTCGGTACACGGCAATACATCGCAATGTCATTGTCTTTTCCATTGAAAGAAATAAGTAAAAGACTTCGATTCTTCTTCTCGTTTCTATTCCCTGTAAGCTTCCATGATTGTTATTCAGTTTTTTTGGTCCTGATCAAAACTCTCTTCCCAAATCATATAGTGCGCAGTAATGATGCTACTCTTCCATGGCTGCATTCTCGGACTCACTTAATCATTGTATATGTTTATGTATATTTGGCGATGTGTGTGGTTTTTCATCCACATGATAAGTGGGACATGAGCCATCGGACTGTCGTGGATATTAGAGATATATGGAATAATCTGGTGTTCACATACAGATGCGCGGTTGTGATACGTTCTAACTTAAGCATAATGTATGATCCAGCTGCGACCCCACCATTTTGGCTTGCATGCATCGACACAAAAAGATTAATTTGGCCATGGAGCTGGTCCCACCCAACGGCTCAAATTGGCTGGCATGTCCATTATTCAGAGAGAGAGAGAGAGAGAGAGAGAGAGAGAGAGAGAAGAGTCAAAAGTTTTTTTTTTCTCCGTATATGTGACATTGAATCCACGGGAACTACTGGTGCAATAATCTTCCAATCCATGGAAAACTTCAGATAAGGCTCCACTAGGAAGACTAAAAGAAAGAAGGCCAGAGAAGAAGAATTCTGTATTTCGTTTTTTTAGATTCTTAACCCTTCCTTTAGCGCACTGCGCCACGCCGGCAATAGAGAACTCGATGCTCGGTGTCATACTAGTGCCAAATATTAAAGGGTAGCATGAGATTTAATACACGGTAAGTTTAGACAAAAAACCAACCGAGTTCGGTTGTCATACAGTGTACAACATAAAGCTCTGGGCTCACCCCATGGAACATTAGTGGTGACATCCTTTTCCTCGTGAGTTTCGGTGCGCATATCATGTAGTTTCGCGAAACAATTTCCATTTTCAAAGAAGGTGTGGGAAAGATGTGTAGATGATTATGTTTATATTCTCACGTTAATCAATAATCTTCTCTCTATGTATGTTGGTATAGCTTAGGAGGTAATCTTCTTTGTTTATGCGATCATCATTACCTTGTTTAATTAGGGAAACCTTTCCCCACGCTGGTGATATTATATATAGTTTTGTTTAAATACTCTTCGCATGCCCAAAGTGTGACAATGAGAAGGCGAATGAGCAAGAATGGCGACCATGTTAAGCATGATTTGCCTTCTTTAGAAAGTTCTTACGGCAAGCATCCAAATAAGATTGGAAAGGATGAGGTCAGCTAAAAGTGATTAATGGGACCACTGTAGCCCATCAATCACTATGCACTAATCTGGATTGATTTGATGAGCATTACTCTCCTCAGTGTTGTGAGGTAACCAACTTTAAAATACTTAGGGAAAATTAGCAAGAAAAGTTCTAGTTTATTATACGGATACCAATTCGATTTTAAATATTTCAATTGTGTCAATTTAGTTCTATATATTTTGATAATTCACCAATTTAGTCCAAAACCTTTCAATTTTGTCAATTTAGTCATATATCTTTTGTTGCCAATTTAGTTATTTCGTCTAATTTTGACTGAAAATCGCTAGAGTGGTGGTCTGGTCAACACCAATTGCCTTACGTCACACAGCCAGTGTTAATAGGGACAATTTTTGCAATTTTTTTTGAATTTTTTTTGAAATTTTCTTTTCTTTTCTTTCTTTCTTTTTTTTCCAACTTCGAGCCAAAGACCCTCGTTGGCCACGGGCAGGGCCTCCTTGCCCTCACCAGCCACAAGTGAGCGTTGGTTGGGGACCTCGCTAGCCCAGAGTTGAAAAAAAGAAAAATAGGACGGCCGATAGTACCAAAATTTGTCCATGTCAGCGCCGATAGTACCACATAGGACGACCGGCACTAACTAGATTGTCACGTTAGCAATTTCTAGCCAAAATTTATCGGAAGGACTGAATTGGCAAATCGTCAAAAATTTAACGACTAAATTAACACAATTACAATGTTTCAAACTAAATTAGCAAACTGTCAAAATGTTAAAATTAAATTGGTACAATCGAAAAATTGAGGACTGAATTGACCGCTTACAATAAGTATTGGAGTTTTTGGACAATTTTCCCAACACGATGCTAGCACAGTCGGAGAGAGTGGTTAAAGGCTTATTCTTAGTGATGCGGACGGTCAAAGCAGAGTGCGGATCGAAAGGGAGAAAAAGCTACTCAAACAGGAACGGTAGAGTAAACCGACAGGAAATGGGGAAAACGAGGCCAGCGATCCCCAACTTTATACTCGGTCAAACTAAGGTACGCAACGGGTTGTTGCTTTTGGCGTGTTCCTGTCGCGCTCAAAAAACAAAAGAATGATGCCGGTTCTCGCCATTCTTGACCGGTACAAACGCACCGACATGGCGGCAAGGCAAAAGACGAACCAGAAACCACTCATGATGTTCGTCCATGTCCAAGAATCAACGCCTGCAAGAAAGAGTGGCGAAGTAACATGAAAACGGTGTCGTGTCACCTATCGGCACAGTACAGCTTTTAAGTTTGTGTTTCTTGGAGCTGGTAACTCTGATGTTTTCTGCATGAGAAAGGTTTGCTGTTGAACTTCAGTACAAGTAATCTCCTACCAAACATGGACTTCCTCTTCTGGGTCAGGATTTAAGGCATGGAAAAACCAGAACTTTGAACCAGACGGGTTGCTGTCGCTTCGTCCGGAAGCTCTCTCTCATGGCTTCATTGTGAAGCCAGAGTGCGAGTCGGGTTACCGTGGGGAATGTTGTTTTCATGTCTCTGTTGATTGCTCTTTTGGCAAATTAGGCCCGGCGATTAACTCCTTAATGATCATTTTCCTTCTGCAATTAGAGATTGGTTTTCACTCCACTTGGGAGACCCATTTACATTGCTTGGCTTAAATATGAGGTTAGGTAAGCTAGAAACTTCGATCTCATATTCTTTTTCAACTCCTAATTCCATCACATCGTCAAATAGAATCATCAGAGTGGTTGCTAATGTAAGAGTTAGTTAACAAGATTGGGATTTTGTTACTCAAAGACCAACACAGCAGACATGAATACTACTTATGAAAGCTTACAAAGAAGTCAAACCAAGCCCCAATCCGCCATTACAGGGTAGGAAAAAAGAGAACCGAAAAAGCAAAAAGTACAAAGAACAACCAACCCACCAAAGCACACAAGAAGAGAAACTGTAGAAATTCAGAATAGACCTGATCAAATGTGAGCTGCCGCCTATTTATTGCCCAAGCCCACCTGCTGCCCACCAAAAAAATTCAATATGGACTTCTGATCGGGCCAAGCCGGGCCTAGTCGAAAAGTAAAAACGGTTTTTATTTCCCTTTTTTTCTAAAAGATGCTCTAAAACCGGTTTAGAACCGGTTCAACTCAGGAACTTAATGGTTGAACCGGTTCACAGGTAAAACCGGAGGTTCTGCCCTTAGAACCGGTCAGTGCAGACCAGTTTGGTCTGGACCCCGAATTGAACTGGGCCTGATGCACAACCCCAGTCAAAAACGGGCGGGGCAATGATCATGCCCCTACCCAGATATATATTTTCACCAGTCAAAATGGGAACAGAATAGTTGCTAAAATCGTACTCGTACTAACCAATCACATTACCATCTTCATCTATAGAGAGTGAAAGTAAGTCCACCAGAAACTCGGTGAAAGCGTTCTCGAGGAAAACAGCATTGAATAAGAGACAGCTGAAACAGGACAGAATTTCAACAACCATGTCTAACAAATACAGCAGTTTTATGAACTTGAATGACAATGCAACCCACCATAGGAATGTAAATCAATATCTTGCCCTACCAGATTTGTTAAACTAGCTTGAAGTTCAACTAGCTGGCTCAGAATGAAGTGCAAAATCTCTAGTCATAGCTCACAAGAAACCCCTAAGAAATATTAACAATGACTGCTGAATTATCCGTCAACAACTTCATCTGGTAAGAGTTTTTTTAGGAAAAAAACCAGCAAGAGATCATAAGGAATAAGAAGACAAACTAGTCATCTTCCCATGTTCAAGTCATTATAGGCACAACCAGCATCTCAATTGAGAAGTATCCTTTCTATGGCACTCAACATGATTTCTGTTAAGGCAAAACTTGGAGTAGAGTGCATACAAAGGGTCAAGACTACACACAACGGCATAAGGAGACTCAAGAGATCGGCTAAGCTATGACATCACCAGTGGAAATCAAGTCAAATTATGTGCAGCCAATCATGGTACACTGTCCAGGTGTCAACTCAACACAACCGTTCTATACAATAAAAAGCTCTCCTCACAAGCATCACTCTCATATCCCTGATAACATATATAAGTAATCAGACAGACCTGCATGGATGATTCGTCATGAACTCTAAAGAAAAACTAATCATGGTGCACGTGATTGCCAGTGTGAGTGAGCTCCAGCATGATAAATAGTTAGATGGTGTACTGTTTTGGCAAACAGGTCTTTCAGCTCAGGATGCTGAGCAGCGACAGAACGAGCCATAGACTCAACAGCATTCAGTACTCGTGCTTGTTCAAGAACCTTACTGTTGCCGACATGGAGTGAAAGGTAACATAGTAGCACGAGCGCATGTAGTTGAGCCCGATTGTTAGTCTTCAACAGTTTAAGCAGAGGAGGAACGCCATCGAATTCAATAATCACCTTGGAGTGCTCCACACGATTGAAATTCTCGGGACAAGCAAACTTTCCCAGGGCAATAGCAGCTTCAATCGCCACGTCCATGTCTCCATGAGTGAGGTGGCAAACTAAAGGTTTGATAATTCGGGATTCTTTAGCTGGGAAAGTCCTAGCCAGCGATCCAATGGACTTGATGGCAGGAATCAGAAAATCCACATTGCTTTCTTCTTGAAGAATTCTTAGTAATTGGTCCAAAACTGCCTTTGCAAAGGGACTGTTGGGCTTGAAAGCCACTCGTCTAAGATCAGTATTGGATTCTGCCACTGCGGCTATCTCAGCCACAGTCATCAAGCAGTTATACTGCAAGTCCCCTCTCTCCGCCTCGATAATCTTTGCCAAACAAAGCAACTCTTTAATCTCTGTAATCTTCTTGCTATTAACCAAACTTCCCCTAGACAACTTCCACAAAGCCCCAGCACAACTAACCTTAAGCCTAAACTTTGTTTCCAGGGTTTCAACCTCTTTCTCCTTCCTATGATGCCCACCCCTGCTACTACCATCTGAGTACGAAGAATTCACCCCAATATGACTATATAAGTGCTTCCCTGATGCTAACTCCTTGTTAATCTGAACAAGGGAATGAATGCTAGCTCTACCTGTTTGAATTTTAGGGACATCTAAAACAGTATCCATGGACAATAAGTTCATCAATGGCTTAATCACGTTTTCTCTGGGGAACTCCTCCTGCGTGGCCTTATCCAACTCCACCATTTTTGCAACTAAATTTGCCACTGCGACCTGAACCCTCATGGGGGAGTCATTAAGAACCTGCACAATGGTACGAACTCCAAACTCGTCGACGATCATTCTAACTCTTTGTGGATCGGTCGCAAGATTAATAAGCGTATTGGCAGCCACAATCTGACCCTCTGGAGATCCTCCCTCCTTCAACATCTTCAAAAGAGGATGGATTCCACCTTCATCCACAATCATCTTCTTGGTGCGTTCGCTGTCACGGGCCAGCGAAGCCAGCTCGTTAGCAGCATCAACGCGGTCTTTAAGCTGACCCATCTGAACAGTAGCTAGATAAGACCAAACCCAAGCAAGAATGGGGTCATTGCTTGCTATAGGAGGCAGAGCAATATTAGTACCATCAGATTCAAAGATTGAAAGGACCCATGTCATGTCGCCGATAGAATTCTCAAGAAGCGTCGATACCTTGCGAAAATCCGCGGTGGTCGTGATGGCAAAGACCTGCCTGAGAACCCCAGCGCCATGTTTCTTGCACTTGCGAACGAAGGTAAGCGCCTTGTCGAGGTTCTTGGAGACATCGGCGACTACACGGCGAACGGGGGGTTCGTAGAGGGACTGAGTCGAAGAAGCCAGACGAACCGTGGATCGGAGGAGTTGGGACAAGCGGTCGGTCTGCCTGGCGAGTTCAGAGCACTCGTTCTTGGAGGACTCAGCTTCTTGAGCCGATTTGATGACTCGCTCTGCCAATATGATGGGCAGAGTGAGTTCTTCTTGGAGGTCTCTGTCCACTCGAAAAGCAGCAGCTGCCATTGTCTTGCAGACGACCAACAAAAGCAAATCCAACTACTGTTCCGCAGTCTCTGCTTCTTGGACTGTGCAGGCAGCAGAGGAGAGAGAAAACAGACGGCCAAACGAGAATGGACAATCGACAGCAGATATCTTTCTGCTCTGCTCTGCCTTATTTAAGCTCGTGATCATTCAACAGGGGATTGTTTGTTGGCTTTGTTCGGCTAAGAATCTAGGAAACGATGCTTTGGACACTATTAGCAACTTTGAAGAATTCAAAGTCTTTAAAAAATGTTCTGCAAGTCGTCGTGTTTACACCGAGAACCGTCATGTCATGACTGCTTTCCAAGTGGGAAAAACCATTGTCCGAAAAGTTAAAAACAAGATTTGAAAATGGATAATTACGCGAATAATCTCCTAATTTTGGCTCAATATTCAATATTATTTTTAAAATTTTAATTTATTTAATATGATTCCTAAACTTTAACCTAAAATACAATGTAATCCCTGAACTTTTGATATATGTTCAATCTAGTCTCTAGACTATATGAAATCGTCCAATGTCATCTTTCAATTCATTCAAGTTCAGTGTTTCATATAGTCTAATGATTAAATTGAACATGTACAAAAATTTCTATGATCATATTAAAATTTCATGGACAACATTACACATTGAGTTAAAGTTCATAAACAACATTGAACATTAAGTTAAAGTTATTTTCCCAATTGAGAAAAGCCCATCGGTATGGACAGTGGACACCCACCAGAGTCGACCAACTTGAAATTTGGCCTTTGGTTGGTGTCCGTGAACTGCAAAGACTCACGGGCTAATTCTAAAAAAAAGCACAAACTTTAGATTGGATGACAATTATGACCCCAACTTGTTTTGTCTTATAAAAAAGCATCAACTTTAGGTCAAATAACAATTCTGACTCCAACTTATTTTTGTCTCATAAAAAATCACCAATTTTTATCATTATCTCAAATATAGCCCCCATCGACTCTTTCTCTAAAGTCACCCTTATTTGAGAAAAAAAGGTTATGGTCGTGAGTTTGGCACATCTCGTCTATGGAGGCTGTCGACGGGTGGTGGTCTACAACTTCAGATTACGACAAAACGACGAAGTCTGATTAGAGAGATTTAATCTGAAGATCTTTTTAACTTGTCAGTGAAATGATAGAAACGAATAGTTTCACCAATATTCTTCAAGTTGTGGCTTAGAGAAGAAGATAATGAATAGTACTTTAAATCCACTCAGCAAGTCACGTGGATATTTTGCTGAGGTGAAATAGTCAAGTTAGATAATCAATGATTCGAAGTCAAGGAAGGCCAGATTTGGAATTTAAATGAAAGTTAGTGATTTTTTAAGAGACGAAAAAAAAAGATTGGGGCCAGAATTGTCACTCGATCTAAAGTTGATGCTATTTTTATGAAACAAAAAAAAGTTGGGACCAGAATTATCAATCGACCTAAAATTAGTGCTTTTATACGAGACAAAAAAAGTTAAGGCTACCTTACCAAAAAAATATTATTAAACCTTACCTTACCAAAAAAAAAAAATTAAGGCCAAAATTGTCACTCGATCAAAAATTGATGTTTTTTTTTTTAAATTAGGCCAAAAACTCGGAGGGCGAAGAATGGTAAATGGCCAAGGCATTAACTAATCAAAATTCAAAGCTCATCCACTCACGACGCTTCTGTAATTCTCCCACCGTTTACATGTGTGTGTCCCGGCTAAAAAGAATGCAGCAAACGCAAAGGATCATTTGAATTTATCCGAAACGTTTCTCGATCCAAAGATACGGCGAAAAGAGGATTACTGGATCCCTGAGGCACGATCCGATGGTTTGCGGTGGATTCTAACGGGGACTTCGTCCACATGCACGCTCAGGATCTGCCTCGGCAGCTTGAGGAATAGAATATGATGCTCCAGGCAAAGCCGGCAAAATTAATAGCAGTACAGACTGGTGAATTTTTAGAAAGCACTATTAATGATCAGCTCCTAAAGTGGCAGAACCCGTCAAGAACAAGCATCGTGAAAATCGCACATGCCAGAGATTAGTTTCCAGAACTGCAGAGTCCCAAAATTGTTCATTCATCAGAACCAATCAACCAAACAATGTCTGAAAGGGGAAGAAACATCCTAACACATGAAAGTGTTGTCTAGGATATTGGACATTATTAATGATTTTTACGGTCTAGTCTAGCGTCAATTGAAAAACAAGACCACTAGATTCAAGTTATGTGCGATACTTTCGTCCGCTTCGTCGGAACCAGGCATGCTGGGTCAAGGTCGACAAAAAAATGAAAGCACGGCATTTGCTTATAGCATCCTAAGGGAGAAGACCACTGTGCTGAATTTTCTTCAAAGCTTTGCGGGAATTCCCCCGGGGACTTGTTTATTTACGCCATTGTCTTTGACCTCATTGTCCTTGGCTTCCATATCACAGGTACTGGGAGGGACGTCATCTGCAGGCGAGCAATTGAAGAATCCGTGTGGCTTCAAGCATGAGCATCAACAAAAAATATGATTAGAAATCGAGTGGGTGGATACATAGGTAAACCAGCTTAAGAAAATGAAGACATGGACTATACGAAAGAGAACGATTGACCAAGAATGTACCATAAGCATAAAACCAAGGCGCTCCACCGGCATAACAGGCCAGTCTTCCAATCGGGGAACATGGGTGATTCCAAATACATACCTATAAATGACACGATCAGTGGCATATAAGCATAGATAGCATCTTATCGTGGTCAACAAGGATGGAGCTGTAAAAACTCTTGGCCCAAATCACATCCCACGTTTCAGGGATAACAATAAGCTTACATGATCATTACCGAGTACCCTCAAAATCTATAACATAGCAATCCATGAATGGACACAAGTGGGCTTTTCTTCAGAGAGAGAGAGAGACGAGACCTACCAAAGAACCACATCAGTCTCTTCCAGAGGTCGATTCTGCTTAACCCATGTAGACAGCCCCTCACCAACACGTGGATTCTGATTAGGGAACTCTCCCCCTGGAAACATCTCATCTCGTGCATAAGCTGTAACCCAAAGGTTATGCTTCAAAAAAGCAGCTCGTCTCAAAAACTTAGCCTCAGAACCCGCTAGCGGCAGACAGTTTGAACCAGGCACTAACTTGTAGCCTGTTAGCTGTCCAGTTCTATTTACGGTCCTAGTATTTCTCACCTGAAATAAGGAATAGCATACGTGCCATTAGACTTCAAGAATGGTATAAAAATGTTCACATTAACAAATCAGATCATCAATGAAATAGTTCGTGGTGTTCACAACTCTGGCCTGAGAAGGGTATCCACAAAAAACGAATTTCGAGAAAGAAGAAGTGGGCAGATCCAAGACACATAGGACAAGCTCTTCAGACTTCATCATTTATGAGAACAAAAAGGCAACAGCAGCAGATTCTTAATATTAGCATGCAGATGCAAGACCATGCCATGGCAAAGCTAAAAATAATAGGCAGATTAACCTTTAACAACACTTTAAAGCATTGAAATATAAAACAGGTTTAACAAGTACATAGCACCTGTTTGCAAATAGAAAAATCCTTCAAACCATAGACACTTAATGTCCAAGCAATTCCAAGAAATCAAAGAAATGGCTTACAATCCAATGGCGTGCGGTCAAAGGATTGCAATCACGCATTGCCTGCAACTCGGACCTAAGTAGTGTCTCTTCAGCATAGAATGCATTGTTATGAACATTTTTCTCCCCAGGTTCCTCAACCTTAACATCAACCTCAACAACCTATGAAGAACAGGTAGGATATTGAGAAACTGGAATTAAAATCGAACAATGCAAAGGTGTGTGTTGCCGCATGCAATATTTTATTTTCATCAATTGGTAATCAAACAAGAAAAATTAAAATGCTGAATGCAACCACGAAATATTGAGTTTACTCCCCCTATCATCTTAACACATTGAAAGACAGTCAAGAAGTATCGTGACTCTGACAGCATGATAGGACTTCACGCGACTTGGGGTATGATAGTGCGCAAGCCTTAGGATATATAGTCATTAAATGTGCTCAATCTAAATGGCTCGAAGGCAGTCTAAGGTCCTCAACCAATCGTTTGGGGAACCAGCAAATGGCTTCTATTGCAACCTCAAACGATTAGTGCACCTTAAATCAGGAGAAATCTCAAGCTTTTACCGATACCTTGTCTTAGGGGATTTTAGACCACCTTTATTGACACTCTTTGCAATCTGAAAAAACCGAGTGTCAGGAAATATATTGTTCCTAATAGCTAAATATAAAGTATGGTTACAGGACAAGGCTATTTACAACAGTAATTGATGCCTACATTAACAACCATACTGCAAACACAGGTGTGTATCCATTACAGTCCCTCGATATAAGAAAAACAAGCCTCCAGCTTTAATACTCATTTTTCTCATAATCTACTATAATGAAAAGGAAATAGACAAACAAGTAGTCGAGTACTACAACAACAAGAAGCCATTTCCCACTATACGAGATTGGTGACAAGTGACATGTATCATTTTAAGTTATTAAGCTCTATTTAGTGAACATGAAAAGTTTCAGCAAAACCAAAGCAATTTACCTGATTGAATGCTTCTCCGGGTTTGCAGTCGACAGCCATATCCATACGTGCAACAAAGAAATGCTGATGAACAGGTGCATACAGACCAGGTGCAATCATTGTACCATATTTTCGGTACTCCCCAGGTAGCAAAGCTCCTAAGCTGAGGATTCCTGTAAGTTTAACTTCAGCTTCAATTTTTCCATCCTGTACACAGTATTAAATTACATGTCATCTTAACTTCCGACAACATTGACATTTCACCAACGTTAGTTATGAAATCCTGGCATGGATTGCAATCTTCCATCATATTAAAGACATAGAAGACATAGAAGACAGGACTGGACAAAAGAGATTTTTTGTGCCAAGGATAATGCATCTCAAAGCTCCCAGATACCCATAACGCGTATGAGAAATCAAATATTGCATCACCCAATATGTAGACAGGCAATTCAGAATATTTCTTACAATAGGTACTTAGCTTTTTTAACATCTGAAAAATATTAGAGGAGATGCGTGCAGTCAGATAAACAATTACACCAATTGAATACGTCATGCACATGGTATAGGGTAAAGTATTTCAGTTTTGGACTTACTTGGTAAAAGTGCCAGAAGAATCCATACTCATAATTCGCCACGGTACATGTGAAAGACACACTTAACCTTCTAGACCTCCTCACTTCTGCCAATCCTGTTCTCCAGTCTTGATGCTTCCATAGGATACCGTGATCCTCTTCATGTAGACATACACAATTTTCAATAGTGTCAACCCCTCCAGTGAAATTGGTGAAATAAGCATCAAAGTACTTAATGTAGCCTAAACAATCACATCCCTGCAGAATGATTCATGTTCCAGGAAAAATGTAAAGTCAATTAAAGAGATTACAAAGTTAACATGAAAGGACTCATAATTCATTTCACTACTGAATTAGTTCCAGACCTTCTTAAGAGAATGTGCATTCTTCCCAAGGCCATCTTCACCTGCATCAAAGGCATTTTTTCTGTAATGTGGTTCATTTGGATCTCCATAAGGCACAACCATCTCCACGAAGCTGAGCCTATGAGCTACAGGTCTTCTACCACGACTACCATCTACATAAGCAACAGAATGTATAACAAGGCCCTCCCTGGGTGTGAAGCCAATGCGGAAATTCCACTGTTGAACAACCAATACAAAGATGAGATTCAACGGAAATTCCATGTATAAAACTACACAACCAAAGCGTAAAATAAACAACTAAGATTCACCTTCTGCCACGCTACATATTGCCCCTTAACACGAAAACTTGGACCTTCGGGCTGAACTATTTGTAAGGGCTTCACATCACTCCGGTCAACACCACCTCTGGTTTCGCCAGCAGTATAGTTCCTTAATGGATCGGCTGGAGGTAGGGGAACAAGTTTACGATCCTCGAACTCAATCACCACCATGTTCTGCATATCAACTAGTATGTGAATGCCCTCGACTGGACGTGCATAACCATTTTCCATGGGGCAGTCACTCTCAGTTCTGCAGAAAATAAGAGGCTTGGCGAGTCTTCGACTTGGAGCATCAGCATCACTATGATAACCAACACACCTGAAGAGATAAACGCAATAGCTAGGATAAATTAAAAAGAAAAAACAGATGCAGCATGCAAAAAGACACAGGTCAAGTCAACTAACCACGCGTCAACCATAACGAGATCCATGTCCTCGATACCCCTTTTCTTCATAGCCTCTCTGAATAGTGGAAAACCCTTCACGGCAGCTTCACATTCAGCATACTCACTTGCGTCCTAATTTTAAAACAAGATCATATCCATGATGAAGCTATTGCAAGATGAAAAAATGCTCAATAAAGTGAAACAGTGAGAAAAAGGAGCCCAGAGTTCAAATTAGATCTCTATATTGGTTGGCTGAACATCAACTACTATCTGGAAGCCGCACATTCAAGCATCAAGAAGCCAAAGGAAGATTTTCCCAAAATTCAGAATTCAGAACTAGACTGATTTGTGCCATTGATTGACTTAGTATCGAATGCCATAAAACAACTTAATTGATGACATACAAATCCAGCCCCCTCCTCGAAAAGAAGCTTAGTTATAATTACACGTCTTGAATAACAGTCACTGTCAGAGACACTCGTCCAAATATTTCCTAACTCTAGACATATCGGGGAAAAGAGTACAAAATAGATCAGCGCTAGAAAGATAATTTCCATTTTCAAGGGACCAACTTAGAAATAATTTGCAAGATAGTATAAGCGGCTGCATATTCAGGAGTTAATGAGCAAAAGTCTTAAACTTTCTTTCGTGGTATCATCACTAGAGCTAGAAAGCTGTACATGCGAAAATGAACGAAAATCAAATGAAGACTACCCACCATCGGAGGCTGAACATCAGGAATAATCTTTGATGAGATCACTTTTCCTCGGTGATGTCCACCTCTAGTAGCTGCATGCACTTCTGATAGCTCCACAATCCATAAGCTCGTTTCATTTGACTTCTTATTGTAAACAACAAGCCTAGCTCGCCTCGGAGGGAGCTTGGCTGGAATTACAGGTCCACCCTTGCTTCTCGGGAGTAAGGATGGTTGGAATGGGGGGAAAAAGTAGGCATCCGCCAATGCAACAACATGCTTATCAGGTTCCAACAAAACCACTTCAACAAAACGCATGCCGTCCCGGATCTAAAAGTCAAAAATAGAGATGAGCAGCTCAATCAAACGATAAGACTAGCATAGAGCTCCTAAAACGAGACCAGTTAGATATGAGAATATGATGTAGACGACTTTGGGTAAAGAAAACAATCTGATTAAAAGTAAGACCTCAGGAGTGGATCCTGCAGCTCTAACTGTCGCCACTGCCACAGAAATTTCAGCGGCAGATAAAGGGTCCAAAGGGTGACTAGTTTGAGCCCTTGGCATGACCGTAACACCTGCAGAAAGGAACAAACATCAACAGATATCAACCAAGCAAACCATGACAGTGAGGACACTTTAAGGAATGACCGACAAGAGAAAAAAGGGTTGATCCAAGCTTTATCAGAGTTAATGTAGACAGGTAGCTCCTTCCTACTATTCACTTTGTTGACTAGAAAATTGTCCAGCCAAGAATATGCGAAAAAAATCCAAAGAGCACACAATGCAATTCCAAGAAAAGACTAAACCAGCAAAGCAACTGGGCCATGCACACATCCGCGCATTAAAGAAATGTGACCCACCATTCTTCCAATTCTGATCTCCCAGGACTTGGAGCGTGCACAATCATTAGAAAAGCCACCGAAATACTTGATATTTATGCAGAAAAACCAAGCATGTACAAACCACCAAAACGCATCTTCACAGAAAAGTTCCACCCATCAAGAAAAAGGATCACAAACACCCAAGTATGAATCAAGATCACCCAGAAAACAGGCCAAAGAAAGAAGCACAAGCCAACAAAAAGAAGAAAATATTGACATGTACAAGAACCTTTTGTCGAAGCAGTTGCGGAAGGCTCAGGGAGCGACTCAACCGGTCGGATCACCGAAGCCTTCTTCGGGAGCTGATCGGCGCCCGGCGGCACGCTCCAATCGGAGGTGGCCGGGGGAGGGGGAGGAGGAGCAGCCTCCCTCGGCACGGCGAGGGCCGCGCCGTTCTGGGGGCCACAAGGGAAAGGCGTCGCTTTTTGCGGAGTTGAGGCCATTGCAGAGGGTTCGTGATCGCTCCTAATCCACCGTTGCACAGAGTCTCCACGCAATCTACTGACATACAGCAAGAACTGTCCGCCACCTCGCTCGCTCGCCCGCCGACCCACCACCCAAAGCTCCGATCTTTCCACCGGGAAACTTCAAGAACTCGAGAGGGAAGACGAAAAGGTGGGAGCTTTATTCAAAGAAGCAAGAGATCCCCGTGACCCAAGATGCGCCAATATTCACGAACCAGGGACACCAGCAAAAATGCGAAAATACAGATCATACGACGCATGGAAAGAGCCACGGGTGTGCGTTTTCTTTCTCTCTCTCTCGCTCTGTGGTTTGTATGTGAGAAGAGGGAGATGGAGAGAGAGAAGGGCCTGCACCTTATATAAACATGAAAGAGCAAGAACACCACGTGCATACGACCCACTTGAAAGCTTTTTCTTTTTTTCTAATTCCAAAATTAACGTCAATTTTATTTTGAGTAATAATTTTGATCCAAAACTTTTTTATCTTACTAAAAAGTACTGATTTTTACTCAAGTTACAAATCTAGCTTCCGTGATATAAAATTTTTAAATTATTCAGGTCATATTTGAGATTTAAGTAAAAGTTAATAATTTTTTATGAGACAAAAAAAATTTGGGTCAACATTATCACTCAAGATAAAGTCGATACTTTTTTTTAAATTAGGCTTTTTTTTTTACCTCAACTTTAGTGGTTTTTTTTGGGTTTTTTGGGTAGGGATAAGGCTGGGTCCGAGGAAGAGAGAAAGAGAGAGATTCAGTTTTTTTTTGGTTTCTGTCTTTTTGTTGTTGTTTTTGGTCTTCACTTTGTATACATGAAGGGTCTTATCATAGGGACCAGAATAAGATAAGTAAAGTTGTGGGCTGGGGGTGGGTTTCATGATAGGGGCATCTGCTTGGGGGTGGTAATGGACATGCACCATGAGCCAAAATGCGGGTTGTTCACTTCAATGATATTTAGCTTGATGAGGCCATCTAGAGGTGCTTATCTTTTGTAATAAGGACCTTCAAGGATTCTCAATACCCTCCGAGCCGCCCTCTTTTTGGACCGATCTGTACCCGGTGGTGTGGTCAAATCAAGTCGAGTCGATACACTGTCGAGCCCGAGCTCCGCTCGCGTACTTGGTGCTCGAACACTCGACATGAGCTCGATTGAGTATTTGGTTTTCCCGCTCGAGCTCGACTCAATTAGAAAATCGACATGCTTGGCTCGTATACAATTAACATACATATAAAACTCAAGCTTTAGAGCTAGAGTATTATGTAATTTTAATTATTGTGTCTATTTTATAATTATTAATTATTTTTAAAAGAGAATGAAAGCTCGACCAGGCTCTATTAGGAGACGTGAGTCTATGAAGTTGAGTGTATTGATAAGATCAAGTTCAACTCGGTAAGATAATTTATAATTATCATTTATTTTAAAAAGAGAATGAAAGCTCGATCTAGCTCTGTTAAGCGACTTGAGTTTATGAAATTGAGAATATTGATAAGCTTAGGCTCGACTCAACAAAATAATTTATAATTATTTTTTTAAAAGAGAATGAAAGCTCGATTTGGCTTTGTTAGGCAACGCAAGTGTTATAAGCTCAAGCTCCACTAAACAAGATAATTGAGTAGCTCGAGCTTGACTTGAAATTAGGCAAGTTGATCTCAAGTGGTCATCGAGCCAAGTACGAGCTACTCGCAAGTGGCTTGCCTCGTAAAACAATTGAATTGGCTAAAATCAAATATGTAAAACAATTGAAAACAATGAAAAGCACATGAATTAATGTGAAATCATGCTATGGACCCTACTCCTTGTCCTAGGTGTGCTAGGTCCACTTTTTGGGGGGATTAAGGTGCTAAAAGCATTTTGATCTACATCATGTTTTTACCAAATTTCATAAGAAAACTTGAATTGCTCTTGATGATCATGTTTGGATAATTATCCTTTAAAGACGACCATCTTCTCATATCAAATTACTTTTAATGTCCAACTTGCAAACACCTAGCTTATAAATTTATTGGGGATTGCTCGTGAATCCCCACTTTCAATTAATGTCATCCACTCGATCTTGTTAACACGCGATCAACGTCGACACTCGTATCTATTATGTCCCGACAAGATTTCTTTCCTTTTGACTTCTTTCATCGAATGTGCTTGTCAAAGCTTCGCTTCATAAGCAGTGGTACGGCATTTTTAACCAAAAGAAAAGTCTCTACCTACTTTAGAAAAGTCAAGTTATCATGATTCCTAGGGTCACCAATATAGAAAATTAAGGTTATCGATCACAAGTCAAGCTTTTTTGCAAAGTGGAGGAGAGACACCACCAACGCCAACTACCTAAAAGTAAGAATGTCAAACGTCATGACTCTGTTTATTTTATGCAAAAATTATTGATTTAAAAATTATTTTTTTTTAAAATCATCATTTGTATCACCTAGGGATGAGCATGATCCGGATAACCAGGAGCCACCTACTTAGGATCGGTTCCAAAAAAAATTAGAATCGGTTCCAAAAAAATTGAAACCGATAACCGCTCGCCCATGGATCCACCTGGAAACCGGATCCCGATGGGATTCGATGGAATCAATCCCACCAAGTTTCACGCAAATGGAGGTGACCGAAAGAGAGAGAGGGAGGCGATGAATGGTTGGAAGCGCGACCATGAATTGATGGGAATTGAGAATTGAGATCGTGAGTGGATGGGCATTGAGCTTGAGAGTCGAGACCATAAGTGAGACATAGAAAGACGACTCAAATAAAGTAAGATGGAGACGAGACGAGATGAAACGAGCACTTAGTTGATGGGCATTGAGTTTCAAATTAGGTATTTTAAGGTTTTCATTTTTCTTAAAAAATTTTCTTTTTATTTTACGTAGATGCGGGTGGCTGTTCCACACCTAGAACTGAAAACCAGGCCTGTATTCACCTGTTCTAGTAAATTAGAACCGGGAACCAAATCGGTCCCCACAAGAACCACCGGTTTCAGGCCAGTCTGGTCCAGTTTCGAACGATTTTCAATTTATTTGCACACCCCTAATATCGCTTACAAAAATGAAAGAATAAAGAATATTTTTCACTGTTCATAAAAATATTTAAATATAAATTATTATGTATTCCAAACGGTACAAATAATCATTTTTAAAAAATATTTTTTAAGCTATTCATTTAACTAAAAGAAACCGTATGCGAAAAAGAAATATATGAGCATAAGCATTATTGTCTTTAACATTATTATTGCTTCCTAATCACCTTTTTCTTTTTCACTTCCCCGTCGGTGTCAATGTCCATGAGAGAGGTCCTTTGTTGATGGTGGCACCAAATAGACACCCACTTCAACGATATTTTAATCAACTTCACATATCAAAAAATGACAAAAGCTGAGTCATCGGCTGTCCCACTTGCCACCACCAACATAAGTTTGAAATACTTTACTCTGCTTATATTAAATTTAAGTCATTTCCTCACCTTGCATATTTATCCGTACCCTTCTCTACTTGCTCAAGTACAAAACTTTTGAATGCCAACGTGAATGTGACATGGGAGATTTGGACATACTTGTGTCGAAACCACATCAATCCATCATTTCATTGTGCGAGAGATTGCGAATCTGTGAAGTTTGGCTCATTAGTGAGAACGAAAAAATGACCTAAATTGACCCTCGAAAGATATTCATCAAATATGATGTGCTCCTAGAGAAGCATGATAGAGCCATTTCAGAGCTCAATTTGAGTTGGTAGGGGCGAGCGACACTTACCAATTTAAATAGAAGAAAACTTTGCTCTTCTCAACAAAAAAAAGGAAAAAAAAAAAGATAGAGTCATGCCAAAACATTATGCCCCCATCCCAAAAGGGAGGGAGATAAAACAAACCCAAATTGCCTCGAGAAAAAATAATAAAATGAAGTGGGATGCCCAAGTGATCTTATGTTATGGGGCTCCTTATGTTTAGCCAATTGCAATGCTGCTCAATGGATCAAAACGTACAAGTGGGAGGTGATGGATTTGACCCTTTTCGTGGAGTAATGGATTTGAATTTCTCATTGGCAGGTACATATCATTGCTCACTTATGTTGCTCCAATCCAATATGAACTTTGTCTTAACGATGAAGATGGCACAACGATCGTAGCAATAATGATGGGTCCACGAAATCAAATGATACATACCACTATACCAGCCCATTTAGAGTTGTCGGTATAGTCTTTAAAAGACATTTCCAATTGTTTGCACCAAAAAATGTTTTTTCATTTTTTGTTATTATCGACGTGCGATAACTTGAAAGATCAACAATTTGAAGGAATCGACAAAAAGTAAATTCGATAATCTCGGATACAATCATAAAAGAAGTAACCATCGACATAATAGAATAAAACAACCGTCAAGATAGCGGAATTAATGTAATCATTCGCAACCTTTATTTGTAACCTTTCTTTGTAACTTCTCTTCATAACCTCCCTTTGGAACCTCCATTGATGACCCTTGATTGTAAGGTTTACATAGCCACATCATACTCTTCGGAGCCACCAACGCACAAATCAAATAAATTTCCTATTTTTCAATTATATTTACTTTCCTGCATTGTACTTTTATTTTTCAAACTCATGTCATCTGTTAAATTCCGGCGTATTTATTAGTTGTAGTTTCTAGATCCGCGTCGTCAATCAAATTTTGGTTTGTATCTTTATCCATGGTGCTGCATCGCCGATCAAATTCTAGCATAATATCTTAGCGTTCTCAGCCTATGTCGTTGGTTAAATTCCGACATAGTCTGTTTACGTTCAACTCTACTATAGATTCTATATTTTCAAAGTCTTGTCGTTGATTAAATTTTGGCATGTTTTGCACCTATATAGTCCTATTGAAATTCAAGTTGTTGATTTCCTTATCACATGTGATATTTCTTATTCGGAGTCGTCACAAAACCTGTCTCCTTCAATTAAAAATTGAAGAAGGACTTTCGGCGAAAGATATTTTGTCGCAAGATAAAATTACAGCGAAACATCATTTTAGTATGCTCGACAGGACCGGTATGACTGATTTGAGGAGATACCATGGTGTGCACAAGGAATGAATCAACTCAATCCTAACAATGCTGACGGTAACAATTTGCCACCGCTGCCAATCAATGAGAGGGTAGGAAGTGCTGAGTCATCGACTGCACAGCCAGTGAAAGCTCAAGTCCAAGGTGGAGATGTCGGCATTCCAAGGCAAGTCATTGATGAGTTGGAGCCAGGTCTTACGGTGATATTTGCTAGCTTCTTAATGAACACCAGAATGAAAAGCCAATGATCTTGAATGCCTTGCACAAAGTTGTACGTGGACAGGGAACATCAAGTCATTCGGTCTAGACACAAGCAAACCCTACTAATCTTGCACCTTCGAAGTACGCTCCTCCATCTACTGCTGCTCAAATTGCTTTTATTACTGTAAAAAATTATACCACTCCACCGAAAGTTAAGATTTTGCAAAGGGCTAAAACCATTGGTAAAACCCAGACCAGTCGGGGGATACCCATCAGTAGAAGCAATTTGCCCAACCCTGCTCAATTAAACCCAAATGGTCACAACAATAGCAGCTTGGTCAATCAAAATGCTCAGCAAAATATGTTGTTGCCAAATGTAGCCAGTTTCCCAGTACCACTGGTTGATAATGTGAGGCCAATTGGGATGATGCCACAATTTAACGTAGCGCTTGCCCCATATAGACCTAATGTTGTCATCCACAATCAAGGTAGACCACCGTCTCCACCTGAGAGGCAAGATGGACAGAGACCTATAATGGAAGCAATGGCAATGCCCAACCCAGTGTATGCTCCTCAAGGACCAAAAATGGTAGTTAACAACCAAGTTAGGCCACTACCTTTGCCTAGAGGACCACCCGCTCAAGTAATCCATGGTCAAGATCCCCAAAAGGTCCAAGTAATACTAGATCAAGCAATGCAACACCTAGGCTTCGATGTTGGGAACGTCAAACCTGTATACAGAAAGTCATATCCAGACTGGATGAATGCAATTTCTTATCCTAGAGGTTTCAAGATAATTGACTTCGACCTATTCTCCGGTCAAGATGATCAATTGACAGTTGAACATATTAGTCGATTTGCTATGCAATGTGGAAATGCGTCTCAAGCTGTTTGCTAGAAGTTGAGATTTTTCCATTTGTCACTACTATCCACGACTACTTTTACTTGGATACTAATTTGGTGGCCAATTCTGTTCATACTTAGGAGTAAATGGAAACGCAGTTACATACCAAATTCTATAGGTCCGTCCATGATGTATCTATTGTAGATTTAGTTTATATCAAGGAGAAAAATTCGACAGCCAAAATTTTACCAATTTATTCCAATTGGCAACAAGAATGTCTAAGTATAAGCAACTACTTAAGGATAGAGATAGAAGGCTACGTGAAGAATTTACACAAAATGTCTTTAGTGGTAAGATATGAGCCATACGATGAACCTAACCAAGATAAAATTCGGTAAGAAAAAATAAGATTTGCCAATGACAATGGGACACATAATGACTCTCGGTTACCTAATTTAAAAGAATTGAATATTGATGAATCATTCAATTCTTTTGAAGGGGCATTTGTTTACACCAAAAAATGTCAATTTTTTTGTTATTATCATCGGTCCTACCTACCACCGCCAACTTAATTTTATATATTTGTACTCTGCTTATATAAAATTTAAGTTATTGCCTCACCTTGCATATTAATCCGTACCTCTCTTTGCTTGCTCAAGTACAAAATTTTTGTACCTAGACCACATCGCAATCCATTATTTTATTGTGGGAAAGATTGCGAATCGATGAAGTTTGGCGCATTAACAAGGATGAGAAAACGACCTAAATTGACCCCAAATAATATCCTGTCGAATACAATGCACTCGTAGAGAAGCGCGATAGAGCTGTTTCGATGCTTGATCTGAGTTGGTAAGGCTAGCGATGCTTTTCGATTTTAATAAAAAAAAAAACTTTGCTTATCTGAAAAAAAAAAATTGAAGTCATGCCAAAACATTAATGTCCCCATCCCAGAAGGGAGGGAGATAAAATAAACCCAAATTGCCTCAAGAAAAAATAATAAAATGAAGTGGCAATCCAAGTGACCTTATGGGGCTGCTTAGGTTTAGCCAATTGCAATTCCTCTTAATGGATCAAAACGTACAAGTGGGAGGTGATGGGGTTGACTCTTCTTGTCGAGTAATGGATTTAAATTTCTCATTGGCAGGTACATCATTGCTCATTCATGTTGCCCCAATCCAGTATGAACTTTAAAATGATGAAGATGACGCATCGATCGTACCTTTAATGATGGGTCCTCGAAATCGAATGTTACGCAGCACTACACCAGCACATCAAGAGTCGTCCCTATTGTCTTTGAAAGGCATCTCCTATATCTCATGTTAATCCCACTCGATTTGAAAGTTAGGACTCTTGTTGAATTCCTGATCCTCGTGTTAATCCACTCATTTTGTATTTTTGGAGGGATGTCACTTTTGATCCTGATACTTTGTTCCAAGAAAAGGACGCTAAAAGTGTTGTATCTTTTATGCAGCACTGGTTTTGTGCAAAAACATTTTGCCGAGTCGCTTAAGTATCAAATCGGAAAAAATACGACCCTTTAAGTGCCTCCGACAATAAATACTTGTAAAAGGTCTTACATGGCTTTTTTTAAAAAAATGCTAATTCATACGTGAACTTTTTTATAACGTGGCTTTTTTATACCCAGACCAGGCTGTATCCTTCTTAAATCGAATCTCTCTCTCTCGAAATAAACAAATCTCACTCTTTGGCCGATTCTTCTCCCTCGCCTTTCCTTCTCTCATCTACAAGCTCATCGACTTTGGCGATGACCCCTATTCCTCTCCCTAACACGGCTGGATGGACACCGTCCTCGACTCCAATGACCCCAACCTCGCCTCCTAGGTTTTTGGCCCCTTTGCCCCCCAATGGTGCCCATGAGCTCGCTTTTGGACGTCGATTGGCTTGGCCTCATGAAGTCCGTGCTCCTGAACGAGCGGGCTGCCAGTGTGGGCACCGTATCATATGCTTGACAACGCTAAGGGGGTCAGGAGAATTTGGGAAAGTTGCTTGATTTGTTTGAATTGGTGTTTGAAGACTTGATTTGTCCAAATTAGGGTTTATATTTGGGAGAAAGATGTTGAACGGAGTCATTTAGAGCTATCAATGTTGACTTAGAGCACCGATGAACCATGTCGGCCAGAAAAACTGACAAAATGTTGCTACGTCGGATTTCCATCTTCCCAAATTGGTAATAACACTTAAATAATCGTTTTTTTTTCTGAAAAGTAGCACTTAAGTTATTCGACGAAAAATTTTGAAATCAAACTGAGCGCCATATAAAAATTATGGCACTTCTAGTTTTCTCTTTGTTCGGTTATTATTCATGTTTTTATATAATTTTTCTAGGACGATTGAAATTTTTTTGTCAAATTTCTATTTAAAATATGCTAGAAATTGCAAAGTTTGCTACAACAATTGATATGGGACGCATACATTAACAAGCCATTAAAACAAACGGCACTTTTGATTCTTATACTTTGTTTTGGCAACAATAGCAGCCTTCATACAATTGATTGAAGAGATTTTACGTATGATTTTATCACAGTTCCATTTCAAATATGACCTAAATGATGTAGGCCGTTATTAGTACATTGTATTTATATATACATAAATATAAATATGAGTCTTTAAAGTTAATATCGATAAAATTTTCTTAAAGCCCTTTAATATCCAAGGGTTGAGATCGAATTCTGATAAACGGCACAAAAATATATCTCACATTAGATAGGAGCTAAAGTTGAAGTTAAAAAATATACAAATTACTCACTTATTAGAAGAAATAGTGCCAGCAACGTCTAATATGGATTTGAACTAAAAATGGCAATGTCATTATTGAATACAATGGAATTAACCCTAGTGAGAGTGTCCATTAGATTAAACACACTTGCAAACATAGGAATCGTCAATTAGAGTGCGTTTAGCAACTATTCTGTTTCCAAAAATAATTTCAGTTCAGAAATTCCATGCCCGAGAACAATTTATAAGCATTTGAAGATGTATGATAACTGTCCAAAATTTCTATTCTTAGAATAGAAAAAGAACAGAAATGCGTTTGGTAATTGCACAATTTTTCTTTTTATTAATAATATTTTGAATTTTTTAATATTTTTTCCTCTTTTTTTTTCTTCTTCCCCTTCCTTGGCCATGGCCAGGTCGTTGCCAGCCTTGCCCTCATAGGCCCTGGCCAGTGGCCGGCGGCCGACACCCAGCCATAGGCCAAGAAGAAGAAGAAGAAGAAGAAGAAAATTTCATTTCTAATTCTTGTTCTTAGAATCAAGAAGTAATTTTTTTTTACTTCTTGATTTTGTTCCAAAACTGATTCTAGGAACAAAAATTTATCAAACGAATTCAGTTCTAAAACTAATTCTGAAAACAAAAAAATAGAAATAGTTACTATTTAGCCGATTGCCAAACGCATCCTTAAACATCTTTTTAGACTGTATTGTCACGAAAGTTATTAATTACCGTTGAAAAATAATATCCGGACACATCAACAAATGTCGATCACTCTTGAAAGTAATTAGAAGCTCGTCCACGATGGCGTCATGTGTCAATTACCGATGCATACTCCGCGATTCTCGTCGGATTCTGAATTGAAATTTTGACAGAAGGACTGCTTTGTTCTTTCATCCATTGAAGAGAAAAAAATTGGAGGTGGGAAAATGCTATTTTTTTTTCTTTTTTGGCCAAGGGAGGCAGGAAAGAAAAGAGGTTGGAAGACCAATTGCTTTTGTCCTGAAAAGAATGGGCTAAAAGCGCCAAGGAGGAGGCGATTCTAAAAGAAGCGTGGTTCGATGTCATTATACAAGCCGAAAAGCGGAAACCCTGGGGCGGTGGTACCACCACCACCTTTCCTTGACCCTTTTTTGGCCTTTGCTTGCATTATTAGCCTGAAAAAGCAGAAGTTGGACCATCCCTCCGGTCGATTGAAGCTGAAGCGAAAGCCAGGGATCGATTGCCAAACTCCACTCGTCATGCAGCTTTCAAACGAGCCCCACGTCCCCAGTTCTGTCGCGACAGGTGATGGCGATCGCTGTGGCCCCTCTGTCATAAGTTGTAGCTTGTATCAGCCTTTTTCCCTTATCTTTGACATTCCAACTATCCTGAGGTGACTTCTGCGGATGTCTGTGTTTCCATTTGTCCAAGTCACCAATCGAGCTAATCGAAAGTTGGTTTTATGCTAAAGGGTATTTAGTTTTGTCGAACTAAGCGTGTATGTACTAATGGGCCCAAATAGACTCAGCCCATGTTCTCAATTTTTCCTTTCCTTCCCTCAATGGATTTGTGCTGAGCGTGAGAAGGGGCGGACAAAACAAGAAAGGAATGAAAGGGGAAGAGAGTGAGTTCGTCCGCGAAGAGAAGAAGGGGAAAGAGAAAAAGTCTCGCGCGTTCGCTATCCGGACGTCCCGAGAAGTCAAATCAACTGTCAATTGCAACGCCGGATAACTATTCAAGCCCACTGTTCATTTAATCAGAATAATTATCGAGGTTGGGCCGTAAATATGGAGTTATGTGGACTTTTGGCTATGGAGTCTCGTCTTGGAGTTATCGAGTTGTGAATATATATGAAAATGATAATTTAGGACATCGTGAAGCTATAGGATTTAACGAAAATTGATTTCGAAGTACGGTTTGATTGGAACGAAATTATGAAGTTTTGCATGCGAGTTATGCATTCGGATAGTACATGTTATGGACGAAAATCGACGTTCGTTATTAACGGGTCCTTTACTTACACGTACGAGGATTTTTATCGACCAACAAGCATAGTTTCGTCGAGTAGTACGTTAGAATAGTGTTATACTTGGTTTTTTTTTATTGTTTTCCAAATAATTGATGGGAATACGAGTATGTCGGTTCGAGTAACCACCGTAGGTTGATTTTTCGCTTTTCCAAAGGAATGGTGTTATCTATTCTATGAATTTCTAAACTCATGTCTTGAAAGAGAAAGATATTTGATATATTATGGGTTATGAAAAAGCACATTAGTTGCATAAAAATCTGGATCGGGCATTTGCTTCATTTTGGTATTTGTGAATGGTTTGAAATATGATTTAGTAATGGTGTTGTCAAACAATGTATATATATTTTGATTTGTGACCTTGGTATATGAAATAGGTATGTGAAATGTATTATGGTTTAAGAAATGAATTTTTGGAATGATTTGAAAAATACTTTACAAAAAGGATTTATGGTGGTTGAATTGAGTTGTGAAATGTTATATATTTGGTTTGTGAAATGTATTATGGCTGATGAACGAAGCTGAGAAAGTTTATGCGTTTTGTTTTGAGAAATCAATTGGTGATATTGATTTTGGATTTGATTCATGGTATTTGAGGATGTGGGTCTGGTGTTCAATATCACTATAAATCCATTAAGGATTTGTGGGTATGCGTATACTAGCTTTTTAGCCAAGTTATCGGCAATATAGGTGGAGACCTAATTAAGGGAGAATCTTGATTGCCTTGTCACGGGACATTATGTGTGACCATGGCTAGATACTTGAGCACAAGTTTGGTCAATGGAATGAACCATTGACATATGATTTGAGATTAGTCAATAGAATGGATCATCGATATGTGATTTGATGAGATTAATCAATGGAATCGATCATTAATATGTGAGTTATTGAGATCAATCAATGGATTAGATCCTTGATAATTCGTTTTGATATTACTGATAAAAGGATTATTTTAGTATTTTACTATTCACGTGATTGCATATTTCATTATTCCTTTTGACCCCATATGTGTAAAATAACTTATATTGAAGTTGTATGTATATTGTCAAACAAATTTGGGCTTATTGAGTTATGCTATGGTTTTGTAAGTATTTATAGTGGGTGTTCGATCTGCTTAAAAGGTATATGCACTACTCACTGAGCTATGATTACTTAGCCCATTCCTTTAAAATCTTTTTACGTTACTTGGTTAGTGACCATGAACACAAGTGCAATATCGACAGGAACTGTTGGTTGTGTTTCAGGTTACGTCCTTCGGAAGGAAGGACGGCCTTGTCATTGCTCCTATTCTTGTAGAGTCGGGGGTGTGACGGTGTATGTCTCGGTCCGCCGTGGAAGGACTTGCACCCGAGCCTTGTTAGACCCGGCAGAAGTGGTCGGTGGCGTTGCAATGAAAAATTCTCTTGCGCACGTACATCGCTTGGCTCGCGTGTCCTGGCCCCCCTTGTGTTATGGAAGGATAGAACTTCTTGCCGGGCTGGTTAACTCACATAAAAATTGAGAGATGCACTTTCGCTTTTCCAATGACGGAATATAGTGTGATTGGGTTTGCTTCATCCTTGGATCCTCCCCAGTTTTCACAAATAGATAGCCGAATAGGGCATTCGAAAGCCTCGGAATGCAAGCTGAGAGAGGTCCATATAGATAGAAAAACAGAGAGAGTTCGCTCGTCCGGGAGAGGTCCACATACTGAATTTTGATGCAAAAGTGAACCTAAGCTAATGGAAACATGCCGAACGATGTCAAATCGCATAGACAATGAGGTCGGGCCGGGACGCATCTTGAGGGCCGAACGTGAATGTACACGCTCCGTCTAGCAAAGTCATGCCGAGGACGCAGCCAAGCAACACAAATCATCTCTAGACAAAATTTTTGCCGAGGCAACTGAAAACAAAGACTGAAATTCAGATCAAAGTAACACGAAAAGCATGAAAATTCTTTTCAACTTGAGCTAACTCATGAGAACACCATATGATTCGTACATACGCGACTTTTAAAACTTGTGAGCAGATCCAGGGAGGAAAGCGTGCAACTAGCCAAAATCAAACTAAAATACAAAAGAAAAGAAAAGGAATTGATGAACCAACTGTGTGTATGTATTATATATATGTTGTCTATTATTGCTGAAGATATTGCCAATTTGCATGGGCTTAATCTTGATAATTCAAATGAATTTGAGGACCTACATCCAAGATTGGATCGCACGTCAAACCAAATTAAGTGGAATTCATAACCATGCAAACAAATTAAAAAATATATATATGTTTGGTTTTGTTTCTAGATAACAATCCCTAATTTTAATGAAATGCATGATAGATCTCTAAGCGAAAATCGAAGTCGCCTGCATTCCTCCTCCAACCACTTAAAAAGACGAAAGTGCAATACGTATGAAATGCTGATGAAGTTGGCAATACGTCTCGACAATGAATGGCCGTATACCTGCTTTATGTACCTTTGAAAGGAAACGGGAATCGTTCCGACATTTGTGGCCAGAGCGCTCGACTCATCGGGCCATTATCTTCATCAACAAATCGTTTCTCTGCTGCAGCAGCGCAATGGATATATGAAATTCTGATAAGCTGCATCTTCAAACGTCTTTCAGAGTTTAGACGCCGTGATTCCTAGAGCTCTGAGATCTCCACGAGTTCATGCGAAATGGAACCCCCCATCATTCCATTAAATCTTCGAAATCTGACAGTCGCGGACAATTTGCTGAGGCCTTGCAGTCAATCCCCCACCTTAACACAACTGCAACTTTCTCCGGGCCCTGAACATCACGAAGCTTTGAACATCCTCTAATGCACAAAAAATTCAGGTTATCGCAACACAAGAGGTCTGGTAATGTTTCAATGGATATGCGCCCCCCTATATCCAATTTTTCCAAGTTCTTCAATCTCTCAAGGCCTTTAATTTCGACTAGATTAACGCATTCCTTAGCGATTAATTGCTTGAGATGTGTTAAGTGCAGAACGTCCAGTTTTCTAAGGGACTGACAACCCGCTACGAGTAGATCTTCCAAGTTTGTAAGTCTGTCAAGGCCTTGAACTTCAACTAGAATAACGACCCCTCTCGTATCCAAGTATCTTAAAGACTCTATATGTTCGAGGCCGTCGAGGTTGGACAGCTTCCAGCATCCAGATACGTTTAGTTTTACTAAGGATTTTAGTGGTTCCAGACCCTTGATTTCTGTCAGCCTGCTGCACAAATTGAGATCTAATTCTGACAAGAATTTCAAACTTGACAAACTTGGCAACACTTTCAACTCATCGCAGCCGCAGACACGAAGTTCCAGTATTCCTGAGGGAAGCTTTTGCATGGATTCCAGCGATCGGCAATGCGTCAGAGTGAGCTTTATTAGATGGGTTAGGTGAGAAAGTTGAGGCAATGTGCAATGTTGACAGTTCAATCGCAGAACTCTTAAAGAGGCAGGAAACTGTGGTAGCTGCTGAAGTTTGTCACATCTGGTTAACAGAAGGCATTGCAGTGAAGATAGCTTGCCGGGGCTTTGTGGCAGCGATTGAAGCATCTGGCAGCTGCTTAAATCAAGTGTTTCAAGATAAGAAAGCTTATCCATAGCTTACGTAATATACGGATCTTCAGTGAAGACAACCCATCTATAGGAATTTCCCCTCCCAGACTCTGACAGAATGAGGCAATTAATTCTTTAAGTTTGCCCAACTTGCTAAGAGTACTAGGTAAATCACTTAAATGGTCACTTCTATTCATTCTCGAAATTTTCAAGTTTTTCAAATCCCCAATGGATTTAGGTAATTCCCAAATATCTGTGTATGACAAGTCTAATTCAGTCAATGATTCCAACTTCCCAAGTGAATCGGGGATACGATCGAAACAATGATGAGCTCGGAGGTCACCTTCATAATTTGGAAAAGTCCTTTCCCCTAACGATAGGCGCTGCATTTTCACAAGAGATCCAATACTCTTTGGAAGTTCAAACAAACTCATGCAATCTGTCAAGTCCATGGTCAACAAATTTACCAAATGGATAATACATACCAAGGTGTCAACGAGTGGGTCCGGTTAGGTTTGGGTCGGGTCGAAAATGGTCAAATCCATATTGACCTATTTAACCTGTTTTAACCCATATTCATGTAGTGTAAAACTAATGACCCATACTTGACCCAACTCATACTCGACCCATATCCAAGCTGACTCGTATTCTAAAAGACTTTAAAATCCAATTTAAAAAAAACTTATTTCTTATAATATTTATATTGCTAAAATGCTTCAATGCAATATAAAATAAGTGAATAATTTTTATAATTTAAAAAATTAATTTTTTTATGTTTTTATATATCTTTATTTTCTTTTTATTTTTTTAAATGAGTAATTTTTTTCTTTTTTCTTTTTTTCCTTTTTCTTTTTCCTTCTTCTCTGGCCGGCTACCGGCCACGGCGATGGTCGGCGACTAGCTGCAGGCGAGCTCGTCTGGCGAGCTCGTCTGGCGAGCTCGTCTAGCGAGCTTCAAGTTCGCCTGAGGTCGGCAAGCTCCAACTCATCCAGATCAGAGAGCTCGAGGCTCATCCAAATCGCAAGCTCGTCAAAATCTAACGAGCTCGGATGAGCTCGAAGCTCGCCTATGGCCGGTTGCTGACAACCGACCGGAGAAGAAGGAAACAGAAAAATGAAAAATGAAAAGAAAATAAAAAATAATTTTTTTTAAATAACACTTAAGCTATTTAGCCTACAAGGTTACAAGTTAATAACATATACGGTTCAAATATGGGTTTTGTCACAAACCCTTATTCAAACCATATTTGACTTATATAAACTTGAGCTTTAATGTTGCAAATCCATTTTGATTTGTTTTCAAAATTTCAAGTGACCCACATTCAGCCCGAGTCCACTAAAAATGAGTTAATAAATAGGTTTCTAACCCATATTGCCACCTCTAAATACGCGGAATTCCCCGTATAGCGGTTCTGTGTAGATCAAATTCCTTCAGTTCTTCCAACTTGCCCATTTTCTGCGGGTAGCTCTTGGATCTTCCAGCATTCGGACAAGTCCAAAGAAGCGGTTCTGTGTAGATCAAGTTCCTTCAGTTCTTCCAACTTGCCCATTTTCTGCGGGTAGCTCTCGGAGTAACTTTTAAATTGTGGAAGGCCGAGAGATCAGGAGTAACTTTTAAACAATGGCAATATGGGTCGAGTATGATTCGGCAAACTTTCGCTAAGAATAAGTCATTAAAAATGAACGACCAGACAACAGACTCTCCATCTGACCTTGAGATGACTCCAACCTTCCCAAAGCTCTGAAACGTCCATTCTTGATAAATCAACTATGACTTGCATCAGATCAACTAATCAGTGGACCGATATCACTTTGCCTTCATTCTATAGTGGTGAACTTGACGCTCAGGTCAGTCCAGAGCTTATCATACATATAATTATTTGTGTTTTCTATGATGAATAAAGTCATGTAATCACCCTCTCCGAAGTTACTGCGAAACATTGTATCTCCATTTCGATTTCTTCCCTTCTTTTGTTTATGCTGTCTGCTCCTTTGCCTTTTCTTTTCTCTTATTCTATTATTGTTTAAACGCTTAAAAAGTTTTCTTTCTGTAACTACAGAGGAAATGTCTACCATGACTAGATGCTAAAATCATTACTTCCTAGTCACATCAAGGAAATAATATAAGGACAATAGTCTCGGCTGTGAGGTCTAAGATATATTCCAATTAGGAGAATTCATGCAAGAGAGTAGAACAAAGATGAGGTAACAATGACCTTATTTCTCTGAAGTACTTCTGGGGCTTCCTCGTAGACCCACAACCTACTTCGATTCATAGGCGCATTGTAATATTCTGGACGAACAATTTCCCTACCAAGGTCTCTCAGTTGATCATGCATTTTCAATGTATGGTCATCTCCAATTTTTATTAGCGACATAAAGCTCAATATATTGAATGCTATCCCTGGAAAAAAATCACAAGCATACCACATGTAGGATGCGATTCTTAAATCAGTTCCAATGAAGGAACAAGCAATATTTAAAAAAATCTGTTGTTCCTCATAGCTTAAAGCATCATAACTTATCCTCCGCTTCTCTTGCACTTTACTATGAGGTGCTTTTTTTAAGTTCTCTAATGCGTCTCACCAAAATGCTCGGTTTCTTCCACACAAAAAAGAACCTATAACCTCTAGAGCTAACGGAAGCCCTCCAGTAGTGGCTACGACATCTCTAGAGAGAGACTCAAATTCTAGCGGAGGAGAGTCCCTCCGAAAAGCATGTCTACTAAACAAGGTCAAAGATTGATCCTCAGTAATTCCCTTGAGTTTGTACTTGCGGTTCACTCCGGCATCATCAAGAACAGACGATGTTCTTGTAGTGATGATTATCTTACTTCCTTTCTCAAAACAGTCATGTTTCCCAAGCAAAACTTTTAGTTGTTCGTTATCATCTACATCATCTAGAAGAAGTAGGATTTTGCTACGTTTAAATCTAGATTCCATTATCCAAATTCCTTTATCCGTATTCGGCACTTCATCCTTTATTCCCACATCATGCATTAATTAATTCTGCAAACAGGAAACGCCCTTGTTCCGTGAGAATTCTTGCATATCTGTAATAAAACTACAATGCTGAAATTCATGAGAGATCTTATTGTAGACGACCTTGGCTAAGGTTATCTCATCAATACCCCCGTTCCATGAATACCAATAATTTGGGTAGCATTGGGGTTGTCATCCAGCAATTTCAAAACATCCTGCACAGCATTATCAATTCCGACAAGTTCTTCTACAACAACTAGCTGAAAAGCCTTCTTTAACTCGCTCAAAACTGTTCGGACGACCATTTTCACCAATTCTCCTTCGTGGCTGTTTATAAAGCATTCAAGATAAAATGCATTAGAAGAACAATCATATCCTGTTATATCTCATTATTACAACACAATAGCATATAAGAGTAAAAACAGCTCCCGCAAGTTGAGAAACGCACGATTGTGTAGCCTTCTCTACAGCCAAGATCCTGTTGAATGAAAGTAAAAAAGGTTTCCACAGAAAATGAAATACCCGTTGGCAGTTGTCTCAGAATCCCATCCCTTGAGAGAAGCCACTTCTCGGAGTGCTTGTTTCCATTTCGCAACAACCTCCCCAAAATACTTCCCACTTAAATCGGAGAAAGCCTCTCCAAAGCGCCCTTTTTGGTGTTGCACGTCGGCCGGTTTAACCTGGTAAAATATGGGCAAGACAACCTGCTCGGTGCACTTCCTGCACTCGCTCATATGAACATGCTCTTGAAGGCACCATTTGCTTGAAGCGTAGCTGCGAGAGAGAATTGCGATCGAGATCTTACTGTTCATAATGGCCTGGAGAAGATAGGTGCTGATTTTCTCACCTTCCCGAAGCTCATCGTTGTCTCTGAACACATGGATTCCAGCATCGAAGAGGCTGTTGTGGAGGTGATCCGCGAAGTTTTTGCGAGTATCCTTGCTGCTGAAGCTCAAGAACACATCGTAGCTGTTACTTCCGGTCGATGTGGCAAACGAAGGAGACGCGCCGGTTTCATCTGCTTTTCTACGGGTCATTCTTTTCCTGCTCTTGACAAAATTGTACGCGAGCACAAAGAGAAGAATGGGCACAACCAACACCGTAGGAGAACCCACAAACGCTAGATCACGTTCTATTGTCACTCCTTCATTAACTCTCCAGCGGAGTCTCTCTGTGGATATGAAGATCAGATTGGCCAAGAAGACGACCACGCGGAGCCGAGCCTTTCGCAATTTATACTTCAAGATGCACATTGATCAAGAGGGGAGAAAAAAATAGACGAATCGACAGAACATCAATGGATTGAGTCGTTGCGTGAAGAGGCTGGACCAGTGAAGTTGGGCATCTTTTGAGTACTTAGATAAATGAACTCGTTCATTGACCAGGACATGGCAAAGTGCTTTAGTCGTCGCGTTCGAGGCATCATCCGGTGAATGATCATCCCGTTCTTCACTCCTCCAAGTAGGCCTTTCCTTTTCGCGTGCCGACCCGTTGCTTCCACGGATTATGTTGCTTCGTTTAATATATTTTCACTTCTTTGCTTTAGCTTTTGGCCCAAATTTTGCTAGTACTATTGGTTTTGCAAATTTTTTTAGGTTAGACCACTTATTGTAATGATAAACAGTTTAATTATGGGACCCCATATTCCACTTGTTTATAATTTTTCTTGAGCCAATTTGCAATTTTTTTTTTGAAATGGAGCAAGCAGCACGAACAATGACATGTCTAGAAACGAAGGAGAGGGCCTCATGTCAACTCCTTAGAGGCTTGTTGGGTGGAGAAAATATTGGGTAGTCCCAGCCCTCCGCGTTGGAAATTTTCTCCGGCGGAATAAAAAAAGAGATCAATGATCAGTTATTCAAATGGAGGGTGCATGCTTAGAGACCTAGGGCGTAATTCGAGAGACACGAAGCCAACGGTATAGACAGCAATTGTTATTTCCATTTGTTATACTTTGACTTTTCGGTTTCAATCTCTCCAATTAGTTTGGCTCAAATTAAGATGGCCGGCTGGAGAAATATCGCAGCATTACATATACACAGCATTAAGAAGGGAAGTGCTCTCCTTCTATCGGCGTTTTAATTGATGATTTATCTATATGGAAATCAACCGAATTTCGGCCTTTTAATTGATGATTTGTCAATATGGACATCAACCGAATTTTTCATAGTTAAGTTTAGATGGAGGCTGATATCTCTCTAAATAGCTGGACAAGTCTAATATACCGTGTGCCAAATCCGGAACTTGATTTTGTGATTGTAAATTTGAAAAAGCTCCAGTAAATCTCTAGTGTTGATCAACTCTTCTATCAAATTTCCATTCAAAATATGTCAGAATTTGCCAAGTCAGCAAAAACAATAGACACGTGGCGCCGACATTTACAAACTGCTAAAGCAAATGACATTTTTTATTTTATGTACTGTTTTGGCAACAGTAGCAGTCCTCATATAATTCATTGATGAGACTTCGAGTAAGATTTTTCGCATTCTCAATTTCAAATACGACCACAAAGGCTATTACTTAATAGACAATGCATATCATATGTAAGTCTTTATAGTAAATAATTGATGGGTTTTATTAGTAACCACCGAAGAAACTATGTAAAAGCCATTTAGTTTTGAAGGATTGGGATTGAATTGGAAGATTTCTCACGAATGGTCCAAAATATTTCTCATAATGGATAGGACATAAAGTTGAAGTTAGTATTATAAAAAATAAATACATATGTATAAATGTAGTGCTATAAACGTCTATATATATGGATATAAACTAAAAATGATGATGATCATTATTGAACACAGTGGAATTAATCTTAATGAGAGTGTCAATCAGATTAAGCACACTAGTAAACATAAGAATTGCCAATCAATAGTTAGTCTTAAAATGACATCCTCATAAGATTTTAGATGAAAACGTGACGAAAGTAATTAGCTTTTTGTTGAAAATAACATAGAGATTGGTTTTGTCGCTATAGCAAAGTGCATGAACTAAAACCAAACCTTCTTAAAAGTATAAAGACCAAAAGTACAATATGTTTGAGACACTTGCACATAAAAAAAATTACCAAAAAAGTCATAAACCTATTAAAATTGTGCCAATTTAGTTATAAACATTTTTTCTTTACCAATTTAATCCTAAAGTTTTTGCATTTATGTCAATTCAGTCCATCTATCAATTTTGGCCAAAAATCGCTAACATAGATACTGATCGTCCTACATGGCGTGACTATCCTACATGACGCGACCTGCGCTATTGACAAATTTTAATAATATTTTAATATTTTCGGATTTTTTATTTTCTTTTTCCTTTTTTTATTTTCTTTCTCTAACTTTTTTTTTCTTCCTTCTTCCTCTGGCCGGTCGTTAAGTAGAGGTGAGGGCCAGCACAACCGGCTAGAGGAAGAAGGAAGAATAAAAAGAAAGATAAAGAAAATAAAATAAAATAAATCAAAAAAATATTAAAATTCATCCACGTCAGCGCTAGCCATATCACGTAGGACATGTGGCATCTATGTTGGTAATTTCCAGCCAAAATTGGCTAGATTGACTAAATTGATATAAACACAAAAAGTTTATGACTCAAAATGGCTAAACAAAAAGCTTTAGAACTGAATTTTTGGTAATTCTCCCCTTGTACACAGAGACACCACATGTCAATAATGATCACCCACTAGGCATGCGCAGCCCGGTGGTAAGGGAATTGGGTGAGGTGAAAACGTTTAGTTTCAGGTATAGAGTTCAATTCCTAAGTCTACAAAGAGATGGAGTAAAAGTCTTAGAGAGAGAGAGAGAGAGAGAGAGAGAGAGAGATGAGTTAGAGTAGAACGGATAAAAAATATATATAAATAACGATCTTCACTCAATAACTTCTTGCGAATTTTAACTGAAATTTTGACGAGACTTATATTGTCATTGTAGAACATTATGAGGACTGAAATTGTATAGAAACAAAGTACATGGATTAAAAGCAAAACCCCTTATTACTTCAGGGACCAAAAATGTAGTTTCCCCCGTACTTTATACTTGACAAGGAATTCAAAATGTGACTAATTGAAAGGGCTTTAAACCGGTTCGAACATGCCCCTGAACAAAATGCACACTATAAACCGGTAAATCCTATTTTGTTAATTTAGAAGATCGAATAAATCTCAGTAGAGAATTGCTCTTATCAAGTTGGAACATCCGGTCGACTGAAATAAAAAAAGAAGCCGGGGTTGATTTGCCACTCCAGCGCCATGCAGCTATCAAGTAGCCCACGTCCATTTCTGTCACGACAGGTGATGGAAATCACCGTGGCCCTGTCATAACTCGGCGGAAGAGGTTGGTGTGCTGTGGCCCGAATCACTCTTGTGCATCTACGTTGCTCGGCTCACGTGCATTCCGGCCCCCCTTTCGTTATGGAAGAATTGAATTTCTTGCCGGGCTGGTTTATTCATCTCATCGCTGGCGATTCTTGGGAGTGTTTCGCCTCATATTTGTATGGTTATTGCCGCCACGTTTCATTACGATCGCTTCGTGTGCTAATTCCCCATCTTAGCTAAAACCTAGAGAACATCACTTTGCCCCTTGTCGCATGTTTGGTTACAAGCTAACTCCGTTATAAGTCCATCGCACAAACTCCTTCTCCAGCCACAAAAATCAAGCAAGAGATCGAAACAATTCTCTGACCTCCATAGCCGCAACAGTCGTAACAGTGCATCGGCCAAGGAAGAGATAAAAATAGAGATCAAAAAGTGTTGGACAATCTTTGCGTTTTATAATTATTCGTCTGTTGCTATTACAGACATAGAATAAAGTAAATCTATCCACGCCCTGTTTTATTACATACGAAACATCAATCCAACCCTTAATTCTATCACATCTGAACTGTAAATGCGACCCGAGGAGTATTGTTTGATTTGAGATGCATTTGAGAAAACTATACGTCAGCCAAAAGACCATCTTGCATTTGCACAAGGGAAGAAGGGTAATGCACCTCAAATTTTCCAAGGTATCGAAATGACAACAAATCTGAGGTCGATCACAAGGTGGTCTTTGTTCCAGGCCAAAAGAGAGACTCTGGTCAGGGACCATGTGACGAGCCACATCAAGGTCAATTTGGTGTGTACAAACACATGAAAGAACTGCTGCTACTACATTGTCATGATTTAGAGAGTATGACACACAGAAACATGAAAAAAAATTCAGCAACTATAATCTCCTAAAATAATAGAGTAGGATCCAGACAGTACAAGCACCACTAATTCTAACGCCTTCATGAAAACAAACATTGTCATCAGGTGGCTGGAGAGACAAGAAATCACACGTATTGGCTATCAGAGAGGTGGTGTGTGGCCAACAAACACCAACCAGGACATCGCCTAGCTTACCAAGGCCTCCTTCCACCACCAAGAGGAATTGTATTAGATCCAGAGATACGGGCCCTGTTTCCAAACCCTCGATGTCCTCTTGAGCGTACACTGTTGCCTGAACCTATAAAACATCATAAAGGAACAACCGGTCACAACCTAACAAAAAACCAGAGAGAGAGAGAGAGACACACACACACACAGATGCAGAGAGAGAGAGAGACCATAAAAGGAGACTGAACGAGCCAAGTCAGATAAAGCTGGAGGGACAACTTGCCCCGCATCTTGCAAGATTTTGATAAGTTCCCCTGCAAACCTCGAATTAGAATCAGTGAAGAAGGTAAAGGCAGTGCCCTTCGCTCCAGCTCGACCAGTTCGGCCAATTCTATGCACATAATCCTCAAGTGTCATTGGGAAATCATAGTTTATCACACATTTTATATCCTTGACATCTGCATAATTGAGTACAAAACAGTCAGAAAAGAATCTATCTTATAGCTTCAAAAGGGGAAAATGGAAGAAAAAAGGCAAGCACCCCTTATCCCTGCACACCTACAACTCAGAGATCAAACTTATGATGGCATATATGCATCACTTAAATGTGCCCACCTTAACCTGGCAGGGATAAGGAGCATCTCCACCATCACCAATCCATTTCCAACCCCAAAATAAGCATGAGCGAGTCAACCGGGCTGCCACAAAAACCAGCTTCCTAACTGTGAACGGGGCAACTATTATTCAAATTAATCAACTTGAAAAAGACAGGAGCCATGCAATTTCGGGCAACTCTAGCAGTTGACAAATTTGCACAACCCAAGTTTCTGCCTCTACACCCCCTATACATATGGTAAAGCAACATGCACTTTACCAGCATATTAGGAATATAAACCATGATGATCCCTATACTCTTTGAAAATCAGCTATAAGCATCACTCAATAACTTAGTGGACAATCTATGTGTAATACACTAGTGAATGCCAGATGAGAGAACCATTCTTCCCACCCCACTTGCTTCGACGGCAAAAAGCATCAGGTTCTCGTAATCTAAGGAAACTGGAAAGCAGCCGGCCAACTCGCCTACCTTGAAATTTTCAAGCCTATATGAAGAGACCTATGAACCTAACACATAGTGATCCTACCAAGACCCCTTGCAGCAACATCAGTGGCAGTCATTATGAGACTTCTGCCACTCTTAAATTCGGCCAAGACCCATTCCCTCTCAGACTGGTTTTTGTCTCCATGTATAGAAAGAGCTGGCCATCCATCCATCCTCAGCTGTTTTGTGACATGATCACATCCCTTTTTTGTTTCTACAAATATCAGAATCCGACTCCCATCCATCACTGCTTTCAGTAGTTTGATCAGCCTGCAGCAGCAATAGATACTCAGGTAATCGAAAGAGATCCAACTGTCATATAGCAGAAATAGCCACCAAAGACAAACCTGCTGTACTTTTCACTCTCTTTTATTACTTCAATAACTTGACTTATAGATTGGTTTGCTTTCAGATCAGGGGATCCGATGATAACCTAGAGAAGACAATATCGAGAAGGTAATATAATCAATGAACACTCAGTTCTGTCAAAATGTTACCCGATAATAGATAACACCTCAAACCTTATATGGATTAGTCAAGAACTGTCTCGCCAGAGCTTCAACCTCTCTTGGCCATGTTGCACTCCACAATAGTGTCTGTCTATCTGGTCGTATCTGCAAAATTTCCAAAATTCCTCATTCGAAACAACAAAAAAAATTCACAGGAACAACTAAGCATGTGCATGTCATCTAGTGTCTCAAATTCGAGCAAACACCCCCCCCCCCCTCCAACCCCAAAAACAAAACAAACCAATAAGTAAAAAAATAAAAGAAAAAACCAGATAACAGAGGCAGAGAGAGAGAGAACGAAATCATACAGAAGACTTACTTGAGTTATAATTTTCCTTATCTGAGGTTCAAATCCCATGTCTAGCATTCGATCCGCTTCATCCAACACAAGATAAGTCACTCTCCGAAGGTTCGTCTTATATGCTTCCAACATATCTAAGAGACGACCAGGTGTAGCAATGACGATCTCAACACCTAGAACGCACGGACAATTAAACCACCAGCTTCCCCAACATAAGATCTGGAGCATATAGTAATATGAATACTGCAGAGGACAAGTCCTGTACCCTTGTTAAGATCATGGATTTGTGGTCCCTTGGGGGCGCCGCCATAAATGCATGTACTCCTGATACTGATCTTTGCTTTTGGTCCAATTGAGCCAAATTTCAAAGCTTCCTGTTGAATCTGCACTGCCAATTCTCTAGTAGGTGCAAGCACCAGCACAACAGGACCGTCCCCTCTAGCTAAAGTAAATGCAACAACAATATTCAGTGAGAGCAAAAACAACGCAACCTAATAAACCCAACAGGAGAAAGGTTACCGATCCTAACCTAAGGGTGGCTGTGCACTGACATGCACCAAAGCTGGTAGCAGATAAGCCAGAGTCTTGCCAGAACCTGTCTCAGCGATACCGATTAAATCTCTACCCTTTAAAGCCATTGGCCATCCCTGAGATTGGATGGGCGTTGGCTCGACAAACCCCAAATTCGCAATCACATTGAGGCAGTATCCTATCACGAAAAATAAGGACGAATCGAGCAACATTAACCTCAACCACTGGCAGACGACAAAACGATCTAAAAAAAAATCACTAACAGACCAAAATAACAATACCAGGAAAACTAGCCTCTTCGAACGTCCGAATAGGCTTGGGAACATCGTCCCCCTGGACAGTGATATCCCTTCTTGCACGGTACGTCATGGCTTCTTGCTCAGACATTGCAGCCACGAAAGGACTCTCCACATACAAATTCTTCTCAAACGGCACCAGTTGGTCAAAATTCGGTTTCGGAAAATCAAACCTGTCAAATTCCCTCTGCGACGACCAGCCGCCCTGCCTTCCACCTCTCCCACCGCCGCGGCCAGCACCGAAACTCCTGTTCCCACCATGGCCTCCATGGCCTCCGCCTCGGCCACCTCCTCCTCCATGGGCCGATCGACCTCTCTGGCCACCCATGTGCCCGTTACCCATCCCTCCGCCACGGCCGATCTCGAACCCTCCGGACGGAGACTGAAAAGGCGGGTACACGGGGCCTCCCATGCCCGGCGGCGGCGGGCCTTCATACGGACCCTGGCCGCCGCCGCCGCCATAGCTCGGGGCTGCGTTGACCGCCGGCGCCCTCGGCGGCGCGAAATCGCTGCAATCGGAAACGAACAAAACACGGTGTCACCCACGAAACAACGCGAACGTACCGATGATTAGGGTTTCATCGCAGCATCGGAAGCATACCTCCTGCGGTGACGGAAAGAGGTAGGGTCCGAGTATCTCGGGTCGCCCGGGTTCATCCTCGCGGTCGCCGGTGCAAAGCTGACGGCGGTGATGGGCCGGCGACGATTTGGGGGCAAAGCTCGATCGCCTTCTGCTGCTGCTTCTCTCTCTCTCTCTCTCTCTCTCTCTCTCTCTAGCTCCGTCGATTCGATGCCGAAATGCGAGAGCTAGGGTTTTCGCTTGAATGGGGGAAACGGGAAAGGAACGGGGGCCCTTCGTTTTTAAGGATAGACGAATATGTTTTTGCTTTTTAAATATGACGTCACCCACGCGCCGATTGGCTTTCTTTCCCGTGGGGAGCTAGGGAACTTCTGGAGATACTTAATTCTGACGTCATGTTGATGAGTTCTCCTACCGTTGGAGATATTATTTGCTTGCTCCCCGGATCACCACATTAAGGATGGTCGGTTCCCAGTCCGATCCTATCCCAACACAAAATCAAGAACCGATTCTCAATTTTCGGAATAGGGGAGTGGTCCCGATTTGGTTCGCAAGTGATTCAATGGAACCGGTCCATTGAAGCTTGTGATGGAGTTTATATGGGGTTGAGGGCTTACGGCAACAAAGTGATTAAGAGAAACTGAGTTGCTAGTATACTAGTTCCCTTATTGTCGATAAATTGTAACATAAATGATAGGCATTCTTTTTTTTTGGTCGAAAAATGATTGGCGTTCTAATACAGTAGATTTACATCAAATTGCAATTCAGAATTGAGAAGGAAAGAAAAAAGATACATCACTGGGTGGTCTAGTTCCCCCTTTGATCCAAAAACCATATCACCCGGACATCAGTTCCACTTTTGGGAACCGGTTTGGTCCATTATGGACAGTTCCTGATTCGATCAGTATGTCTTGCTCACCCCTAATCACCACGCCTGTAGTTAGCTCAACCAATGAAAAATCGACATGCGGACTGATGTTGTTAGAAGTAAAGTGGCAGGGTTTTTTCAAGCAGAAATCTATTGCCATCCTGCAATTGAGGAAATTTTCATTAAGTATAGAATGAAGAAATTCGAGTTCCTTGACGAGGATTTCATCAACGGAGGATATCAACATGACCCGAAACACTGTGCAAAATTCCTAGAACGATTCCATTCCTTGAATTATTTGAAATGTTGTTTATAAGGGAATTTGATTTCGATCCAAACTCTATGAGACCTAATAATACAATTACGTGGGTATTTACAAGATGGCATCACATTCACACTACAATAATGTAACTTTTACGGATGCAAGTCTTTATCATAATCTTTATCAAAGCCAGCTTTATCATATCAAACTAGACTCAATTACAACTTATCTAGCATGGTGGCTTCTCGTCTTGGATTGAAACTGGGTAGTGGCCAGTTGGCCGGATGATGAGTTTGAGATTCATATCACCACAGCGGTAAATCTGAACTTTCGTGTCGATCTCTCTCTCATCATTATTTCCTCCTCCTCCTCCTCCTCTTCTTCCTCCCCAATAGACGCATCTCCTCCATTGTTGATTTCTAAGTGTTAAATATGTCTTGAATTTTATGTACTTGGTCCGATTTATAATCCGACCCGACATATTTTTGTGCAACCTGAAAGTGGAGAGATAATTGAGATTTGGTTCGCGATACGAAGAGTTGGGCCAATAGGCCCAATTTGCAGCAAACGAACAAATCTCTATAGCGGACCGTTCAAGCTGGAGGAAGCGAACTAATGCTCAGGGGGTTCGGGGCCTACACCCCCAAGAAAAAAATTTTGGGAGCCCTATTTGTACTGCGGCTAGGTTTTCTCATGGAAAAATAGAGAGAATTTTGTTTCAGAGAATTTTGGTGAGCCGTGAGGTTTTGTCGTTGTTTCGACTTCTGAAATTTATACTCTCTTTGATTATAGTGGAATCTTGTCTTGCCTCGCCCGTGGACACGAATGACCTTGTAATCGAACCACGTAAATCACTGTGTTCCGTCTTTACTTTTCGCATATGTTTCCAACACTAAGAGATACACATTGCAAGTTCACAGCTGCTGCACTTCACTGGCCAAGGTTCGTTACATCTCTCCCTTTCTCACTCTGGCAATTTCTCTCTTTATCTCACTTACTTCTTTGAAATTTGAAAAACCGTAGATGTTACGATTGCGGCCATTGCCACCGCATCGATGGTCGCAATCGAAGATGGCTAATACTAGCGTTGCCTTGACACAACGATGTGGATCCATAGATTTGAGGTCGCGACAGGGAGAGAGGAGGCGAGATAATTTCAGGGCAACCACCTTCTTCGGTCTCTTTCCATCACCATCTTCACATTGTCCCTCAAGAGGTTTGGCATCCTACGCCGGGATTCTCGCATCTAAGGTCGACGTCGCTATAAACGGGGCAGCGGAATTAGGAAGTCTTGCGAGATGATTGTATCGAGTTTGGCACCTTGGTTTTGTACGTCAAATATCGACAAATCCAGGGAATTTGCTACCCTCACGCAATGCGTGGGAATTGTAACATCGAGGTTGCTCCAATTTGTGTAAGCTGATTAACAAATCGTGAATTCAAACAAGCAACAACTTGTGTTCAAGTTATTTTTTTCAACTTTATTTTATCCAATCCCTATTTATCCCATCCCCTTACAGATTTCTTATCTGTCATTTTACCTAGGCGTGTATTCAGCCCAGAGAACGTTTCCAAATGTCGAATAAGATAGTTTATTATTCTATTGTGACTCAAGTTCGGACTACTAAACGCAGTTCAAGCGATTTATAATATTTTTCAAGCCACTCGGGCTCGCTCAAAATAAACACTTACTATTATGGCTCATGTCGACTCTCCTTTTTTTTTCGTTTATTTTTGCTTCTGATTATTTAAACTGAAAAACTTTTTTATCCCTCCGTTTTCGTAATTTCTCCTCGAATAAAGTGATTTCCATGGGTCGTTGCCGGTCTCTCGGGGAAAAAGACTACAAGAAACGAAAATCCTCGTCGTTTTCCGAGGACAATTTCCCGAGTGGATGACGTCAGCCGATCCCTCTTCCTTTCTTGTCCTTTACCCAAAGAAAAAAAAAGCAAAAAAACCTTCGCAAACTGAAAATTCAAAAGATTCTCCTCAAACTGAAACCGACGCAACGGCGGTGTCCCGCGGACAGTTCTCCACGTGTCGCTTGCTCATTCACCCCCTTCCACGTGTCCACCTCCACGCTCTCTCCCGCCACCGGAAGCGACCTCCTCGGACAAGGCAACGCTAAAGCTTTTCCTACAAGCTTTTTCCCTTTTCAGGGGTCAAATTTTGTTAACTTTCTTATTCGAGAAAACGACATAAATGGCGTGGCATGTGATCACTAAACTTTATTTTGATGTATGATATCATTTCTGAATTTTAAATTCGCTCGATATAATCCCCAATTTTTTGTTTATGGTTAATTTAGTCAATGAATTATAAAAAAAATATTCAATATTATCTAAAATTTAGAGATCACATTAAATAATTAAAAGTTAGGGATGATATTGCACATACGATCAGAGTTCAATAACCATTTATGCAATTATTCCTTCTTATTAACACCTTGAGGTCATCGAGAACGAAACCATGAATTATAAAAGTTTTTCGACTACGCATGAATATAAATTAATAACCACTGAATCGATACAATTTCTCGTATATTTATCGAGTCGATGCGATGCGTGCTAATTAAAAACCTGTACATTTCTCTTTCCTTTTTCTTCCGGTCCTTTCATTTTCAAGAATCGCAACACGAGCCAAGAGGTCGTGGTGGGTCGGGGCACTTGTCATCCGGCAAATCAAAAGGTTTAGGGTGGGTTGGGTAATGGCAAACTGCGACGCAACCATCGCTAGACATGTGCGTGCATAAAATTTGCCAATTTCACATCGGGCAAAGAGCCGTGCCAGCTTTATCTACTAGCCTGACTAAATTCAGACATTTCGCCTTCGCCGTCCCTCTTTTGTCCGTATATCCCTTCATTTTCAGATATCAAATAAAATAAAAAAACCTTGAAATTTCAAATTGGAAAATCAAGCAGAATTTGAGTAATCCCAGCATAAAGACAATTAAGCGTGGCGACGAGTCAGAAAATAAGAGTGATGTGACGAAGGAGAGAGAGATTAGAGTAAATATTACGCTTGGTTTGTTTCGTGAATTTTTTTAAAAAATTAGTTTACTTATATTATTTAGAATAATTAATCAATAAAAAATATTTTTATTATCGATAATAATATAAGACTCAACATTTTTCGGGCGCAATGAAAATATTCTTCATTCATCCATTTGTGTAAACGATACATTCGATTATTTTTTTAAAATATTTTCTCAATGATTAATTTTCCACAAAACAAATAGAGTCTTCAAACGACTGTTTTTAATAAAATATTTTTTAAAATCTTTCATTTTCTTCTTTTTTTATTTTGGAAAAAGCTGGAATTAGTAGTAGAACTTAGTGGCTTGTAACTTATAAAAGAACGAGATCGAGATAGTTACATTGATGGTAATCTCCGCCAGGGGTAAGCATGGTACGGGGTGAGCAGTTTCCACCATAATACGAAAACCGCATACCAAGGATTGGTCCAGAAAAATTAGAATCGGAAATTGCTTATTGGTTCCATGGATCCACTTGAGAATTGGACCACTGGTTCCACCAAGTTTCACGCAAATGGAGGTGACCGAGAGTGAAAGAGGGAGGCAACGAACGGTCAGAAGCACGGTAATGAGTTGATGGGAATGGAGAGTCGATACCGTGATTTGATGGGTGTTGAGCTTGAGAGTCGAGACCATGGGTAAGAGATAGAGAGACAACTTTGATAAGATAAGAGTGAAACAAGACGAGCACTTAGTTGATGGGTATTTTTCTTCTTTTTTTTTGGTTGTTGTAAATTTTTCTTAAAAGTTATATATATTACCGATTCGGTTTAGGTGGGCGGTTCCATAACTAGAACGGGAAACTGGACTGGTATGCACCGGTTCTAGTAAATTGGAACCAGGAATCGAACTGATCCCCACGGACATTACCAGTTCCGGGTCAGTCTGGTCCTATTCCGGGTGGTCTAGGTGATTTTCGATTCCTTTGCACACCCTAAACTCCATGTAGATCAAAGCATGAAAGCTAGTGTATACATATACCCAAATGTGTGTGTGTGATGCTGACGATGATTGAGGTATATGTCCGAGCTCTATCTCACATTGAAAAAAACCTCACAATCACAATAACTCTTGTCGATAATTTGTAAAGATATATGGTAATATATAACGTAAAACCTAAGGTTAATACTTTGAAAAATTTCAAACTGCTTCACCTATGAAAAATTTATTATAAATTAATTTTTTGACTACAAAAAACCTCAAATTGGTACACATATGATAAATTTACCAAAAAAATCCCAAACTAGTACATTTATGACAAATATACCATCCGTTAAATTTGATTTATATGACGAAAAATCACAAGCTTGTAAATATGTGACAAATAAATGGATAAAACCCTAAACTGGTATGCTCTTCAAATTCTATGTGTCATCAAACTCAGAAATTTAGTGACAAAATTTAACGAAATGTAATTTTGTCACAGGTGTATCAGTTTTGAATTTTTTTTGATAAAAAAATTAGTTTGGGATAAACTTGTCATAGATGTATCGGTTTAGAGTTTTTCGTGGTATTAACCCTAAAATTTATTAGAGGAAAGGTTACCCAAGATCTCTTTCGATCGGTTAAGACATCGGTGATCTTTACGTCAAGTGGCAAATCGAAATTATAAGGAAAAATTAACCGATTAGTCTTAAACTTATCGTACGAATGCCGATTCGATACTTTTAGCCAGTTTAGTTCCGAATGATTATGCAAAATTCCAACATAGTCATTCCGGTTAATTTTCGCTGAAAATTTGTCGGGCCACGTTGGCTAATAAAACTTCGTGTAAAGGTTTGTATGGCTAAATTAGTAAAATCTTTTACGAGCGAATCAACATCTATACATGCTCGCCTAAAAACAGGAACTTCCAAAAATCGCCCGCCGATCCTCGTAGGGTCCACCCCGCCAAATCTTCTTCCCTCGTTATAAATAACCGCCTTCTCTCTTTCTCCCTCACCACGCCACTCGCACATACTTCGCAGCAGCGAAGGAAAACAGAGAGCGAGACCGAAGATGGTGAACCAGGAGACCGGATCGCACCGGAGCTCGACCGCCGCCGCCGCCGCCGCCGCCGCCACCGCGTTGAAGCTCCTCTGCAGCTACGGCGGGATCATCCTCCCCCGCAGGCCCGACGGCCGCCTCCGCTACGTCGGGGGCCTCACCAGAATCCTCGCCGTCGATCGCTCCGTCTCTTACGCCGGTGCGTTAGGCCCTCTTCTTCCACCTCCGTTTCTGTTTCGAGTCTTGGTTTTTCTCGGTCGATGCTTGGTTAGTGAGACGCGAGAGTATATCTGTGGTTGGTTGCAGAGCTGATGGTGAAGCTCGCGGAGTTCTGCGGCGTCTCCGTCGCGCTAAAGTGCGAGCTGCCCGGCGGCGACTTGGAGACGCTGGTCTCCATCAAGTCCGACGAGGATTTGGCCAACCTGATCGAGGAATACGACGAGGCTTCGCTGAGATCGAGATCTTCTTCTTGTCCTCCTCCTGGCGCGCCGCTCAAGATCAGAGCCGTCCTCTTCGAGGCGGGACCCCGCAAGCAAGCCTCCCCGCCTCCAACGTCGTCGCCGTCGCCGTCGCCGTCCGCCGCGTCGAGCTCCAGCTCTTCTCCTCACGAGTCGCCGAGGCGCGGGATCGGCGACTGGAGCTTCTCGCCGAGGATCGCCGCCGGCGCCGGGTGCTGCGGCGGATCTCCGGTGGTGATCGGCCGCTATCGCGGCTTCTACGGTCCCGGACTGCCCGGAGCTGCGTGCGCCGCTGCTCACTGCCGCCGCAATTACTGCCAATAGTGAAGCAGGGCCTCGTACCTCGTAGCAGGTAGTAAGGCCCATGGAAATCGAGGAAGTCACGGTTCAGCAGCAGTAGGAAATTAGAATCTTACGGAACAGGGACAGAAGAGGATGATGTCGATGGAGGCTATACTATAGTTTTGCTTCTGATTCGCGAGGGGGGGGAAGAAGCCCCTTTCCCCTGGCCCCATTCTCGTCGCTTTTCACTTCATCTTGTTCTTACAAAATTCCAAAGGACCGTATCTTGTCCGAAGCAACATCTGCGTCGTGTCGATCCACCTCTCGTCGCTCGTTCCTCGCTCCTGTTCGTGCCATGATGGCACGCCGAATCGCCGATGCTCGATCCGCGCGAACGCAAAAAAGCTCGGTACGTGTCTCGAATCTGCGGAGGCTCGTGGGCTGTGGATGGGACACGTGTAAGTGCTCCCCTCCTCGATGGTTTACCTTCGCGCTTTGCAAGACGTGGGTTTCCTTTTTTTTTGGAGTGGGGGATTGGTTCTCAAAGTGACTAGGCGTACCTCGTACCGATACGGATACGGTTGTTATACTCGTATGGATCGAATACATTCATCGTAGAAAATGATAACTAGCTCTATCCATTGCTCTGCGTATGGTTTGATTTGCCTATTCTAAGCCCATGGCCAAATAAATTGTTTTATTCGATGGTAATGGCATCCGAGACATTTACCGGTCCAATTGTGCGCATAGCCACGATACTCCCAAGTGTGTTTCGCGTACAAAAACGCTCGGAACCTCTGCGAATGATTCTCTGCGCATTATAAGCTTTTGGTAAACCGATATTTCTCGTGCCTTACCCCACAATCTAGACTTCTGCTCCCACGCGACTGCAGCTTTCTTGATTTTTGGCAAAGTACTTGTCACGAAGGGCATCTCGAGCGAACGAATGAGAATCTATGCATGAATCCGATGCTGATTAGATTATAAATCAAAACAAAAATAGACTTTATGTGGAACTCCTATGGCAACGGTCAAAGCGGAATTTCCGGCGACATTGGGTCGCCAATTTTCCGCCATTTCCATTTATTAAACAAGGAGATTGGAAGCAACCCACGATGCTATTTTTTGCGGCCTTCGAAGATGAATGAATTCAGCCAAGGTTGTTACTATGTTTCGCCCGGTGAATACAAATTTTCTTGATACGAAGTGTGAATGCGAACGAGTGACACAAAAAAAATGACCTCAAGCTCCCATCAACGGGTGACTTTAGCCAGGCAGGTGGGCTTGGGCGGGCCACTATCATGCCCAAACACCCTTGATTAAAGTTTCTTTCTTTTGGGCAAAACCGAAACGTACCGTGCATACTTGCTCCTAGGTTCTGTTTTTTTTCGCTCCTACAAATAATCGCTGTATCGCTTAAAAAATGAATAAATAATAAAATGTTTTTGTTGTTTACAAAAATATTTAGACATAAAAATTATTATCGATGATGGAAATATTTTTCATCGGCTAATTATTTCGAAATGATACAAAGGCAATTATTTTTAAGAAAACATTTTTCAAGCCATCCATTTTTCGAGAAATAAATGCACCCTTAAAAAAATTTCGCTAGGTCGATCTTAAGCCACCACGTCAAGTCGGAATGAGTCGGTCCAAAATGCTCGAATGATGTGGAGCCTGCAGGCTCATTGAACTGCCGAGTTCTTCTCGCGATCACTTATAATACCCCTTTGTAAGCTTTCAAGTTTCAGACCAAAACAAAAAGAAGAAGCTTTCGAGTTAGTTAACTCCTATCTATCATGCTATATAACTAGCAACATTTCTTTTTTGTCAAAAGCTCTGCTAGCCTAATACTCAACATTCCATATCCTTATCTGATTTTATTTTGAAAAGAAAATGCATGATTTAAGTGGTAAACAAACTTTTATACACCTTTTATTTTTTCCCTTAATCATAGTTAGGCATTCGACAAAATACAATAGTTACGCAAGCTCGTTGGTTGATGGTGTCTATAGACTAGAGCATGGGCGTAATAACAACCTTGGCCAAGTGCGGGGACGAGAAGGCTTTACATGGAATGCGCCCGATGCAGATAATCGAGCCCTAGCCCATACTCAAGGAATCACTATATAACTTTGGTGAACAGGCTTTACATGAAATGGGGGGCCAACGCGAATGGTTGAGCCCTAATCCTGGCTCGATGGATCAGGGCTCGACCGATCATTGTACAGCTTTTCATGGCGAGTTGGTAAGGGTAACAATAGGGTCCGACCGCCGACTTAATCGGGTCCCATGCCAATCAAAATGTACCATGTTACTAGGAGTCAGAACCGAATCGAAAAATCGAACCGAGTCGAATAAAAAATTCATGCATTTTCGGTTTAGTTCGATTTCGGTTCGGATAATAAGTAAATGAATTTGGTTAATATAACGATTCGGTTCAAATTGATTCGGATTTCGATTTTTTAACACGTTTTTCTTCCCTTCGCGCGCGCTCTCCCTCCTCAGTCTCACTGTTCACTACTGCTCACCTCTCTCTCTCTCTTCCTCTTCCCTCACATCATAATCGTCTCCCAAAAAGCGTCGAAACACATTTTTCTCTCTGGCTTCTTGAAGTTGGGCCAGGTGCCGCGCTCGAGGTACTCGGAGGCGGTCCCCGACTGGTTGGAGGCGGAGTAGACGGCCTCGTAGAGGGAGTGCCGGAGCTTCACGGCCTTGGCGAGGCCGGTGTCGGCGTTGTGGACGAGCATGGGCTCGAGGTGCGCCCAGTACCACGCGCCCTTCCCCTTGACGGCCTTTGGCCGTAGCATGACAAGCCCCTCGTAGCGCTTGTTCACGGCCTCGGTCGTCAGCTCGTCGGCTGATGCCGACATCGAGACCGAGTCCACCTGGGCCGGTGACGGTGGCTCCGAGGTGTTTGTGATGGCGGCCATTAACCAAACGGGTCGTCCGAGTCCTAGTCCTCGCTTTTTTGTTGTTAGAGCGGGTTCAGTCGCTGGAAGTTCGGTCTCCGGCGAGTGTCCATGGCCGACTCCAGTGATCTGGTGGGGCCTTTCGGTGGTGGGTCATCAATTGACCTGCTTCTTGATGGGAAGAAGAAAGAAGAAGCAGTCTCACAGAGAAGGGAAGAGAGAGAGCGGAAGAAGAAGACGAGGAGGAAGGGAAGAAGTGCAAAAAAAGAAAAAAAAGAAAAACTGAAAACCGAACCGAACTGATCCGAACATAATTGCATTTTCGGTTTGGATCATGTTCGGTTCGTGTGGTGTTTTGGTTTGGATCAAGCACACATTCGATTCGGTTCGATTTTTCTAGACATCCAAATTGAACCGAACCATTGATACCCTTGCATCTCACGATGCAATCCCTCTTTTACCTTCTCAACAATCACAAATCAACACACGACATTGACTTTGAATGTTAAGCTAATGTTTGTGTCAACTTCCTCATCTTATCCATGGAAAAGCGCGACTACCTCGTAGAAATTCGTGTCTTTCACAACAACACGGTGTATGATCTTGACGTCAATGATCGGAAGCACCCGTCACAACAGAACACAAAGAACCACTCTACTCTACCGTAAAAAACATTAACTCCAATTTAGGACTGCCACATCAATCCTCCTAAAAGATCAAATCAAAGCCACTCTAGCCTACGTTCTATAACAAGGCTGCGTGCAACCATCAAATCTCGTTTCCTCTGTCTGACAAATTCAAATGTCTCGTGAATCTCCTAGAAATGTAGAGGAAACGTGGAAAAGATCGGCTGGTGTGGAGACTCTCAAAGAAGAAGACGATTCATGCTGACGAGAAATCACTCTCTCTTTTGCTCTTTTTTCAAGAAGAGGAGATGAAAGTTTCAAAAAACCGACACACCCCGAAACAATAAATGCTCTGAGATGAGAGAAAACCGTCATCGAGAAGCAGTCGTGGCTCCTTGTCATCACCGAAACGCTAGAATGGAACCGCCCTCCTCTCTCTCTTGTTTGCACTTCTCCATGTTTTCGCGCTCTCATCTCCTTCGTGTCTCCATCTCTCGCGTCCACGTTTGCTTCCCCCGTGGCTCTATTTCTACTTCTCTTCTTCTCTCTCTTCCACCACCAACAACGGCGTGGGCAGGAACGCACACCCACATTTCATAACCGAAACCAATAACAAACCCAGTTGAGATCTCTGTCTCTAGGACTCGTCCAAGCTCGGTTCTTCAGCCATGAGGTTGTACGTGTACGTGTTGGAGGCGAAGGGGTTGCCCGTGAGGGACTCGTACGTGAAGGTCCAGGTCGGGAAGCTTAAGTCCAAGACTAGGATCGTGGAGCGCACCAATAACCCGTGGTGGAACGAAGAGTTTGTGTTCAGGGTGCATGATTGCGAGGAGGAAGTGATCTTGTCCGTTTATCACCACGAGGACAGTCCTGGGCTCTTCGGCTCGTCGGGGGAATTGCTGGGTCGGGTCAAGATTCCGGTTTGGTCCGTCGCCGACGAGGACAACCGGATATTGCCGCCGACGTGGTTCTCTGTCGGAAAGCCTAAGGCGGGGAAGTTCATACAAAAAGACTGCGGTTAGTGTGATCAGTCGTACTATTTTATAAATTAATTAGTCATTCTGCTGTTTCTTATCCTGTCGTGCTTGATCGAAAGAGTGACGTGAATTGGGTAGTAAATTAGTGTAATGTGCACTCCATGACCATTTGTGTTGCTTGCATATATTGTGATCTGTCTATCAAGTATCAGCACCTCGATGTGCAAACATTTCATATTGTCACTCCGGATTCATCTTTGGGCCAATTGTTAGAGCTGTTCTTTAAGTAATTTGTGCTAATGCGGATGATGAGGAGAGCAATGAGTCTGTGGTGATTAGAGGAAAATTACTGCATATTACTGTTGTCCTGACTGAGAAAGATAATTTACTAAACTGGAAAATGACTGATCGTCCAGGACGAGAACTAGTTTATGTGATGACGGTTCTTCAAGGAGACAAATTCTTCAGACATCATGGAACTAGGAAGTAAATGACCTCGTTGGTCAGGGAATGTAAGGTTGAGCAACTGGGTCTGTGTCCTCCAGACGGTATCTGAATCTTCTGCAACTTATTCCTCTCCTCGTGAAACTGGGGGAACCTTTCTGGAGATGCCTAAATTTTACTGCTAAAATGTGCCCTCATGGATTGATCCACGTTGGGTTGTTTTTTCGGATCCCATGGTGGCCAACAGTCTAAATGACCTATGTTGGTCATACTTAGTACCGCGAGGCATTTGGATATGGATCATCTATGTGACGGCATGAGTCATTTCATCAATTTACCATGTACCTAAAATCATTATATAAAGCAGTGACGAGAATTTCCTTTCACACATCAACAGTATCTTTATTTGGTGCTAAATCAGGAAGCTACGCTTTGTGGAATGCTGCCATTGGGCTCCTTTTGTTTTAGTCTCCCGGCTTCCAACATAAATGCGAGATTTATTTATGATCCTTCAGTATATTTATCACTTAAGATTTAGTGGCATTGTCCATTCAAACTTGTAAAGTTTTATGCACCACACAATGCAGGGAAGATACTCGTATCGATTTCTTTGCATGGAAGTCTCCAGGACACGTCTTCCAACAATCCACTCTTTCCCAGTTCCAATGTCAACTCCAATCAGGCTGAAGAAGAAACAGATTTAGCTAAATCTCAAGGCCAGAAGATACATGATGGGAAACATTGGATGAAGGCTATCGCGAATAGTTTGGAGAAAATCTTTGCCAAACATGAGGATGTGTCAGAAACTTGTGCCTCATCAGAAGTATCTGGTTCTCCGTCAGATTATGAGGATTGTGTGGAAAAACAACAGTCTGATTACAGCTTTGAAGAAGCTATTTCAATGATGCAGTCAAGGGATGGCCAAAAAGAATTGCCTGAAGATCTTCAAGGAGGCATTCTGTTCGGTCAGATTTATGTTGTACAACCATATGATCTGAATATTTTTCTCTTTGCACCAGACTCTAAGTTCAGGAGACACCTGGCTAACTTGGAGGGGACAACGGATTTAGAAGAGGAGCCTTGGACGTTGAATAAAGAAGATCCGCCACTTTTGACACGAACAGTTTCCTATACAAAGGCTGCCACAAAGTTAATCAAGGCTGTTAAAGCAAGCGAGCAACAATCTTACCTCAAAGCAGATGGAAAAAACTTTGCTGTCTTTGTAGAGGTAAGTACTCCTGGGGTTCCATGCGGGAATGCATTCAAAGTGGAGTTGCTTTACAAGATAATGCCTGGACCAGAAGAGGAATCAGGAGAAGAGTCCGCTCGTCTTATAATCTCTTGGAGGGTTAATTTCCACCAGAACACTATGATGAGAGGTATGATTGAAGGAGGTGCTCGTCAGGGTCTAAAGGACAGTTTTTATCATTTTGAGAAATTACTGGCTCAAAATTTTAGAACATTGGATTCCGCAGAGTCCTCGGAGAAAGATCAGATTATTGCATCTCTGGAAAATGAACAGCAGTCGGATTGGCAATTGGCTATCAAATACTTCTGCAATTTCACTGTGCTTTCAACCATTTGTATGGTTGTGTATGTCATTATACACATTCTACTCTGCAAGCCTAGTGAACCGCGGGGTTTGGAATTCCTAGGGATTGATTTACCAGATAGCCTTGGAGAGCTCGTTGCATGCGGAATAATAACCATTCAGGTGGAACGTGTGTTCTACATGGCTTCGCGTTTTGTGCAAGCTAGGTTGCAGAGAGGTATGTGCTTTGTAATATTTCAAGCACACTATTGAATTCCGTTTTGACTCTGAATGATTAAGCTGTCTTAACTAGCATGGGCATATGTTTTTGTTAGGTAGCGATCATGGCGTCAAGGCCCAAGGTGATGGATGGATTCTTACTATAGCTTTGATAGAAGCAGCGAACATGGCATCCTTGGCCTCAACGGGATATTCTGATCCATATGTAGTTTTCACATGCAATGGCAGAACAAAGATGAGTTCTGTTAAGCTCCAAACTTGTGATCCTCAATGGAATGGTAAGACCCTATATTGTACAGGTCTATTTGTGTTTCCATCATATCACGGGCTAACAATAAGGCCTTTGGATGCATATTTTGCAGAAATAGTGGAGTTTGATGCTATGGAAGAACCACCTTCAGTTTTGGATGTGGAGGTTTTTGATTTTGATGGTCCATTTGATCAGGCCACTTCTCTGGGACACGCTGAGATTAATTTTTTGAAACATACATCCACTGATCTCGCGGATATGTGGATCTTCCTCGAAGGCAAGCTGGCTCAGTCTGCTCAGTCGAAGCTGCACCTGAGAATCTTTTTGGACAACAACAATGGAGTAGAAACGATTAAGGAGTATCTAACAAAGATGGAGAAGGAAGTGGGAAAGAAGGTAGGCATTGTTGAGACTCTAGTTTTGGCAATGGTTTGTTCAGGATGGTGATAATGACATGTCATTAATTCGATTTGTGGCACGCGCAGTTGAGTCTGAGGTCACCTCACAGAAATTCTACATTCCAGAGACTGTTCAAGTTGCCACCGGACGAGTTTCTCATCAGTGATTTTGCCTGTTCACTCAAGAGAAAATTGCCTTTACAGGTTTAATCACATCTGTTGTTAGTGCTTGTACCGTTTACTACAATTGGTTATTCTGAGCATAATAGTTACTCTTGATGTGGCTTCTAACCTTTTTTATGTTTGGATTCTTGTAAGTTGCAACTGAATGGCAATATGCCAAAAGAGCAGAAAAGATTTGCAAAGCAACACAAATAATTAGAATCTCATAGTGAATTATTGGCTCGACCAACAAACTAGACATAAATGCTAGTGAAAAAAAGAGCTACATTTGCCAAACATAAGGAACTTTTTGAGAATTGCTTTGTGACTAATGTTAGTCATGAATGACATGGGCTCATATGCATGATGTTGTTGTGTCAGTTTATCTGATTTGGTGGCCAGTATCTTCTCCTTTTATTTTGGGGCCAGTACGTTCAATTAGCTTATCATTGTCTTCCTGCATGATGTTTGTCCCATAAACAAGTACGCCTAGCTTAGATTTTGTACAAATGATTATGTAGGGCCGCCTTTTCCTATCTTCAAGGATTGTCGGGTTTTACGCCAATTTATTTGGTCATAAAACCAGGTTTTGCTTTCTTTGGGAAGACATTGAAGATATTCAAGTGCTTCCACCCTCGTTCGGTTCTGTGGGTAGTCCATCCCTCGTCATCCTTTTGCGTAAGGGTCGAGGTATGGATGCGAGGCACGGTGCAAAGTCTCAAGATGAAGAAGGCAGGCTTAAATTCCATTTTCAATCATTTGTATCGTTTAATTTAGCCAGCAGGTATTGGTGTCACATTGTACTTCCCTAAATGAATTCGATTACTGGAAGTGGAAGGTGATCAATCATGATTTTCGGTGGCTAGGACAATTGTGGCCCTTTGGCGGACTCGAGCTCTGACGCCCGAGCAGACAGAGCAGATTGCCAAAGAGCAGCATGATCAAGAAAGCTCTACCGTGTTGGATGATGCAGCGACGATTCTGGATACGGAAGATGCAGACATGTCCAAAATCTACTCTGCTGAACTCCCTATTGAGGTAAGCAGACAATTCGTTCCCAATTCCGCTTTGTAGTATTGCATTGTAACATCCCCCTTTTATGAACCGAGAGATGTCAAATTGTTCGACCCTTGGATCTTGGGACGACAAAAAGTGAATTCCTATGAAATTCATAAGGCCCTATATCATGTAAAATTGAGTACTCAGGTGTTCTATCTGTACCGGTTGTTTCACCTTTGTTGAATTGCTGACTGCAACTCGTTATTCGGGATACAAATGCTGGCCATGATGTGTGTTTCCAATGCCTGGGACCAACATCTTTTTTCTTCTTTTCTTTTCATAATTTTCCCCATAAAGTACACATAATTCTGCGAAAGTGGAATCTGGAATAATCTGTTCCTGCTTCCTGCCTCATTTCATGTCCTTTTCAAGTCAAACCAAACCAGTCCGTAAATTCACTCGTCAACTTATGGAGAGATCAAGAACATTTTTTTTTTCCTGATGTGTTTCTGGCTGCTTGGATGACTCCATTGGATGACATTTCAAGCGACGTGCAGATGAGCTCCTTGATGGAACTATTTGGTGGAGGGAAGAAGGAGTATCGAATCATGGAAAAATCCGGTTGCCTTAACTATTCGGCCACTGAATGGGAACCTGCGAAGCCCGGTACCTTCGAGCGCTCAGTGTCATACAAATTCAATCGCTACGTTTCAATATTCGGATTGGAAGTCACCAGCACGCAGCGAAAAGTTTCTACCGATGATGGGTGGGCAGTCAACGAGGTCATGGCCCTCCAAAATATCCCATTTGAAGAGTTCTATCGAGTATGTCTTAGGTCCTATTTTTTCCATTCTATTTTGGGATCAATCGCCCTCTTTTGGACACTCAAAGCCTTTCATTGAGCTTCTCTGCCAAAGTCTCCTGCCATTGCTTTACCATGAGCTGCTTGGCTACCTAACATCTTGTCTCATTAGCCTGAAAATTTTATCTTGTTGTATTCGCAGGTGCGGTTAACATACCAGATCGAGAAATCAGGCCAAGATCACAGCTCCTGCAAGTGCGACATCTATATTCACATCATCTGGCTCAAAAGCACCAAGTTCCAGCGCAGGATTACTCGCAACATAACCAGCAAATTGTCCCAGAGACTAAAGGACATCTTTGAGCTAGTAGAGAGAGAAACTCTCTTAGCAACACGTCTTCTTTAGTCTGCTTGACAGGTACCCGAACTCATAAGATTATCACTGTATTAACAGCTGACTTAGTCATGCTTTGCAATATGTCCGCTCTTCTCGCCAATTTCCGGGCGGCGTCTACGGCGATTGTTGTTTTGCTCTGCAGTGTGATCCTGTACTCACATTGAACGTATTCGAATGTTGCACTGTCTGGTTCAGTTTTGTCTTGATCAATAGGATTGTTTTCCTAGACTGCAGTCCCTGGCGTACCCGCAACTTGGTGCCATCTGTCCTGTTCGTTCAACGCGTTCGTTTGACGTGTCGAACGTGGCCAAATTCAATCCAAATTAGGAGGAGCGGAAAGATCCCGAATCATTTCGTACCATGTTCCGAAAATCCCGTGTACTCGCCGGTCTCTGAGCGCACAGAAAACAAGGGATAACGTCGACTAGGTACACGAGCTTTTAAAGATTACCAACGTTGCGTGACAAGATGTCCGGGGCTTGACCTTAGAGAAAGGTCAGTGATAAGCATGTCGTGCTCCTCTTATCCACAGGGCCTTATCACTCGTCATATCTGCAGCAGCTTGGCGGCCATTATCTACCCGACAAGAATCCGTCAACGTCCAACAGAGGAGAGAGATATCTCCATATCCAATGGGGTCCATCTCCTTCAAGGATCAACAAGAGCATCGGCTCAAAGATTGGCTAAGGGAAACGGGACGGGAAGGGTAAGGGAAGTGATCTTTTGGTCATCTTCTCAAGTGGGACCATGAGCAATCCAAGCCAAATCCTTCGCTTCAGTTTGATGATTGATGAACAGCATGATCTCCATCCGACAGTACTATAAACATTAAAAACAGTAAAAACAAGACCAATTGCCATTGTCAGAAAATCGGACACTTCATTTTTCCCGAAAGCAGACGTGGCCCATCCATGTTGGAGAAAAGATGGGAGATACCACGTATGGTATGTATAGAGTCCCCATACGAGATTATAGGAAAAAAAATTCAAACCCCAAAAGGTATTAACGTGAGATTCAAAGTGGAATTCATGGAAGAACATAATATGGAGCTATATAGGAAGGAAGAGAAAATTTGCCTTCGATTTTTGATTTGATCAGAGTTCAATCTGGGGTTTTCGATTTTCACCATTTTAGCTCGTTTTCTTATCCGGCTGTAAATTTCGGACAAAATTGCCCCGGCTTTATCCCATCGGAGCAAGCCGGTGGGCGAGTTCGAGCCCTCGTGCGAGAAAAGTGACTCCACTTCATGTCATTATTTTGAAATCATCTCTTATTGTCACACATCGAATCATATGGAAATGTGATGCACAAAAAATAGGGAAATTAAGAAAATTTATAATGAAATTCAAAGAATCCCGTGGCCGATAGATAGACTTGTCAAAATGGATAATATATTTGATGTATGGGTTAGTTTATATTCGATAATTTGGTCGTAAATGGGTTTAGAATGTTAAAACCCAAAATAATATGTGTTAAACGGGTTCACAACTTACTCGAACCCAACATATCTCTACGACTCCCTCTCGTCCTCACTCAATCACTTACTCTGTGCTCTAACCTAAGTTTGGTTATGCGTTTTCATAGATTTGATTAAATATATAAGTATTTCATCAAAATACATCGGGTCGAGCATGAGTTAGATACCAGCCATTAAATTTGCACTGCATGAAAACGAGTCAAAACGAGTTAAATTGATTAATTTGGATAGAACCATTTTCGGTCCCATCCGACCCGCCCATTTGCCGGTCCAATTTCGATTAGTTGGCCTCGACAACGGGTTTAGAAATGTGGTTACCGAACTCCGCCCCTCGAAGCCACGCCCCTCTTCGCCTTCTCCTTCGTACTTAAAACCCTCTCTATCTCTCCGTCTCTCTCTCTCTATCTCTCCGTCTCTTCCTCCATAACCAGCCACCCTCGCACCTTCGTGTCCGCCACGAGCTCGCCGCCCAAAAACCTCCTCGCCCCACGCGCCGTCCCCCCGCCGCCGCCGCCGACGATGGACCCGAACCCGAAGACCCACCCGGTCCTCTCCTACGTCATGGCCCGCCTCCCCTCCATCGGCCCCCGCTTCGCCCCTCCCGCGGCCCCCTCCGACGCCTTCGACATCGAGCAGCCTCCTCCGCCGCCCGACCTCTCCTCGTCGTCGTCGTCGTCGCCGCCGCTTCCGCCCCGGATCACCGACCAGATGCCCCACCTCGCCCACCCCAAGCTCCTGGCCTCCATGGCCGGCGCCGTCACCGACGTCGCCCAGGCCCGATCCGTGCTCAAGACCCTCGGCGACCGCCCCGACCACGAGGCCGTCGACAATGCCCGGGCGAGGCTGGCCGAGGTCGAGTCCGCCCTGTCGAAGCGGCTCGAGGCGATCGTGCTGTCCCCGCGGCCGCCCGACGTCGACCGGCTCGAGTGGCGGGCGCACCTGGCGGAGAAGGAGAGGGAGTGCCGCGAGGCGGCGGAGAGGGAGAGGAGCGCGCACAGGGCGGTGATCTCGCTCGACGAGATGCACGAGGCGTACGCGAGGATGTTGAGGGAGGCGGAGGATAGGCTGGTGAAGATGTACGACTCTGCCGTCGTCGTGCAGAACGATGGGGAGTGCGATTTGAATGTGGGGGAGGAGGTGAACGAGGAGGTCGTGGGGATACTGCAGGAGGGGACCGGGAATGGGAAAGGAGGCTTGGACAGGGTCGATTTGTCCGGGAGGAGGTTGCGGATCCTGCCGGAGGCGTTCGGGCAGATTGTCGGATTGGTCGTGCTTAATTTGTCAAATAATCAGCTTGAGGTTCGTTTGGTGAATGGGTGGTGATTCATTGGCCTTGTTTTGTTGATAATGTTTGTGCTTAATATGGCCGTGTTGCCAGTGCTCATTCTTACACCCTCTGTCGATTCCGCTCGAAAGAACACCGCGCATTTTTCTAGAGTGCAATCTGTGGATTGAGTCTATTCTGTTCCTTTCTTTGCTTTCAGGTTCTGAAGTTACTATTGGTGTTTAGGCACCACTGTATGCAAATTTGAGATTGAATTCTGGCATACAAATAGTAAGCTGTGTCGTTTCTTTCGTGATAAAAGCTTCTTGAGAGATTGTTTGGGACTTGGGAGTTTAGAGGGAAGTAATGTAGCCAGAATGAATTTTTGTTAGATGTTAACTTGTAAATTGTGTTGTCTGGGTGGCTGGCTTTGCTGCTTTGTCCAATTGAAAAATCATTGGATATCTACTCTAATGAATCAATAGTTGATTGCTTGTGCGGTTGTGGAGCACTTCTGCGGTGGTTAGTGTGGTTGTAGCCAATATTCGTTTCTGTTTATATGAATTGCGCATAGATTTTGTTTGCAGGGGCTAAGATCCGTGTAGATTAGCCAAATGGTACTTTCTTCCCTGAATCGGATATTATGTGTACTGTGTGCCAGAACTGCCTTGTTGAATGGATGGCTTACCAATGAAGGCATCCTCTTTTGTTATGCCTCTTCGTTCTCTATCCTATGATATTTGGTGCATTTTGTTTATATTCACTTGCCAAGATGACACCTAGTTATGTACCAAGACTTGACAAACTGCACCCACCCTCATTATTCTCATGCATTGAGTCATTGACCCTTTAATTGCCTGAGGCAAGAGTGGGCTGCAGACGATTGACCCCAGTTATTGGGGCTCTAGCAGGAATGTTAAATGGCAATTGATGACTTCACGTATTCTGTTACAGCAATAAAATCCACCTTGATGCTTGTAATTTGCACTGGGTACATCTTTCTCCCTTCCTCCTTTGTATGCATGCTTGAGCCATAATAAGTAGAGGAGCCATCTTTTTTTACAGCAACATAATATTCCCGATTCTTTTGCAACTTAGAAAGGAATCATCACTTTCTCCACACACAGAGACTATCAATTTTTGATTGCATAAAGCGTCCATGAGAACATATCGTGTGTAACATGTCTCTTATGACCAAGCAATATCAAGACGTTAACTACAGCTCTGGAATCCCTGCTTGGAAGGAAGAAAATTCTAGAAAGATGAGCTTTCGAACAGCGTGCATTTGGTGTGTTAGGTTTCTGTTATTTTGGATGATATTTCTGACTTCGCAATTGCCTGCAGACCATTCCTGACTCCATAGCTGGGTTAGCAAATCTGGAGGAGCTTAACGTTTCCTCAAATCTCTTGGAGTCTCTGCCACACTCAATTGGGCTGCTGCAGAAGCTTAAAATTCTCAACATATCAAGCAACAAACTTGCTTCCTTGCCGGACAGTATCTGTCACTGCCAGTAATGTCAACTTTCAGCATGTAACTTGACATTGTTTACGATGGTATTTGCCATAGTGTCTGATTTTTGCCTTGCCTGCCTCAGATCATTGGTGGAGCTGGATGTGAGTTTCAACAACCTCGCTTACTTGCCAACCAACATTGGTTATGAGTTGCCCAATCTACAGAGGATTTGTATCCAATATAACAAGATCCGTTCGTTACCAACTTCCGTCTGTGAAATGTACTCTTTGCGGCATTTGGATGCTCACTTCAATGAGCTTCGTGGGCTACCAGCTGCTATTGGGAAATTGACAAACCTTGAGTTTCTTAATCTGAGCAGTAATTTTAGCGACCTTACAGAACTTCCTGACGCGTTTGGGGACTTGATAAACCTCAAGGAGCTCGATCTAAGCAACAACCAGATTAATGCTCTTCCAGACACCTTTGGTCGGCTTGACAACTTGGCCAAGCTTAATCTGGACGAGAATCCCCTAGTAATACCCCCGGTGGAAATTGTCAAAGAGGGGGTTGAAGCTGTGAAGGTATTCATGGCTAAGAGATGGCTCAACATTCTGGTGGAGGAAGAGAGGAGGAGCGTGCTCGAGGTGAAAGAACCGGCACAAACTGGTTGGTTGACACGCAGCACCTCTTGGTTGAAAGACATTGTTTCGGATGTTTCGGGGAGTGTTTCTGGATATTTGGGCTCCCCCAGGACTCCAAGGGACCCCTATCTTGATCAGCAACTATGATTAGGGGATTGAAGAAATCTCCGAGTTACAAGCCTTCTTGTGATGGCATGAGCATGAGATCTGATGAAAGAGCGAAAAGGTTAGATGTAGGGTTCAGATTATTCTAATATCTGTGGCTTGAGCTATGGAGAAAGCTCAGAAGTTTTGCTCTCCTTGGGTTACATTTTAATGAGGGGTTGTGCAGGAAACAAATGGTCGCAAAAAGCCGCTGCATGATTCGTTTTGGATAGTATCGTCTCATGGATGTAAATCGACGTCGCCGGGAAGTTCCAGGGTGTTTTTAGGGCAGATACTTTTCCTAGCGTTTTTTTCACATAAAGATTGAATCTTTTGTAATGAAATTTTCTCTGATGGCCGATGACATCAACTGTTTTTCGGGTTTCGCGATTCGGTAATTTCAGTTGTTTCTGATTTTCTCGCGGAGAAACAAGCGACTGTGGCCGGCGAAAACGGGTGGCGCAATCAATGTTCATATCAGAAAAATGTAATTCGCGCGGGATGATGTAACTTCATGTACAAGCTGATCCCTAGCAATAAATGCTGTAAAGTTATAAGGTCCTCATCGTGAGCACAGAGTAGGAAGGTTTGGCCCCACCGGTTGTTGAAACCCTAAGAAAATACATTCCGAGTCGCGAAATGTTGGCGAGGTTCTGTTCATCCTACGATGATCTTGCCTACTTATTTTGCACTGCAAACCTGCTGACTGAGGTTTAGCGTAAGTTTGTCTAGCACACAAGGTGAAGTCAACCTCTCCGCTCCGATCTCGTGCCTTCCGTGGCGGAGAGGAATCATTTCTTCCTACTCCAGCTTCGAAGATAAGGGTCCGCGACCTAAGTCGGCCGCCCTACCGTTGCGAGCGGAGGAAGACCGCAACACGAGGGGGAAGGGAGCGTTGAATGTGGGCAAGAACTTTACAGTGAAGGAGTCGCGCATCTCCCATGGAAGGCGAGAGGTGTTTCACTTAAAAAAAAAAAGAAGCTGGTCGCCCACCTCCCCATGTGCGCACATGTCTCCCCATTCCTTCCCCAGTCACCTCAATCATGTCTCGGACTTAATCAAATCAAACTCTTCAACGATCCTCCTTAATCTCTTTCATTACAAATCACAAGCGCCACACGGAGCTCCTCCTCCCCCTCCACCACCTCCTCCACCGCCGCCGCTGCAGCCGCTGCATCCATTTCAACATGAACTCGATGAACATTGACTTCCACGACACCAAGATGACGAGAACGACATTGCTCTTCTCGTTCTTCATATTCTTCCACGCTCTCCTGTACTCCATCTCCATCAACACTGGCTGGTTAGCCCTGTGCGCCTCCGTTCTCCCAGTCACCGGGGTCTTGTTAACAGCCGCGTTGCTGGTCGTTGCAGCTCGGGCCACGCTGATGACGTGGATCACCGTCCTGGTGCTGCTCGCCATCTCGGGGAAGCGTCGCCGGTTCCTTGCTCTCCAAGGGAGGAAGATCACTGCCGACGTCGCCGTGTATGTGGTCAAGGATGTTTTCCGTGGGAAAGGACTGGTTGCTTTGGTTTGTGCTACCTTCCTCAGCTTCCTACTCATCATAGCTCGGTGATAGTCAACTTTGGTGTCTTCCGTTGCTCTTGAGGGAGCCCCTTGAGTTTTGTTTTTCTAATTGCAGCTTCAAGGATTCAACACAAACTAGACACGGCCGATACACTCACGATGTCCCTACATTCTTTCCTTCCCTGATTGGAAGAAGAAAAATCTCAAGAAATTTTCTTTAGTTCTTTGATGGGCTGTTGTAAGTTGAGATGACAAGTCATACAACTGGTGTAAAACTTTAAAATTGAAGAGGCAGATCAGTCCGGTAATGATTGATCCCACTTTAGCCCTTTATCTTTTTGACTGTATATTTATGTCTTTGGGCAGATTTCATCTTCTCTATACTAATTTCTCCAAGACTTTCAAGCCAGCCATATTCATTCACATGGCAACAGATTCATGATAAAACATGTTCTGCATTGTCCAAAACCACACATTTGCAAAAGCTGACTAATACACGAAAGCAATAGTTCTCAAGGTGCTTTCCTGTGGAGGACTTATGGTTAGCATCCCGTTTTCGGCATTGTACCCAAAAACTTCTTCCTTCCCATCAGTACTACATGACCTCTGTTTTGAATTGGAGTAGGCACCGAACCGTCTGCACCCTCGCACCCGAATCTCAATCTTACGTCCAGATGAGTCAAGGGAGCTGTTCATTACTTCAACTGCTCCGCCAGAGTTGTACATGTCCAATAACCCGAGTGGAGCGAACTGATATTTCTCGTCAAATACCTGTTTTGCAGAAAATGGATATCACATAAGTCAGGCTGATATATCCCTACTCCAATGATTAAGATCTCATGTGAATATGCGAAAGATTTGCTTCCAAGGGAAGCCCTGCAAGAATAACTGACCCTTATAGGAGACACCGTAAATACTTCAAATCCTAGAATCCTAAGGTCACTTCAAGCCTTCCTTTCTTTGGCATTCTTGACAGTACCCCTACAGTACAATGTAGTTGATTTTCAGAAAACTAATTCACGGAAAAAGAAACTTATCTAACAGTATCTGAAGCTCAACTTGTAGGTGGAACCTGTAGTATATAAGTAGACTGCGCAGTCTCCAAGCCAGTCTTCTCCTGCAACCCTGCCCAGAAATTCAACATCTCGAGGACTAACGGTGCCCGATATGACGAAGGGTTCAGATTCTGAAGGTGGATTGTATGGAGCACCTCTTATAGGTGGCCAAATTCCACCTCTCTGGCAATTGAAAACGCCCAGGATGCCCGTTATTTTGTTCAAGTTCCATATCTTCATCAAACTGCAATCTCCCAATTCAGGGTAGTTAATAGATGGCAAATAATCAATTTCAAAATGGAAATAAATAAATAAATAAAAATTGTGCATTTTTCTGGATGATTTTCACGTCCACCCATCTCTTACAGGGTCACTGAACAAGCAATTTCGGTTAGGTCGACCAGCATATCTCGCTCTTAAGATAGATCCATCAGGCACTACTAATCTCTTGATGACATCAAAGTCATGTTCACCTGGCTTGTCACTGTATTACCAGTTTAAAAAAAGAAGCGTATAAGCTTCTTTTCAGGCAAAAATTCCTCTATGGAGAATATCGTTGACATGAATGTTTAATAGCCACCTGACATATACTGCACATCCACCTATTGCTCTTGCCGCAGCATGGAATTTGGCCATATAGTGATTGCTCTGAGACGAATGCAGAAAGTCAGCTTAGATCCTTGCTAGTATGATTGAAACTTGCTTTTGAATGTCTCTAACGCAAATAAGGCAACACTTATTTATCAAAATGCTGGGGAAAATTTCAATTTTACGAGCAGAAGCCATCTTACATGAAGCATGTCCCAATCTGGCACAATTATTTCTCCCGCTAGAAGACATGCATAGGCAATGCCAGCAATGTGCATCGTCTGAAATGTTGGCTCTGTTGGCATGAAATCCTCGGATACTCTAGCAACAGCAACCTTCTTTGCACTGTGCAAAATAGGAGTCATTTTAACTCATGTTGTCTGCTACATGTTGCTTCTCATAAAGAGAAGACAAACCTGTATAAGTAATCTGTGCTCATGCACATGGAGCTGATCAAGCTGATATCCTTGAAATTATCGATCACTGATTCCTCGAGAGCTCCTAAGAATTCTCTGGTCAAGGCAACACGGCCTCCATAACCAGAACCAAGAGTTTCTAATAGATTCTGATCATCTACCTTCACTCCATTGACACTGCAACTTGTGAGGTAGCGGTGGAAATCGTTGTAAAAGTCACGAATTCTCGAGGGCTCAATAAATGTGAACCCTTAATCCTCTACACAGAGGACAGTGCCACAAACGACATGACTCAAGTTACCAGGTGACTGAACTGGATAAATGATCTTGGCTATGTATTTCTTCATTTCCTCCAATGTTGGACTTTCCCCTCCCCAGTAACCCAGTGCTGTATGCCAGGCATAGACATATCTGCATTCTTTTCCTCATAATTATATTTCTAATCTTGAAAACAACAAGGGGGGAGGGGGGGTTCTCAATACATGGGTCATAATTATATCAACAATGATCATAATTAAATGAATATTCTCACTTCACCCCATATTTTTCCTTGATGCTTCTGCAAAACTCCCAGAGTTCGATAGGCTTTCCCTGTCCAGAACCCTTGAACTTTGGATTGGCATCGAAATTTACCTGTCTCGACACATATCTCCAAAGCAACATGTGAGAGACCTACTAGCTGATAAAATAAATTGATGCTACAAGATCTCTGCTATATCTGCAGATGACTAAATTCGATGAAGAGAGGACTCATTTCAATCCTTCCACATCGGCTAGTTTACGGTTGTCCACAGTGTCATGTAATATGTTTTGCCAACCATCATCTATGACCAGCCATTTAGGTGGGAATCCTCCTTTCGACAGACTGCTCCAGAAGGAAAAATTAGGCCAAATAAGCACCCGCTTTATAACCAATAAAGTACATTAATAAATACCTTTTGAGACCCTCTTCAATTCCGATTCGGTCAACTGCGTCGTAGAAGGCATCCCAAGTGCTCCATCCAAACAGGTCTACTTGCACAGGGAGCTATCAATGACGATCCAACAAAATTCTTCACTAAATGTTTATAAGTACTACACAAAATTATGAAAACGAAAAACAAAAAATTGCAATCTTTCGGATGAAAGGTGTCTTCTTTTGTACCTTCTCATGTTCTGTGCAGCTGAAGGTACCCTTTATGCTCCTCCAATATCCTGGACCAATTAACTCATCATGAGACCCCTTCAGAAATAGATCATTTTCATAGGTTCCCAAATCAAGATCCATGCTGAAATTCGGTGACAAACCTGATAGATTTATTGATGAGATCAAATGGGTCGGTATCTGTGTTTATCATTACAGCTTCTGAGAATTCGGAAGTCTGGATATTTGGATCCCCTAATACAGACATAATCATAGTAGTGCTCCAGAACAGAACAACATTGACGACAGTACAAAAATATGCTGGTTCCTTCAAATTTGAACTAATCGCTCTCGGCGCAAAACTGGAGCGTATCGACATCTTTTCTCTGCAGACTAGTCCTGAATGGTCCCTCCAACACGGACAAAATTTAAACGTAGAAGATTTCGTTGGCATCCTCGTCCCCTGTGACAATTGTACCATTAAATCCGCTGGCTGTGGCAGAGGCTTCTCTCGCCTCCAAGAGAAGCATTTGAGTGTCCACAGGAACTTTGCTGGCAGCATCTCCGAAAGATGGGATCATCCACCAGAGCTTGAACCTGAAGAGACTCAGGAACCTGTGTCCCCTGCAATTAAGCCTAAAACTGTTACAGTGGCTTAAGTATCACCAATTATCATTTGGAGATTTCATTACTTACGGTAACACACAACACGATCACTGCAGTGCAAGCTAAAGTAGTGAACTAACAAGAAGTGATTGACTTGCTTCTTCGCATCCCAAGATATTCTTACTGTTTTCATCATACAACGACCATAAAGAGTAGTGGAAAACGTAGATGCCCACCTGAGAACTCCAATGTTGAAGACATGGCGGCTGCTTGAGCTTCTCGAAGTGGCTCCAACAAAAGCAGCCCCATCTTTCGACGGCGCGAGGGTGATATTGGGTGCGACTTTGCTCAGAACGACCTTGTCTCGCACCATGAGACACCCATCTCTGATCTGCCATGGACTAGCAGCAGCAGAAGAAGCAGCCATTGTTTTCCTGCAACTTCTTGAGACGATCGTTTTCAAACAAGAAACAGCACAAGAACTGGGCAGAGAGAACATGAAGCGGTGGAGGCTTTTATAGCAGGCGTTGCGTCACAGGAAATAAAAAGGGGTGAAAGAATTGAACTCACTCGGACAAGAAGCGCCCCGAAAGCTCGCTGGTTCTAGCAGCCGGAACAAGACAATGCTCTTATCCATCACAAGGATACAAAAGATCACCGATCGCGTTTCACAGCTGACGCTTTCTTGATTTCTCTTCTCTTTCGGGGGAATTTGCCAGCAGGAACAGGCGACTGCGAGGCCGAGGAAAGAACTCGGGACTCGTGGTGCATGGCAACGTGTCGTGAGGACCTCAAAACCAAGCAGAATGACATGATCAGGTGGCAAGAAGTTCAGTAAAGACAGACTGGCCGAAACCTCGGATCGAGGAACCCTGTACTGCATGCAACTTCAGATCAAAGTGAAGTTGGCATTGAAGTGTCCAACCCCATCTGTCATTGAGCTACACTAAGTACAGAGAAAATTCCAACTCTTATTTATATTTGTCTGCATATTTATTTGGGGAAATACATGCAGTCGGGTAACACAAATTTCTAAACCTTATTTTCCTTTCATAAACTTTTCGTAATGAGTAAAATGTCTCACTGAAACTCCGTTGGCTTAGTGAAAAATAAATGATTTGAAAAATAATTTTTTTTTAAAAATGATCGCTTGTGTCGGGTACAAAAATAAACAAACGAAAAATATTTTCATCATTTGCGAAAATATTAAGACATAAATTATTGTCAATAATGAAAATATTTTTTTGTTCACTAATTATTTCAAGCGATATTTTGAGAATAATGCTTTCCAAATCATTCATCTTTCATAAAGTAAATGGAGCCTCATCAATTTATCATACTTCTTAAATCAAGAGCTATAAATATTTTATTTTTGAACATTTATTTTGAGGTATGTGCAATCGGAGAATGTATTTAACTTTCATTTTTTCTTTCATGGACGTTTTTGTGAATTATGAAAATTGTCACTTGAGAACTTACCTTAGCCCTTAATTGAACAGCTATAAGGGATGCGAATTCAAACATTTGATTTTTTCTTTTGGTAATAATAGTTTCAAAATTACACAATGAGTCTTAATGATAGTGATAAGAATTATCATGTAATAAAACCTCGATGCAGGACTTTGTTCTCACTTTAGTGATAACAAGTATCATATAATATATTCCAAATTCGGGAAAAAAGATATGAGGACAAAATAGAATTTTACCTGCCATAGATCTTCGATCATTCACCTAAATGGAATCTATATATACATACATAATTACTATTATTATTTATTACCGAGATATGCATAACCCTATTATTTCTTGTACGTGAATAAGAGAATTATTACCAAAATCTGCAAAAAATTTAGAGATTTGCTAGGGTTAGAGATTTTTTTAAAGTGACCATGAAAATCAAAACGAAAATGACACAAATAAATCCTGAATCTTTGGCCAAATGTGTAATATGGTCCATGGATTTTTAATCTATTCAATATGATCCCTGAACTTTTGGTACATATTTAATTTAATTTCTAGATTATATGAAAATGTTCAATATTATCCCTGATTTTGAATCAATGGAATGGCGACAATGAACATTTTAATATAATTCGAGGATTATATTAAACATGTATCAAAAGCAGCTCGTGAACCGCATTACACATTAGGTTAAAGTTCACGAATCATTTATATTAGTATCCCAAAATTAAATTACGCAATAAAGCTCGCACGTGAGTATACCATACGAGCCACCCCACGCGAGATTTACCCAATCTTTTTTCTATTGTCTCAGCAAATTTATTAAAAAAAAACAAAGAAGGAAAGAGAGATTCTTTTTCTTGTTCATGGCGTCCCATGAAAGCAGAGGCAATCACGTGGTCCGTTTCTTATAATAATCAAAGCCGTGTCCCTAAAAAGAGAATCAATATGTGGGGGCAACTTCCACTCGTTTAATTATTGCGAGAGAAGGGGGCAAAAAAGAGTACAAGAGAGCCATTTCCAATTATGGTGACTTTTTATCTTTTGGAGCCTCTCTGTGTGTGTACTTGGATGGTACTTGAGCCCGTCCCACGAGCCAAATACTCCCCAATTGCAGTAACACCGGACACATGCAACATCTCTGTCTTCAAAAAAAAAAAAAACGCTCATCACCGTCATCGTCATCAAACATCCGTCATCGTTCACGTTGTGGCCGGTGGTGTGTCGCGTTAGTAAGGCACTCGGAAGGCAGAGTCTTTTTGGACAGATACAGGGGACTGTTGTTATCTTCATTCACGTGTCTTTTGGTGCAGGGCACAAGACATACAAATCTTTGTGTTTTCGCAACTACCATCATGCAATCTTGGATTGCTAAGAACAGAGAAATGGTGAAATTGTTGATGTATGGATTGATAATGCCTCTGTCATCAGGGTTTCTGTGTTGATGTTACTCAATTTTTCTGGGTTTTGTGTTTTTGTTAACTGTCGATGCTTGGGATAAAGATGCTGAATTTGTCTAAGACTAGACAAGAAATGGGGGAGTGAAAGTGGAACTAGATACAAAATAGGCAGTGAAGTCAGTCACAAGACAAAGCCTGTCCGCCTCATCTTTGTTGTCTTGCTTCTCTTGCCACGTCCAACTCTTTTACCGATGAAGTTTTCCACTGTACTGTGAAGGAGCTAATCATCCACAGTACCGAAAATTTTTACGGACGCCGCCATCTTTTCTCCTGTTTATGCTTTGTCTCCCCATGTTTGACGTTCAGTCCCCATGTGCCGTTTGATTAGTTTATGTCTTCCAATCCATGTTACATTATTCACTCTCTCTCTTTTCTTTGTTTATTGAACACGCACTCTTATCTTTTTCCGTGATTCTGTCTGCAGATCAAGAGTCGATTTCTGCACACCGACAGAGATTTATAATCAAAACTCCCAAAAGCCTATCGACCCTTTTAATAACTTGCCATCTCCATTGTGGTTCACTGAGAAAGGATTGGATCTTTCCGCGAGAAATTATGTTGATTGCTTCTCTTCCCCTGTTCCACTTTTTGGGGATTCTCCTCTTTTCCCGATGAATTCGGAAGCATCTTTTTATAGTCTCCGAGCTCTCTTCTTTTCTCTGTTCCGGCCTTGTCAAGAGCTGCACTCTCTTCACGTTCTTCTTCATTGCTCTCTGTGTATCTGAAACATTTGGTGTTCCCATTTCTCTTTGCCACGCCTTGAAGTTTCGAAGGTGGTTTGGTCTTTTCGAAAATAAAAAAAAAGGTCCTTGATTTAGGGGACAGTGCATTTATGAATATGCAGTAAATTGCAGGACACGTCTTATCCGTTGGTACTGCTCAATGAACCTTTTCCTACTGCTTTTGGAGTGCGTTCTGCAATTTCAGTACGAAATGGCGTAGAGCTACTAGAATGACGTGCTTCAGATAGTTATCATGTTCTTTTTTGCTTGAGAGGGAGAGAGACGTGCTTCAGATAGTTATCATGTTCTTTTTTGCTTGAGAGGGAGAGAGAGAGAGAGAGAGAGAGAGAGAGAGAGAGAGAGATGGAATCTGGAAGTAGAATTTACTCAGATGATGATTTCCGAGTGGATGCTAAATGGCTTATTGATGCGAAGAATCTGTTTGTCGGGCCAAGAATTGGAGAAGGAGCGCACGCCAAAGTCTACGAGGGAAAGTGAGCTTTTTTCCCCTCATGTTGATTCAAGTTTCTTTTTTGGACTCTCAAGACATTGAACTTGTGTTCTGGCATTTTGTTTGTTTGCATGTGAGGTTGCTTGAGATCTTGGTTCAGGCTGTGTAATGTTGTTGATATGGGTCTGTTCTCTTTTTGGACAATTCTGTTTGATTTGATTTTGCGCAGATGTGCGGCAACTTTGCTATTTCGATGGTTATGGGATCCGACATCTCTTGATTGAGTGTCCAGGAAAAAGTTAATAATTGAATTCGGTTAGAATGTACTTCGTTTCAGTTGCTATGTACAGCAATCGTCTGAAATGTCAAGGATGTTCTACTGTTTGGTTTTTATTCCGCCTGAAAATTGTCATCTGAAGATTCATGTTCCTGTCGGGATCACTCGATTTTCTTTTGATTCTTTTGATGGTGAAGCGATTTATTGGTTGATCTTCTTTACCGATTTTGTGTTTTTTCTGGCATTCTGATAATCGGTGTCTAATCAATGAGAAATTGGCATTGTGTCAGATATAAAAACCAGACGGTTGCCATAAAAATGGTCCATAAAGGGGAGACTCCAGAGGAAATTGCCAAGAGAGAAGCAAGATTTGCAAGGGAGGTGGCCATGTTGTCTAGAGTTCAGCACAAAAATTTGGTCAAGGTAGGATTGAGAAGTTACTTTTGTTGCTATCTTTTGTATCTTTATCATTGCATGCTAGTGGAAGAGATTGAATTAGCTTGTGAATGTAAGACCCTTTTTCCGACACTTTGCTAAACCTTGTGTATGGCCAGTTTATTGGAGCCTGCAAGGAGCCAATAATGGTGATAGTCACTGAGCTTTTATCAGGAGGTACTTTACGTAAATATTTGCTAAATATCCGCCCAAGATGCTTAGAGACACGGGTTGCAATTGGTTTTGCCCTTGATATTGCACGCGGAATGGAATGCTTGCACTCCCATGGGATTATACATAGAGACCTCAAACCCGGTAATCTTTACATTTCCAAGTCTTTTTGAGCTTCTCTAGAGTTGAGCTGTGAGTCTCAACAAATAGAAGTCTTGGATGCTTGACTTTGCTGGAAAACATGCTCAATTACCCCTTACTGGATTTCTCTGCAGAAAACTTGCTATTGGCTGCTGACCAGAAAACAGTTAAATTAGCAGATTTTGGTTTAGCCAGAGAGGAGTCATTAACGGAGATGATGACTGCTGAAACAGGGACTTATCGTTGGATGGCTCCAGAGGTACTCAATACATGGACACACACAATCACATGTGTTGGATAATGAATTTGCCCTAGCATGAGCACAAGCATGATTTTGACTTCTTATATAAGCTCTGGCTGTTTGTGGTTGTTACTTTTGGGCAGTTGTACAGCACCGTCACATTAAGACAGGGAGAGAAGAAACATTACAACCATAAAGTGGATGCTTATAGCTTTGCGATTGTGTTGTGGGAACTTTTACACAACAAATTGCCTTTTGAAGGCATGTCAAATCTTCAGGCAGCTTATGCAGCTGCATTCAAGGTAATAGACATTCTCAGGCTCTCCTAAAAGGATCATGTTAATGTTGTGCAGCATTGTCCTGTTTGGCTTTACCTCATAAAGTGGTGGTATTACCGGTTTGGCTTTGCTATGTCTAATGGTTTGCAGCATTGTCCTGAAATTTCAGAATGTGAGGCCTAGTGCTGATAATCTTCCGGAGGAATTGGCTACTATTCTCACTTCATGCTGGAAAGAGGATCCTAATGATCGCCCCCACTTCAGCGAAATAATCCAAATGCTCCTTAATTATCTATACGCCGTATCTCCTCCTGAACCAGTCATTCCTTTGCGAATCTTCACTTCTGAGAACAGAGTCTTTCCACCGGAATCACCTGGTACAAGCTCCTTGATGGCAAGACGCGATGCCTCGGGAGAAACGCCTAAAGCGAGGGACAACAAACCAAAGGGCTGCTTCTCCTGCTTTGACCAATGTTACTAACTTTACTAGACAAAGCTAGAATGGTCGGGAGTCTGGTCCTTCATTGAGTCAGCCAACTGTAAAAGAAAGGAAAGTTTGGTCTTACCCCATCTGTTCACTTTGTACCCAGAAAGGCTCAGCTATGGGCGTTCATTGCACAGTCAAAATGAAAGGGAAAAAAATAAACACTTTTTTGACATTTTCCAAAATATGCTACCAACCGCAAATGTTATATTTCCCTTTTCTAAGGGCTCCAGAAAGTCTTTCAATGGAGCTTAACAAGTTTCCTGGCACTTGCTAACAGAATTTATATTCAAATCATCGCCCTTGCATCAAAATTTGTGTAGCTCACGCATTTTACTCCATCTGATGCATTTTCTCAATTTACAGGATCCTAGTTAATTATCTAGCTATGTCATGGAAGAAACCTCGACTATTTTGTTTTGGGTATTGTATGATGCTTCAAGCTAAATGGGAAATTGTTCATCGTTCTCCGGAGAAGTTCTGCGAGATGGACAGGGAAAGCACTGACACCTCTGCCTTGAAATCTTTGCATGTAAACAAGTCTATTAGTTCCCATCTGTTTATATTCTCATCCTAGCTTGTTACTACGAAGATGCATTTTCCGGTTGTCATATTTGGGAGAAAACCATTGTCCATGTTGATCTCTGTGTCCCATGTTTTTAATTTTCATTGGTTACAACTTAGCAAATAAAGTTTAGTATATCTTTTTTCTGAAAATCTAGTGATTGATTAGACCATTTGCCTAGACATAATTTTGTCGGCGAGTTCATCATCGTAGTGGTCCATCAGTACTTCTGAATAGGGGTATAAAATTTCATTCCATCCATGATACGCTGAGCATACAGATAGTTCAAGTCTATGGAGACGAGGGAAGTTTTATTAATTCATTCTGTCAATGTGAGTGATATAGAGATGCAACTGAAGAGTGCAGATGTATAAGAGAGAATAATCAGTAGCATCTGCAAATTTCTGATGCTGAGATATGCTTGTATCAACAAAACTATGGACTGAATGGTGGGTGGTGTTATCCTGAATACTTCGTGAGCTCATCGGATAAAATAAACTTCTCCTCTTTCAGTACACTGTGTGCATGAATTCGAAAATGTCCGCCTAATTCTGGTTTGGACAGCCTATCTTCTTATTTCCTGACATGAAAGCGATTTTACATGTCCAGCGCCACAATAATTTGCACTCGTGATTCCGGATTCGTTAAACTAAGAATCGAGTTTTTAATCATTTGAGAGTATTATTTGAGTACTTCTGGGTGGATGGCCCAATTAGTCAAAGATACACTAAGTGGCTTTTCCCTGCAAAAAAAATGACCTTCAAAATCAGATATCTAAGAAGATGCCGGACCAATTCATACGAGGACTCTTCATGATGACAGCGTATATGACGGAAATGGTAATTATACAGAGGTTCTCAGATCTATTCGGGAGACTTTGGAGAACATCATTCTCGGCCCAGGGGAGGAGTCTGTACTGAACCCTACACACGTTTTTGGCAAAGGAGGCTGCCCAAAGAAAGCTGTGTTATTGCCCCTCCATTGCTAAAGAAATGAGTAAATTTTTTTATCGGCAAATAGGACACAGTCAGAGAATTTTATAGCTGACTTTGAGACCTACCATCACGCAGCTCGAACACTTTAACCTTCCCAAGTGTTCACCAGTAGTCATTGCAGGAACATTGTCTTTTTTTTGGTAAGGTTTGCAGGAACATTGTCCATCTCTGAAATGGTGGAACCTGTTCCTGTCTCTAACAATAATCTCTCTATTAAATACCTTTGTGACAATCTTTGTGGCATTGTGGCAGTCCAAGCATACTCTAAGGTTTTTCGTTATTCTGATAGTCGTTCCTGGTGGGGTTCTGATAAGAGCAAAAGCAATTGCCAGCTTCTCGCTGTGATGAGAAACCGAGACTTCCTTATCTTCTTCCTCTGCATCAAATCTAGCCTCCACCGTGTTGGGCACGTATCCGGCAGATTTGATCTCCCCTAGCATGTCCTCAGTTGCCCTGTATATCTCCTTCGAGTGAGTATGCATTTCATCTTCAGAAAGAAATTCGTGAATGACTCCATCGACTTCAATCAGGCTGCAGCCAGGTGTCTTCCTGATTCCTCTCATCTTCATCCGACTCCTCACTGTCATTGCATCTTCCAACCTCCCAACAGATGCATATAAATTCGAGAGAAGTATGTAATCCCCACTATGCATGGGTTCCAATTTGACTAGATGCTTCAACGATTCTTCCCCGAGTTCCACATTCTTATGAACCCTGCATGAAGCTAACAATGTTCTCCAAATAACAGCACTCGGTTGGATAGGCATGTTTTGTATTGACTGGTATGCCTCATCGATCAGCCCGGCTCGTCCAAGAATGTCAACCATGCAGCCGTAGTGTTCCATCCTGGGCTCGATGTCAAAGTCTCTACTCATACTGGTGAAGAGACACCGAGCCTCATCAACCAGACCCACATGGCTACAAGCAGAGAGCACAGCGATGAAAGTCACATCATTCGGTGGAACATTTTTGTCCTGCATCATGTTGAAGAACTCAAGAGCCCTCTTACCTTGGCCGTTGTTAGCGAGACCTTGAATTAGCACTGTCCAAGAATACACATTCTTCACTGGCATCTTCCTGAACACATCGATGGCAGTAACAATTGATCCACATTTGGCATAAAAATCAACTAATGCAGTTCCAAGAGGAGCAGTGAGTTTCAACCTTCTCTTCTTTATGAAGAAGTGAACCCACTTGCCAGTTTCTAGGGCTCCAAGGACTGCACATGAAGAAAGAACACTAACTAATGTGATCTCATTGGGTTCGACATTTGCAGCCTGCATCTCATGGAAAAGATCGAGTGCCTCCTTGCATTCCCTTGCTTGGGTGTAACCAGATATCATGGCGCTCCAAGCAACATCTTTTGGGCCCATCCGATCGAACATTCTCCTTGCAACATCCAAACAACCACATTTTGCATACATATCAATAACACAAGTGATCAGAGTACTGTTTTTCCGCATCCCATTTACCTCTATATAGTCTGCAATCCACTTTCCTAGCTCCAAATCAGCTAGCCTCCCACAAGCAGTCAATACACTGATCAGTGTAACTTCATCAAATCCAACACCCGATTCTTGCATCCTCATAAACAACTTCACGATCTGCTCCCAATGCCCGCCCTTACTGTAACCCGCAAACATTGAATTCCAAGCCATAACGTTCCTCTCAGTCAATCCATCGAACACTTTACGGGCAATCTTGATTTTGCCACAGTTTGCATACATATGAATCAGAGTGTTGCCAACGAACCCAGTTAACAGAATTCCCATTTTCAAGATCTGGGCATGGATCTGTTCACCTTCATCTACAGCTCCTAACCTAGAGCAAGCCTTCAAAATACAAGGAAAAGTGAATTCATCCGGCGGCACCGAGCGTTCGAGCATTTCCGGGTACAAAAGCACGGCTTCGAGAGGGGACTGACTCAAAGTGAAACCTCTGATCATTACATTATAAGCCGACGTATCGGGTCTGTCAATTTCATTGAAAATGGAGGCTGCATACTGCATTGCGTTGGGGACAATGAGGGCCGCTGATTCGAGGAGGTTCTCAGCTATGGAGGGGTTGAAGAGCAGGCGGGTCTTGATGAGGTGGGCGTGAATTTGGTTCAGGTCTCTGACGGTCTTGCATTGTTGAAGAATGAGGGCTCTGGGGTTCTTTGGAAATTGAGGTATGGCAGTCAGAAAGTCGACGTTTTTGGCGGGTGTCACTGGAGTTGCGAAAGCCATATTTTCTTGCAACGGCTAACATGAAAGTGAAGCTCTCGTATATACATGAACCGAGGGTGTCATATTTGTCATGGACTGGCATTACTTTTTCTGTCAGAATGAATGCTCTTGCTCAATTAAGCTTTAGCATTTATGTAAGTAGATCTCGTCCAAGACCCGATTTTCTGGTACTTTCTCTGCAACAAAAGTCCTGATCGACTTGCCCCTAGCGGACGTCGGTCGCGTCGAGGAAAGAGAGAAGACATTTCATTGCCAATATAAAAACATGTGGAGTGGCAACAACAGCTGTATGCCCGTATCGGATAAAATTTTCGCCAGAAGCAAGTTTTTCGTTTTCATTTTCACCTCTGATCCCATGTAACTATTTCGATCAACATAGATCGCAAGAGGCTAATCTGGACTTCCCGTCAGATTTGGTACGTTGAAGTATGCAATTAAAACTGAGATCAAGGCATAGATTGTCCTCACAGGATACCATGGAAAGATTCTAGGTGCTATTTTATGTTAACTTTAGGAATCTATTTTGGTAATGTTTGCAGGGTACCCCCACAAATTATTGTTCTCACTTCCCAGTGTGTGGTAATGTTTGCTCGAAAATGAATCGAGGACCAGGAATTAGATGCGCACTTATCGCTTGGAATACCTAGAAAAAGCAGCAATTCGCCTATAAATTCACTTCAGCACTGAACTTCGAAGTGTCAAGGAGAAGAAAACGCCTAAAGAGATGTATAGGAGGAGTGAATGCCAGTCTTGGCAGCAGAGTGGCTGGGACACCTCATCCCAAGAATACCATGAACACATTTCGAGATTAGCGAGGATGCCCAGTGTTCATCCAAACGTCCCTCAATACCCGAATGTGCACACCGTGTTCAACACCAAAGTCTTTCAGGAAGAGGAAAGCGAATCTCGACACAATCATCATCAGCGCAATCACAACCATCGCTCCCCTCAGTTCCAGGAGACGGTTGAAGTGATAGAGTTCAAAGAGGAGAGGGTCGAGCCTTATGGGGACGAAAGGGTTGAAGTGTTTGAAGAAGTCGTCGATGTGAAGGCCGACAGCTTCATTCAACAGAAGCACCGAGTATTCCAACCGTGCAAGTGGAACACCTCCAAAGCGTATTAGGCCTCTCGAGCTAAGACTGTCCATGCTTAATTTGGCAGGCAAAAATAACCTCCCAAGAAATAAGGGTGTTACTAGCAACCTTGATATAAATAAAGTGCCTGTCTTTGCTGTCATCTCAGTTTCTTTTTATCATTTTATCATACTTGCTTGGATGGCCCGTTAAGAGGGTGTCTGACACAAAACCGGCAGATTCAAAATGAGGGAACTCTTTCCTATTGCCCAGAGGAGTTGAAATTCATAATTCAAGTCCCCTCTTACTCGATGCCTTCTTACGCTACGCTCGCCAACAAATGAGGGACTTGCAACCAAAATCGCTTTTCTAAATCAGATTAAACCCGGCAGATTCAAAATGCTACGAAGATAAGCATTCACTGAAATCGACACTGATAGAAGGCATATTAGATGTCAGCAATGGAAATTTATAGAAGTCTATGCAAGAAATGAAATTGAATTGACAACAGTCAAAAGCTGGGGCTAATGTCAGGCGAATATGATCAAAATTGATTGTCTTGTAAACTCGGACTCGGAGCATCACGCTCATTAAATCTTCTAGAGGACACCAGATTGAACAGATTCCTCAAGCTATTCCTACTCCCCCTCTCCCTCCTAATGACTCTACCGGCCCTGGGTAACTCCCCAAACGGGTCATCCAAATTCAACCGCGCCTCGAGCTTCCTGGTGACCGTCACGATCTCGTACGAATCCCACAGGGATTGCCTGAAGTCCCAGGGGCCACCACCGAGACCATCCTTGCCCTTGGAAGGCACAATTGACTTACTGTTCATTGCCTCGACCATGAACCGGGAAGGCCTGCTCTTGAAATTAAGCCGGCGGGCGTCGAACTCGCTGCTGGTGGCCGCTCCGGAGCTGTTGGAGTGGCTGTGCCAGGCTTGCGCCACCGCCTTGAGGATCTCAAGCTCTTGCTCAGGTTCATGGTTCTCTGGTTGCTTCTTCTTCATCAGCATTCAGGGCCAGCATGAAGGTGGCTTGTGGCATGAGCCATGGTGAGAGAGAACCAGAGCCTCACATTGCTTGTTGCTGTTATAAGTTGGGATAGGCTGGTTTGCACCCATAGCTGCTTTTTCAGAGAGAATTATGGAATCCCATGACAGGATAAATGATGGAGATGAAGGATTTGTCTGATTGTTCTAGCCCCATCTAATCCCAAGGAGCTGGATGTTGCGGTTGTGTGGACGTGAGATGCTGGTCCACAGGAACTCTTTGAGTAGGACCAGGCTTTGTCTTTGTCTAGTTACTATGACAGGTACATGAGATGGTGGTTAGTGAGCCCCCCAAGATAAATGCCTATGAACTTTGGTGGCAAAGACAGGATAGAATTGAAGTACATGGAATTTAAGGAGTGAACTTAAATAGAGACAGAGAAAAAAGAATAATGCTAGATATGAAAAGATTAATTTGCTAAATAACATATGCCAAGTTGTGCTGCGGACATATATAGGACGATGATCATGAATACCAATTTTAGTAGACCGATCCAAGTGTTTCCAGCATTAATCGGAATAAGGTAACTACTATTTCAAGTTTTATGGACCGGTCCTATATAACGAAATTTTCCGTTTTTTATGGACCACCATATGCAATCGCAATAATAATCATCACCCCCATTTTAACATTAGAAAAGCGAATAAGGAGTAGAATTTTAACCTTATTTTGGTCTCCCCCTCACTTTTCAACACCACAAGCATCGCAATAAAGGTACCACATTGAATTGAATAGAGCAACACATATCTATCGTGACAATTTGATTTTTGAGTAGGGTGTACTCGAGCCGAGTTGGTGCTGAGCTCGAGCTTGGCTCGACTCACATACTCAGGGACTCAAAACTTGACCCGAGTTAGATCAAGTATTGACTCGTGCTCAACTCGATTACGATAGAGTTACGAATAAAACTCAAGCTCCGGTTTAATAAGTTCGTACATTTACATTGCCTGTATGTGTACGAGAGTTCACCAGATGATTTAACAATTCATTTTTCTTTTTTTATAATTACAAAAATAAAAATAATAAAAATTCGATTAGGCTCGCGAGCTAGTCAACTCATCAGGTATTAACAAGTTCAAACTCGACTCCATCAAATACTCGAAGCTCGAGCTCGAGCTAGGCTCGAAATTAGGTGAGTCGATCTCAAGTAATCATTGAGCCGGGCCCGAGCTGGGCCTGCCCAAGTATAATTACCATAAAACCCCTACCTTTGCAGCTCAGGCATATATATATTTGCATCCAGAGCTTCGTTTCATTTTCCCTCCCAGATTTCAAAAGCACAGACTGAAACCGAAGACCCCTCTTCTCTAGTCTAGGGTTCGCGATCTCCTTCGCTTCTTCCCGAAGCGAAGAAGACGATGAGCGTTCCCATGGAGATCTCCGTGCAAAACCTCACCGATCTGGCCATCTGCGATCAGAACGGCGCCGCTCCTCCACCGCCGCCGCCGCCGCCGCCGCCCGCGACCGCGGTCTCCGACGACAAGATTCTCGTCCCCGGTGAGCTCTCCCTCTGCAGCCTTTCTTCTTCAAGTTCCGTCCCCGTAGCTTCGGTTCTTCGAGCTCGCGGTTCGAGACGTGGCGCTCTTGTATCGTTTCTCAAGCGGAACTTTGCCTTGTGTTGGATGGTTCAGTTGAGGTCTGCTTAAAGCCCTCGAGCACGGCTCGCACAGACGACGTCAGATCTGCCGTGGAGAGGTAACTCCGAGAAGCTCTCCGAATCGCTTGTTTTCATTGTCGGCACGGCGCATGCGATGGGCGACCGTGGTTCGTTTTGAATTTTAGCTCGTTAATGTACGAAGCGTGAGATGCTCTGTTGAAAACAAAAGTGTACAGCCTAAAGTGTTTATGAAGCATCTGTTCTGTTAATAGGTTTAGACTGATAAAGGAGGAAGCTGAGGTGAAATTTTGGTTATATTTCCTTATGTGTACTTGTACCATTTCCGGCCCTGTGAATTGAGAGAGCAGGTTGCTTCGCAGGGGAGAGCTTAGAAATAAGTAATGCCTGTTTAATGTTCAGGATGCTTGAAAAGCGCAGTTTGAGCTACAGCGATGGCCCCGTTCCCGTGCCAACGGACGACGCGTTTCTTGTGGATAATGTTCAGAGAATTCGTATTTGCGAGGCAGGTATGTTGTTTATCTTGAGAGAAAAAAATTTCCAGGTTTCTCATAGACATCCTCGATGCTATGCTTTGTGTAGACGGACAATGTATAAGTTGATCATATAGGAGTCTTCTTCTTTTCATGAACTTTCTTTGTTAACTGGGAGAAAAAATCAACACACGGCGTGTTTATTTTCCATGGTACACGAGCTCTGTTTATTCGATATTTTTTTTCCTTGTAGATGAGGGTGTCAAAGACCATGGCGTTCTTTTGTTCTGGCAAGTCAAGCCTGTGGTGCATGTTTTCCAGGTAACTTTTGCCAAAACTTATAGGACACTGTTGTTCTTCCTCTCCTCTTCCCCTTACTGATGTGCAGTTCTCCCAGATTTACCCAGTTACTTGATTTTCCATCAGAATAAATGTCTTCTACTTAGTGCTGTTTGGTGTGTGCCTTAATTTGATGCTCCATCATACTGCATTTGAGCAAGGCCATTAAACACACTGCTCGAATGGTCCTTGGCAGCTTAGTGAGGAAGGACCATGTGAAGAATCAAGTACTGATGGCCAACTCTCTAGTTTCCACGAGTGGATTCTCCCTGCAAAGGAATTTGATGGCATGTGGGAAAGGTGTGTTTGCAACTTTTTTCCTGGAAAGCACAAGAAATTTGTTGGTCATAACTGTTGTATATCCAAATGCAGCTTAATCTATGAACCTGGTCTGAAGCAAAGGCTGTTGCGGTATGCTCAAAGTGCCCTACTTTTCACTGAAAAGGGTGTCGATCCCTTTTTAGTGTCTTGGAACCGGTCAGTGGCATTTGCATGTTTGTTTTGGTTATTTTTTTTTCAGTATTATAGCATGGATCCCAATGCATTGAACGTAAATGGAGCTTCGGATAGTCATGATCTTGTCAGCATTTGCTCAGGATCAATACATAGCTACGTAAATGTGCAGTCATTTAATGTATTACATGGACATAGGAAACCAATAACGACATCTACTGTGTATAATCTCTAGTGCATTATTTTACAATGATACCGGCGAAGCTAGTAATCATCATATCTATATCACTAATCACTTGCTTCCCCCAATTGAAGAGTTGTTAGCCTTTTGTGTATGATTTGTCCTGTTTTTGCAGCATCATTCTTCTACATGGACCTCCAGGGACAGGGAAGACATCGTTATGCAAAGCTCTAGCACAGAAGTTGTCCATACGTTTTAATTCGAGGTTGGCATGTGATTTCAAGATTTCTTTCTCCTGTATGTTTTTTTTGGTGGAATCTATGTAAAGTTTGGTATTGGTCTTTTGAACTTTTCCACTTGTTGTATTCTTCTTCCCTCAGATATCCACAGTGCCAACTAGTTGAAGTTAATGCACACTCTTTGTTCAGTAAATGGTTCTCTGAAAGTGGCAAGTTGGTATGTGCCTAATTCATCTCAAGATAATTTTTCTGATGCCTCCTCTTCTCCTTCATATAGTCTACGTTTAGTTTTTTTTATTAATTAATTAAATTACTTATAAGAAATAGTAATACAAGGACAGTCATTTAAATTATCTAAGCATCTGATGACACCTGAGAAATTGCCTCTTAATCAACACGCTATGCTCATGGACAAAAGATTACTTCTTGTTCTTCTACTTTTCTTCTAAAAAGATCATCAAGGTTTAATTTTTGACTGATGTCACTTCTTGCTAGTCCAAAAAGTAAAGAGCCTTCCTATGCCTTTGAAATTTCTACTCTTAAAGAATTTATGAATTATACTCCGTTTGTTTCGCGTGAAATGATCGATTTGGAAAATATTTTCCTAAATATGATTACTTGTATCCCTTACAAAATAAATGAACAAAAAATATTTTAGTCGTCCATGAAAATGTCAAGACAAAAAGTGTTGTCGATAATGAAAACATTTTTTATGACTATTATTTCAAGCGATGCAAGTGATTATTTTCAGTAAAATGTTTTTCAAATTATTCATTTTCCGTGAAACAAATATGCCCTTCGTGTGCTTAAAGCAATATTTCTTCTTCAGTCGAATTAGTTTGTTTATATCTCTTCACATGGGCAAGATGCAATTAATTGTAGCCATGCCGCGGTAGAAACTTTAGTGTCTCACTGTGGAGACCTAGAGCAGATATGCATAACCCTCATATCATGAATACATATGATTAAAATTTCCACCACCATTGAGAGTTTCTTCCAGAAGTTGGGAGGCATGGAGTGTTGCTCATGATTCTTTATTTTAGGTTGCAAGGCTTTTTGAAAAAATTCAAGAGATGGTGGAGGAAGAAAACAATCTGGTATTTGTTTTAATTGGTGAGATTATCATTGCAGTGTTTTTACAGGTTAGCACTCTTTTCCTCTTCCTTTAGACTAATATTATGTGGTGATAATGCAGATGAAGTGGAAAGTCTCGCAGCAGCTAGAAAAGCTGCTTTGTCTGGTTCTGAACCTTCAGATTCGATTCGGGTACTAGAGCATTTCTCTGACTTTCCAACAGCAGCAAATTTACATTTCTATTCTGCTCTTTGGTCAAGCACTTGCCTGAGAGAATAGAGTATTGAGGAACGAGAGACTAATTTAATATTACTCTGAATGCATTCTACAAGAATGAGTGTAATTCACCATGGATGGAAATGTTTCCTCAGGTTGTGAATGCACTGCTGACTCAGATGGACAAGTTGAAGTCATCACCAAATGTAATAATTATGACAACATCAAACATTACAGCTGCTATTGGTAAGACTGATTTATATCAACTTTATATCCCCCAATTCCAATCTGTACAGGATGCTGCATGCTATGTAGGACCTTTTTGTCAATTTTTTCTATTTAGTACGTTTATATCTTTGATTGCACTTTTCTAAATATATAATATTACGTCCTTATTTAGCGTTTTCTGAATTCGGATTTTGCAGCTGCTTTTTTCTGTGAATTATTCTGTAGATTTCAACAGATTTACTAGGAAATTATTCGCCGAGTTTTATTGGAGTCCCTCATTTATGTTCCTTGGTTTTAGTTCATTGTCACTTTCCCTTGTTATCTGATAGAGTTCTTATATAAGAGTAGGGTTGAAAAGTATTGATTTAAAGACTTGCCTTGCTGCGTTGCAGATGTTGCGTTTGTTGATAGAGCTGACATCAAAGCGTATATTGGTCCCCCAACTCTTCAAGCTCGATATGAAATCTTACGTTCTTGTGTGCAGGAACTTATGAGAGCAGGAATACTGTCAGATACACAGGTATGGATACAGCTGCGATTGTACTTTTCTGGGTGGTGGTCATGCCATGTAATAAGTGTGTTCGTTTTTTCTGCTGTTTATCAATTCTTGAATGTCATACTTTGCTGCTATGCCTTATGCCACCACCTGTCTAGCTTGAGACCTGGACTTATCTTTGGTTATGGTACTTAGATTGGGTCAACTAAGACCAACACTAAGTGCCAAGTGGAACCATTTCAGGAGCTGGGCAAATTCACACTTCCAAATTATGCAACTGCTCAAGAAAGGCAGGTTGCCCAGGGACCGGAGATAGCAGAACTTTGCAAAATATTGCTTGAAGCTGCAGAGACATGTGAGGTCAGAGAGTTCCATTCTTCATCATTGTGTTAGCTTTCCAAGTTTCCAGCTGGAGGAGATCATGCAATATGTAAGATTCTCTATATTGACGATGCTCATTTGTCCTTCTCTAGGGATTCAGTGGAAGGTCATTAAGGAGGCTTCCGTTCTTGACACATGCATCTCTTGCGGATGCTTATTCTTGTGATCTAGCCAAATTCTTGTGTACAATGATAGACACAGTGAAAAAGGAGCGGTCTGAGTTACCTGATTGAAGTTTACAGGGTAAAGTGACAGTTGTTGCAATTCCTTATGCCATCTGCTGTCTGTATTATGGAAAGGTTTCCTGTCCTGGACAAACATTATGAACGAGAAGGTGCACCATCCAGTAGAGGGATCAGCTAATCCGCATGGATAAGCATTTTCTGATCAAGACAGCATAAGTATTATGGCCCCATTTAGCCTTTTCTGAAATCAAAGCAGCTGCCTCTTTCTGCGGATTGTTCTGTAGATTTGAACAGATTTACCTAAAAAATCAATTATTAAGTTTTCTGGCAGGCGCTATGGCTTTGGAAGGGTAATAAGGCATGTAGTTGGAGAAGGTGCACCTATCCAATTATTCAATCGGCTAATCCGCAATCCCCACGATGCTACCCGTGTTGTAGAGAAAATAGCAAGCAGTCTTTCCATTTCTCGGTTTCTCATGTAGTCTATTTTTTTCCTATAACTTGTTCATGAAATGGTCCTTGAATCTGAATCTGCATCCAGATGTATGCTTTATACCTTTGTGCGGCCCATGGGCCTCGGCCCAATAAATATTTTGGCCCTAATGGGCCCATGGCCGAGAGCAAAAAGCGATGCGACCCAATAGACCCAGTTTTGGGCGTCAGCGGCCCATGGAACCAAATGGTGGTCTTCAGCCCAAACCCTGGCCCAACACAACTGGGCTTTAGTGGTCATGGGCCCTTACAAATGGGTCTTTGCCCAATAAATCTTGTTCTGGGCTTTCCTTAGGCCCATGAGTCTTGCCCCCAAGAAGTCAAATTTTAAGCCTTAATCGGCCCATGGGCCTAATCTTCTAACACATTGAGCCCCAGCGCTAGGGCTATATCGGCCCATTTCCCAAATAATGGTCTTTGGCCCATCCAATATTTGGCCCAATACACGTGTCTAAAGTAAATGGACTGGGCCTATTTAGGCTAAGTTTTGTGGCTTACGTGGCCCATTGGAGCAGCAGACAGGTCTGCTTGAACTATACGTAAGCCCTTTAATGTCCCGAAAGGCCTAAGAGTGGGTCTTGGAGGGCCGGAAGAGTTGAAGCAGAAGGCTCCGGTTGGGCCTAATATCCAAATCGGGGCCGATGGGCCTGGGCTGAATCTCAAGCAAGCCAGCCCATCTGAGCAATTCCCACTCTGCATGGGCGGAAAATCATGCTCCTCTGACCATTCGTCAAGCACCAATTATCATGACCCCTGGAAAGGATCCGAAGCTATCAAAATGCCTAAACATTCACTCCACTTGCCATCCATCGAGGCACCAACTACACTGACGCAATAGGATCAAAAATATCAAAATGCTCCAAACATGACCCAGATATAACTAGATAAACTGCACATACTCCTAAGTACGCACAAACTTACAGACATCCTGACCACAAAGATTTGACATTGCCGAGACCTTATCCTGCTGATAGCAAGTTAAATTACACGAACCATAAATATTCTTGGCCTCCGAAACACAAACAGAGCAAAGCTGCATCTCGTACAAAGACTATACGAAGATTTGACATCAGAATTATCCTGTCCGTCTGGCACAGAGTTCAAAATCTTCATGATACCATCTGCCAATCGAATGAAGCCGTTGCCATCTTGATACCGGACAGGCATTGTAAACAAGTAAAAACCGAACTCCAGCATTACCTGGTCAACATATTATATTTACCATATTCCCAGCTGACAGCATAAAGACTTTTGATTTAGCACTATCCGCTTCATTTCAATCGGATTTCTTTTGGCCCAAACAATTAACTAGTTTGCTACTCTCAACATCCTACGATCTATTCTAAATGGGAAAAACGTACCTGAAGCAAACTATAGACAAACTTACGGATTGTCCTATCCAGTTAATCTACATCAGGCATTCCATCTAAAATAGGCCCTAATAGGGCTTATCCTGTCATCTCAACACCAAAGCACAATTAGAAGATTCCTTCTGACTTCAACTGAATGTCTTGTGTACCGTGATTTTATAACCATGAGACAACAGCACCTGACAGTTACGAAGATAACTCTATGGGAAAGATATATGGCTCTGACAATAAGCTTAACAGGAATGGGCATGGTTTTGCTATTGTTCATTGGAGAATGCTGATTGTACAATGAATCAGTTGATTACAAGCCTTCCACGGAGTTAACCAGCATTGACTTGCATTTGTTAAGGTCAGCATTCTTCTACAAATTTTTAGACATCTAGAATATCCAGCCCAAATCCCATTGTTGACATACTGACGATCCCAATTGATCCATGCAATGGGTGCGTAAAATCTTACGATTAGCATTCTTACAAAGAAACCGGCTTAAGCTTAAAGTTTTTCTACTATTTATGTACACTTTCAACTACATGTCTTTAGTTGTCCTAAATCTAACACCTTAATATAGAAGATGTTTCTATATCTGTGCATAAGCAAGTACACGTGTCATTGTAGCTTCAGTTTGTTGAGTTCTCAAACAGCCATTCAGCCACCTTCAACCAGACTCATCAGCAAAATAAAAAACCAGGTCTAGTGGACATGTAGGTTGGCATTGTCTTCTGTGTAAATTCATCAGATGCACCATCAGAGTTTTAATTAGACCAACAGAGCATGTTACACAAGCGGATTCTAAGCAACACCATCAATAATAATATAGAACTAACATGCATGTACACTAGTGTCCTTGACATGCTTGGTATTTTAAATGGTCAATCAATGTCCAGGCAAAAGGTTTCCTGAGTCAATATGAAGACATAGCCTTCAAATTGAAGCTCGAGGAATAACTGCGCTATTGCCTACCTACATAAGGACAACCATGCATCAACTGCAGAAGTCCTATTTAAGGGAAATGCAAATCCCTTCAAAACCTTACGCAATACAACAGTTCTCACTGTACGTGAGTAGTATGAATAATGCACAAAGAACAAGAAAAAAAGGATGAGATGCACTACAAATTTTCATAGTGACAATAATTACTTCAACTCTTTCGAAGAGAGAATGGCGAGTGCAAGGCCATCCAAAAAATGAGAATAGAAATGGTATTAAACCTGAACTCCTGAAATTCCAAAGCAATGCCTTACTTGAAATATTAAAAGAAAGATAGTAAACAAGTCCATCTGAATTATGAGAAGAGTATAGTCCAAAGAGACAATAGATCAATAGAATAATGCATAAAGAACCAGTAAAACAAAACTAAGATGCATGGACAAATCTTCCAGTGATGATCAATCAATGACTACTTCAGCTCTATCAACAAGGAGAATGGTGAATGCAATGCCATAATCGAATGAGGGTTGTGTTAGTGAACACATAAATATTCTTTTCATCCAAAAAAAAAAACGCTAGACAACCATATTAAACCCAAGCGCTCCAGAAATTCCAAAGCAATGCCAAAATTACTCGAAAAGCAGATCAAGAGAGAGATGATGAACAAGTCCATCTGAACTATGAGAAGAGCATAGTCCAACTAGACTATAGATCAACAGATCACTGCAAAGCAAATTAGAGAGAGAGAGAGAGAAGGAGGAGGAGGAGGAGGAGGAGGAGGAGGAGGAGGAGAAGAAAGATACATCAGATTTCAACATAGCTGTGAAAAGGAGCGAACGGAAGGGATGGAGTTGACGAGTAAGAGACAATTTCCATCGCATCTCAAAAAATGAAGAGCGGTTCGAATTACTGCTCCCAATGTCTCTGTTACTCACTAATAGACTGAATTAACACCGGCTGAAACAATTTTCCGACCTTCTCCGCTAGCAAAACTCATTTCTTACTCAAACCACAGGCATAATGAGCTCAATTACCATCTTAGCAGAGTCACGAGGCATAACCATCTTAGACTCTTCGTCCTTATCATCATCATTGACGTCATGCTTCCTTTGGCATCAGTAGCTCTTATGTAGGATTAAGGCCTGTACCTGTGGAAAAATGGTGAATACCTGCCACCTTATTTCTTCTTCAACACATACATAGTAGCAAACAATTTAGTGGCAGGTGTAATTGTCCTGGACTTTCAAAAACCATCCCTCTAAGAATGTCAACCTAATGAATACCTACAAGCTGAAGACCCACAATATCCCCAGCATTGCCTTATCAAGATTTTTTTGGAACATTTCGACACCAGTAACAATAGAGTTTCTGGTTTCCTTCAAGCCAACAACATCCATGATCTCTCTGGCCCTAATTGAGCCCCTCTTATGACAGCCTGTGGCAATGGTGCCATGACCAGTAATTGAGAACACGTCTTTAATGGCAAGTAAAATGAAAGATTCTCCCATTGGTTCTCGCCTCATTTGCTGTGAGGACTAGTCATCAGAGCCTCTAAAGCCAACTAGACCAAACCCGAAACTAAGGGAACATCAAATGCAAAAAATTTATAAGGTTAATAAATTATTTATGGGATTTGTATATGTCCAAATAAAAAAGTAATCATTGACATATCCATAATTTGTAATATTTACATGTGATTACCAACTTTTATAGTAAGGGCCCCGGATTATATATATTTTTTAACCCCACGATAACCATCAACCATGCGGGAGAGAAGAATATTCTAAGAAACAGAAACATAGGATAATAATGAAAATACCAAAGCTTAACAGTAATCTGTACAATGGAACTGCATGGTCTGCCATTGTTCTTAGGAGAATGATGATTGTACTATGTATCAGTTGATTATATGCAGTTAATCAGCATTGATGGGCTTGTTGTTACGGTCAGCACTCTTCTATAAGTTATAGGCATCCAAAATCCACACATTAAGATACCATTGATCACAACTACTCCTGGCAGCTAAAAAAAATTATTTGATCAGTATGATAAGGTTGGCCATTCCTTTACAAAAAAAGGCCTTTTGTTATCTGTCATTATGCACAGTTTCAACTTTATCTCCTTAGTTAGCCACAGGATTGTAGCCTAGTGGTCACACACGCCAAATGGCATGCAGGAGGTGGGGATTTGAAACCCACCTTTTCGCAGAAGATGTTTCTAGGGCTCTACGAGACCTCTAAGTATTTCAGCCAAAGTAGTGAAAAGAATGGACAAAGTAATTGAAGTAAATTTTGTTACCTCATAGATCTTCAATTTTTGAAACAGTGCTGCTACCCGGCATTATCAGAGAGTTGATGTGGTCATGCTTCACACACATTAACTTCTTGATCCAGACTCTGCAAAAGTATCAGCATCTGTTTCTGTTCATAAAGCAAGTTCATTCGTCATTTCTTCTTTCAGTTTAATGAGTTCTCAAACAGCTAATCACTACCTTCAACAGATGCTAAACCCACATTCCAATAATAAACGGCCGACGTTGTTTGAGTAATGAATTAAGAGAAAGATGATGAAAAGTTACATCTGAATTAGAGAAGAGTATAGACCAACTACACTATATATCATCGCAGAGCAAATCGATGACAAAAAAGAAATATGGGAAAAAACAGTTACATCAATGGTCACCATATTTGTGAAAGAAAGCGAACTGATTGGGTGAAGTTGACAAGACATGACTTTCATCACAACTCATAAAAGTAAAAGCACTTCGAATCCAAAGCAGATGCTTCCAGTGTCACAGTTACTAAAAAATGGACTGAATAACACCGGCTTCAAAAGTCCTCCCACCTTCTCTGATAGCAAACCTCATTCCCCACTCACAAGCCACAGGCATAATGAGCTCAACCACCATCTTAACAAAGTCACCTGGCATAACCATCTTAGACTCCTCATCTTGATCACTAATGATTGAAGCCACCCTTCCTGTGACATCAGTTATTCTCATGTAGAATTGGGGCCTATAGCCAGCGAAAAATGGTGAATGCCTACCTCCTTCTTCCTTCTTCAACACATACACAATGGCAACAAACTTAGTATGGGGTGTAATTGTTCCAGCCTTTGCCAAAACCATCCCTCTCTGAATGTCAACCTTCTGAATACCTCTGAGCAAAAGACCCACATTATCCCCTGCCATCGCCTCATCAAGAGTTTTCTGGAACATTTCAAACCCCATAACAGTAGTGTTCCTAGTTTCCCTCAAGCCAACAATATCAACTGTCTCTCCTACCCTAATTATGCCCTCAACACGGTCTGTGGCAACAGTACCGAGACCTGTGATTGAGAACATGTCTTCAACGGCAAGTAAAAATGGAAGATCAGTTTGTCTTTGTGGAATAGGTACGTAACTGTCCACAGAGTCCATGAGTTCATAAATTTTATCGACCCATAGTTTTTCGCTGCGTTTCATGTTAGGATTAGCCATCAGAGCCTCCAAAACCAACAAGGCCAAACCAGAAACTATGGGAACATCATCTCTGGGGAATTCATATGAAGAAAGCAACTTCGTGACCTCCAATTCCACGAGCTGTAAAAGCTCCTCATCATCAACCTGGTCTTGCTTGTTAAGGAAAACCGCCATATTGGGAACACCCACTTGCTTAGGCAATATAGTATATGCTCCTTTGTCTGAGGCATAGGTCCATCAGTTCCTGAAACAACAAGAATAGCACCATCCATTTGCGCCGCACCAGTTATCATGTTCTTCAAATAATCAGCGTATCCCAGACAGACGACATGTGCACGGTGGCGATTCTCAGTCTCATACTCCACCGTAGCAGTATTAATGGTGATACCTGGTGAAGAAAAGGTAATGTCAGCACTCTCAAAAAGTCATCACACACAGCCTCTTGGCTAGTGAAATCAGCCAATAACGGAGCATAAAACGCAGTATCCAATAAAGTCCAGGTTAAGCCTAGTTGTTATAATGCTGTAATGAGCTCATTCATTCTACTAATGTTAATGATGATAACTAAATACTCTCCTTGTCACATGATATTCCAAAATAAAGGGTTTCCACATGAAGAACTTGGCCAATGGCAGAACAATTTATCAACATTCTCTGAGTATCAATAAATCATGAAATTCCACTGTAGACTCCAATGCAGGCCTCGGATTTTCCAGAGTGAAAAAGAGTATCCGTGTGGACTAGCTATTTTTAGCTCAGAGTTGATCCTAAGAGTATTATTTTCATTCATCTACCCCTTACAACGACTCTATCTCTGCCCTAAATAAGTATTCAACGTATCTAAACAAGTAAGAACATACAGAATCAGAAGAAATGCTCAGAGACACCTCGAGCGCGCTCCTCAGGAGCAGCATCGATCTCATCGTACTTCTTCGTACCGCTGTTTCCCATGTAGGCCAACGCCATGGTGGGGGGCGGCGGTCAGGGTGCTCTTCCCACGGTCGACGGGGACGGGGCCAGTCGTCCCGATGTTCACGCGCGGCTTCTTCCGCTCGAACTTCCCCCGCGCGGCGCGCACTGCGAAGGAGCCGCGGCGGCCGGAGTTGGAGGCGGTGGCGGAGTCGGTGGCGAAGGGGTCGACGAAGGAGGGGGCGAGGCGGGCCGGCTTCCGGAACCTGGCACCGAAAGCGGCGGCTCCGGCGACGGCGGGGAGAGAGCGGCGGCGGCGGCGGCGGCGGCGGAAGAGGAGGCATGCGGTGGAAGTAGTTTCGAGGAAGAAGGGGACGCCGCCATTGCCATTGCCATTACGATTTGGACTTTGGGTTTTGGAAGAGAATAGAAACCCGAGAGAGAGAGAGAGAGAGAGAGAGAGTTTCAAAAGAAATGAACAAATCAAGGAGACGAGCAGTTACATTCGAATAAACAAAAGCTTGTTTCCTCTTGCTCCAAGCTTAGATTCACAGTAATTAAGATAATCACTAACTACAAATTGGATAACAGACCATCATGCTCAATCCAAAGACTAAACAATCGTATTCGCATATACGGAAATAAGCCAATGATGTTTTAAATTTTGACCCAATGTGAAATTTGATCTATGAATTCTTAATTATTTAATTCAGTTCTTAAATTTTTACGTAATGTGCAATATCACTCCAAAACTTTTGATTTGTTTAATGCGGTCTTTGAACTTTGAGTATATGTTCAAACTAATATGTTTAATGTTTTTCCTGAACTTAAATTAATGGAAAGATCATATTAGATATTTTCATATAATTTAATCACAAGTTTGAGCATTTACCTAAAGTTCAGGGACCACATTAAATGAATTAAAAATACATTGGGTTAAAGTTAGGAGATCATATTGAATAAATTAAAAATTTAGGAACCGCATTATATATTGGGTAAAAATTCAAATATCATTTGTGTTATTATCCCCACACGTATTAATAAAATATGGTTTTTTATCGAGCAAAGGAAGAAAATGTAGATGGGCTGGTATTTTCTCCTACAATGTAGATGAATTTTTTTTTTTTGCACGCCACATGACTTTGGAACCAAAGAATGATCAGTACATTCGAGTTCAAAAAAGCAAGAACCGTTCTGCACCAAACCGAGGCATCCTAGAGATCTCAAACTTCGTCAGAACCCCAGTTATTCAATAAGAACCACCACAGGAAACCAAATTGGAGCAATACAGATGGTGTGCTATCTGTAACTATCCAGCAGAACATAACCTTGAGATTGACCTTTTTCAATATGTACATGTATACAAGCCAACAAATTATAGGTACAGATCAGATCAAGAATAAACAAACAATGAATGAAAACCAACATGTATTCATCTCCAAGCGTACGCAGACTTCATATTCAACCGCCACGCAAACTGAAATTATGACCGTCATCCTGAGCATCTCCCGCATCGAACCAGGTTCTCGTAGCAGCTAACAAAATCACGACATCGAAGGTTGAATAGACACCCGTAACTGGTTATCCCTATTCCCGAGTCTCTTGAGCAGAACATTCTTTAATCAGCATCTCTCCTATCATGATTGCCCATGCACGAGAGTCACGAGACAGCAAAGTTTCCCATCCAAAAAGATGTGTATCATTGAGTTGGCCGGGTGCCTCACTCTTTAATCCATGGAATTTTCTTCTTACAGATATTTAGAACCATTTCACGGGTTTCAGGAGAAAGTCCATCCAAAAGATCCGAAATAGCGGCTTCATGCTTCCTCCTTAGCTCCTGTAGCTCCTCCTGCTGCTTTATCAGCAGATGCTCGAGCTTATCAGCAATTAAATTTAACTCTTTAGATCCAACACCATCCGCAACTAGCGAGTTATCACACTCACTGCTGCCAAGAAGATCTTTGGTTGCACTACCCGTAGATGCAGTATCTGCTTCATCTACACTCCTACCACCATCAGAAGCAGATTCATGCTCAGGCTGTTCAAGTTCAGGAATGCCATTTGGCCTCTCACCATCATGGTGGCTGACAGAAGATTGCATGTTTTCTTCGAACAAACTACTTTCAACAGACGCTGAATCCACAAAGGATAAGTTTGAAGGGCCATATCGGAAAGGAGAGATTCCATCTGGTTTCGATGAGATGGCCCAGTACTTCCGACCAGAATGCGTTCTTTCCAACAAAAGATTACCAGAAGCAGATGGCTCAGAAGCAGAGGTATCATCTCTATATGCTGAGGCACAGGCATCAGAGTTTTGAACTTCTTCACTAAAGACACCCCCAGAAGGCTCTAGTGGTGCCCAACCTGGTATATGAGAACGAATTTCGTCATCGATCATCGCAGCAATCACCGAAACATCCTGATCAGTCAAGTCTAGTTCCTCAACCATTTCGCTGGCAACTGCAATTGCTGTATCTACCTCAATATCAAATGGAAAGTGGATATTCCGAAAGTGACCTGTGCAAGTTTGAGGAAGTGTATCAACAGATCTCAAAGAGGGATGAAAATACCCGTAGTAAAACAGAACCATTGAACTGCTAAAATGCAAGGAAATGCTCGCACCTGAAGAATCTGCAATCCTTAATTTCAGAAATATTGTGTTGACATCTTTTCTTTGACCCTGCACTGTGAAGTCCCTACTAGTCTCTGCCGTAGAATCATTTGCCCCTTTCCCAGCATCGACATTATGAGGACTACCTGTATTTAATAAAAAATGCAAATCAAGTGGCAGGACAATGAGAACAGAAGCCAAGAAGCCCAGTAAGGAGGCTCTAGAACTTACCCATTTCTTGATGTCTCGGTGAACGTAACGATCTGCCAACAATTTCACTTTCTTCCTCTGACTGTAGAAAAGGATCCATCAAAAGTTCCTTGGCACTCAATCGCTCAGAAACGTTTGCTATGCATTTTTCTATGAATTCTCGGACTCGATCATCTTTCACCTTTTCCAGTGATGCAGGTTTTATTCCCTACCAAGAATGAGGAAACATATTACAGACATGATCAAGGAGCTGAAGACTGCAACAGTGTGTAATACTAGCCACTGACATAACCAGATTAATTGCCACCAGTGGACATATGTAAATTGACTCATTTATACATGTATGCATGCATGACTATGTGGGAACACATGCAAATCTGCATAGACAAACATAACCTAATTTCCTGTTCTTAACGCCATCGAAGATAAATATATCCTCCCACAGTACAACTAGTGGAAGCACGGATGTAGATGTCAAGGACCAAAGAGTCAATAAATAAAAACTCTCTGAAACTTGACTAGAGGCCCTTAGACATCAAAGTTTTTATACTTTTCTCGCCATATTTAAGCACAATCCTCAGTTTCAATATGGAACTAACAATCAACCAGGAAGGCAAACTTTTAAAGCTTTAATTATTTCCACTGCTTAGGCTTCAGCAAAGGGAAGGACTAGAACATACAGTCTGAACAGGAAGACTGAATGTGAAATAAGCAACTTCATTGAATGTACATTGCGTAATTTGCAACTAAAACAAAGGATATGGAAATGATCGTATTGACGAATTGCAAATTAAACTTTGTATTAGAGACTACAATATCATTGTGCCTGAAATTTTCGCCAAAGCCACTATGTAGAGACTTAGACATCAAGCTATAAACATTTTAACTTGTGCCCAAGTCCCCGTTCCCTAATTCAGCTGGCTATTGACAATGGTATCTACCAAAGCCTCAACTCCTATAGACAAAAGGAACCTGATCAACACTATTAGAAAGTCCTACCCAAAAGCTTAAGCTGTTAAATGAATGCGTGATTTAATATTTAATTACTTTAACACTTCCCTTCACGCTTAGTTTAGTATTTTTGCCTAGTACTAGGCGAGGACATATTTAATGGGAGGCAAATGGAACTTGAAAAGATTCAAACTCAGGACCTCCAGCTCTGATACTATGTGAGATTTTGGTGGGACTACTGTCAACTGTTCTAAAAGCTTATGTTGATAGGTAAAAGAGATCACATGAATATAAAGAGTATTTAGGATCCGTTGTCAATCGATGTGGGATAATACTTCAACACCCTCACTCACGCCCCCACTCCCGCCCCCACTCACATGTAGGTCGAATTGTGCGCGGCACGTAAAATTTTGACTATGCATATTCACATGGAATTTTTTACCATGCATATTCGCGAAAGGGATAGCACTTGGCTCTGACACCATGTTAGAAAATCCTACCCTCAAGCTTAAGCTGTTAGATGAATACGTGGTTTAATATTTAATTACTCTAACAAACACCAAGTGGACACTGACATTTGACCATGACTTGACTCGCTCCCACAAAAGAAGTTGTGAATCAATGGCATAGAGATTTGTCAGTTTTTACCAGAGACAGAGCTTAGAGTACTCCACACAGAGATATTGCATGAAAAAAGAATGACAAAAAAAAAAAGAGATACTTAGTGCCTTACAGATATCACTTTTTTGTATATTTGAGCTGCATTTGTGCATTCAACATACGGGTACTCAAAGGTCACCAACTCCAGCAAGCACATTCCAAATGCATAAATGTCCACAAGCTCATTGTATTCCTCCTCATAAAGCTCAGGTGCCATAAACTCTGGGGTACCTGCAAGTACAAAAACGTTGAAATTCTTTCTTGGGTCATGGAGACTTGTGTCACGTGTCATATCCTCTACTAGAGTCTTGAGCACAAAAAGTAACAGGGTCCTCACCAATGACACTGTGAGCCGAATGAGCATGTTGCAAAATGGCAGCAAATCCCAAGTCACCAATTTTCACTTCACCTTGGTTTCCATTAACGAAAATGTTGTCACACTTCAGATCCCGATGAATAATAGGTGGATAGTGACTATGCAAATACAACAGCCCCTCAAGAATCTGTCTAGACCATTTCTTCAACGCCCTCAAATCCACATGCTTGTGCTTCTTCCGGTACCTAGAGAAGATGATCATTTAATTATCCCAAGAAGCCTATCACTGATTGATGGAGGATTAAATTGACAAAAACTTACTGCCGCAATGTTCCTGATGTGAAAATCTCGGTGATGAAGTTAATATTCTCTTTTTTTGTATCAACCCACGAACTGTAGAATTTGATTATGTTCTTGTGCTTCAAAGTTTTAAGCAGGTGAACCTCAGAATAGAGACGCTCCAAATCCTCCGAATTTCTCAAGAGATCTGTCACCTTAATCTGATTCCAGGCCACTTCAATTCCTTCCAACTCATCAAATGCTCTATATCTACATTTCCATGTGCCATCAAGGATAAACTCGAATCCGCCAACAAGAATTTCTACAATGCACTTCAACTAGAAGAAAACCAAGCAACTTTCATCTATAGAACAAAATAGAGAGAGCAGCAGCAAATAGAAAAAGGATACACTTTCTTGAAAGCCCCTTTTCCCAGAACTTCCTTGTACTGCCATAAGAAACCATTTTACAAGACAATGTCAAACACTAAAATAAGAAGGACGAATTTATCCCATTTCCAAATTCAATCAAAACAACAAGCAATCAGCCATGACAAAATCACGCATTTTGATCACCAATGAATCATATCAGAAAATAAAATCCCCCCAAAACGGGTATCGCAACTGAAAATCAGAGAAGATAAACAATTACGGCGAGATACAGACCCGAACATATCGACCAGTGGGATCAATTTCGACGTACTCGGCATCTGGGTCATCGGGTTCGTGATCAGAAGACACGTCCTGCGGCATTCTCGAGCAAGCACGGACGATTTCAAGAAACTTCGACCCGACCCCTCGAGGTCAAACGGAAGGAAGCCACGAAATTTGTCCTGATCCCACGCAATCCCGCACCTCCAAGGAAGCCGCCCAAACGATTGCTTATCAACGTGGGCAGGCCACCGAGCCACCGCCAGAAAACGAGCAGAGCTTCAAGAGGGGCGAGGAGATTTCTGACCCAAGAGCGAAGAGGAGCGTGCGAGAACAGGGTGTCTTTTGTTTCTGTCAAGGGAGACGAAGAAGAAGGAGAGCTGGGTTGAGCTTTGATCAGACAGAACCCGGACAGATTGACCTGCGATATAACGTTGTTGTCTACCTAAATGCCTCTTGAGCTTTCTCAACTGTACGTGGGGCGTTGCTTATCTTTAATACTAGTCATTAATTAGCAATGGAAAAATAATACAAACAGTCTTGAATATTGGCTCAATATATAATCTAATCAATTAACTTTTAATTTATTCAATATAATTCTTAAATTTTAGCCTTAATGTGTAATGTAATCTCTAAAATTTTAATTTATTCAATGTGGTCTCTGAACTTTTGGTATATATTCAATTTAATCCCTAAACTATATGAAAATTTTTCATTAGCGATTAATCTTGATTTGGGGAGCGTTTTCTTTGGATTAATCTTTGATCCGACAGAGTATGGGATACACTTGGAAAATCCAATCACCTTAGTGATTGCGAAATTTGAGAGTGCGTGTGGTTGTGGAGCAACCATACACAACTAATCAAACATAATCTTGTCCCACCATCATTTCGAATTTGCCATTGCGATATAGAGAGCTTTAGTAAATTCATTTCATTTGTCCAATATCATATATTGGGTTTGTTCAATTTAGAACATTTTTGAAAAGTGAAAAGTTGTATGTAGCTCGATTAATGATATAACAGATGGAAATTAAAATGGTAAGTGATATGAACGGATGTATATTTGTCATTTTCTTAAAAGTGCTCAAAGAAATTCGATATTATTATGATTATATTCAAAGTATTGTTATCATGAGTTTACGTTAATTGTATTGCAAATGGATAAAATTTGCAAGATGAAGATATAGCTATTCTAATTGCGTGCTTCTATAAAAGTATTGCGTTTGAAAATGGAACTTTGTTATTATTTCATGACAATATTCAAAAAGATAAAATATTTATTCATTGGAATGTAATATATCTTTCCTATATACGTGTGTGATAATTGACATGTTACGTCGTTAATTGACTATGTAAATGTATAAGACAAGTAAAATAGTTGAAGTATTTTTACTCGAATATAGTACGTCACTTGTACAATGCGTTTTATACCAAAAGAACGAGTATCCAGGAGACGGAAGTTTTCTCGAAATTCACATGCATATGTCTATATTATATTAAAGTGTTTTACTAACGTAGGTCTGTATTGGCTTTAAATTTTGTTTTTTACTTTTTTTCAAATCTTGCGACGCACATATTTCGACTTTTCTCATTCCAATTTTTAGCACCCGGAACTTTCACAATATGATACATTGACACAGAAATTTACACACCCTAGTTTCATGATTGCAAAATTAGGACAATACCTTAGTCTTTCGATGAGAAAGTAATTTAGAAGTCCAAACGGATGAAATTTTAAACTGCGCTACGACCTAGATTAATTTTGTCAAAAATTTTAGATAAGATACAAACTTTGTTGGGGAGAAGAAGCCTGATACCTTTCGTCCGAGGAAGGGAGCTTAATAAAAAACTTAACCCAGTAAGTTAGGATCTATTAACAACAATTCTTCGATGTGCTCTCGCGTGTGAGTTCCCCCTTACAATTAGGATATATTGATTGCTCTACACTATACTAATTCTACAATGTGGGATTTCTTTAATACATTTCACACATGCATCCTAATAATCTTCCTCTCATGTGTGAGCTTCTCCTTAATTTAGATATCCTTTTGCATCAAAATATGAAGTCTTACCACTAAGCTTGTATTCTTACACCAAAAATGCCCACCGCTTGGAAATTAGACCAACTTCATCCACTGGCTTTGATACCAATTTATTAGGGAGCATAAACCCGATACCTTTGGCCTGAGGTGATCATCAAGAGGGAACTTAAGTCCGAACTTATTAACATATTCAATTGGACCCACCTTTACTCAAAAGCTTAAGCTAGTGAGTTATGGGCCAATTATGATATATATTAAGTGCTCTGCACTACACCAATTCTTCGATGTAGAATTTTTTTAACGCAATTCACAGGTGCATCCTAACAAATTTTATTACATTTTTGTTTTCTTAACTATATTATAAAAATACAAGCTTCCGTTTACCTTTCTAAAAAAATTACAATAAAATAAAAATGGGTGATTGGGATGCAAGTTAGCTCTTACAATCAATCTTGTTGGAGTTGGCGAATACTTCGGGGACCTTTGTTTCTCATACCAAGCATGCTCACGTGAACTTAAGGAAACCGAAGTATGAACCGACGACATATGCTCCTACGCACAGAATGTCGGGGGTCCCTGGATTTGCTGACACGTTTGTTGTGAAATCAAACGGATTTAGATAGGCTTGGGCTTTGCGCCCATTTTAAGTCCTATATATATTGTACTCGTATAAGAGATCATTGTAATGAGTGGCTGTGGTTGAAAACCTAAAATATCATAGTGGATTCCTTTGCAAGACGTAGCTCTATTCTAGGGTGAATTTGGATAAACTTGTGTATCAATTTTTTCTATTATCTGTGTGATTATTCTTATTCTGTTTCAGATATAACCCCATCAAATCTCTCATCTTTTTGGGGGAAAAAAGGATGTACAAAATCCTTCATTAGAGGGTCAATGAAGATATATGGATTACTGCGGCAACATGATATCATGTTGTGCGCGAATGGTCAGTCAGTGGGCCATATTCTTTCCGTGACTATTCATTACAAGAAATTTGTTCCTTGTTGACCAGCAAACAAGCAACGAAGAGCCGTACACTAAATGGGTTTAAACTCTAATTTGGGACCTAAATTACCGAAAACGCATAGGGAACTTTCATTTTTCGTTTTTTAGATCTAGGGGCACAGGGGTAGAGACATGCCTATTCGGAAGCATGTGGACCGCACTATGAACTTAATTCAGTTCGGGCCTTTGGACCGTGGAAGCGATCCCCGCAATCCCCACGAAGTATGAACAGGCAACACACGAAAGTCTCGATACCCTTAAACGTATTTTTCGGCCTTGACGAGGAAAGCTACCAGCACGAATTCATTGTGCGTAGAGAAGCAGCAGGACCATATTCAGGCAGCCCCTTTTCAAGTTTCGTACCAGCAAAACTTCCCAAGAGGGATGATGAGAAGCTGGCGGTCGTTTCAAGCACGCAACAATCTTGCCTTGAATCTCCTTCTCACGAAACATGCAAATCCAAAACGGCTCAATAGCCTCAAAATCTTAGGGTGGGGGGAGGAGATGCCCAGACGAAGACAATGCGCAGTGCTATCGAAGCGTCACGTCACGTCACGCTAGCGGACCACCAACGTGAGAAGCAGGCAAAGTTTTCGCAGGAACCAAACAAAACCATTTTGGGTACATCCTGGTTTAGAACTAGGATTGCTTTTTGCAATAAAATACGAGGTTGATGTTCGCTATGGGCACGAGGGGAACTACTTTAAACAACTCCGGGAAAGTGCTAAGCCTGGCAACGTCTTTAAACGTGCACGAGATCCCCCAGAGCCTGGGGATTGTCCATCCATGCCTTCAGGACAAATCAACCCAAATTACAGATTCTGTATTTGCATGTGGTTCGCGTTGACAGAGGGGTTGCTTTCTAGGCCTTCCAGCTCACCCCCACCAACCAGCAATATAAAGGAATTGACGACTGAATGAATGGTTCAGTTTGACCTTAAACAAAAGGAGTGTAGATATCAACTACAGTTCCAGGGTTGCTTCTCTTTTCTAAGATCAATTGCCGAGAAAACATTAGGTACACCATTATGCCCCGTCGGTTTCCAGATGGACCATTTAGAAAGCGACACGTGTCAAAAGTGGCTCACTTGTCAGAAATTCTGAAATGTCTCTTTCCCCTTTCTCTAACCCTTTCTCTTCCCTTTACTTCGTTTACTTCTCGCTCTCTCTCTCCAACCACAACTTCAAAGCTCAAACTCCATGGAAGCAAGCTTCACTATGCCATTGGTTGGTCGTGGGCGAAGGCGGCCTCACCTAGACCATCGCAGCCGCAGGCAAGGTTGCCTTCCCGCTTGCGGCCTTCGAAGCCATGGTAAGGTTGACTTCGCTTGGATCATCGCTGCCGCAGGCGAGGCCATGGAGGTGAGACAAGAGAAGTATAGAGAGGAAGAGAGAGAGAGAGAGAGAGAGAGAGAGAGAGAGAGAGAGTTGGTGAGAGAGAAGAGATGGAGTAATTGATAAGTGGGACTTACCTTGCCACGTGTCAACTTTACTGCTGACTTGGCACAACAGTTGCACCTAATATTTTTTCTTCAGTACTCTTCGATATCCCATGATTTACTGTTCAGTGAATTGCCGTATGGTATCTACTTCAGAATCCATGATGGAATCTATCACCATAGCTAGAGTCTGGAGCCAATATTACACCATATACCAGATGGACGATCATACTACAGGCGAGTTACATTTTGCCTCTCAAGTTTTTGAGATTGTGACAAAAGCATTTCAATTTTCGTAACTTGCCCCCGAATAGTTAGTGGCAATGTGTTCCTACCATTAACTCAAGCAAAACTTTTTCACATCATATACTAGTTGTGAAAGGGGAATTAATCATATATCATCTATACATGCGAGTAAATTATAAGGATTACTCAAAATTATATTTTAGAATTATATATTGATGTGCACTTAATGTTGACTCCAATCAAATTCTCGCCGAAACTTTAATATATGTATGTACTTACATGACACACTTGCCCTTGGTGATAAGTCCCATGGTCAAAGCTCCTAGCAAAATTGGTTATAGTTGATGCCAGGGAACACATTGCACGGATTTCTAAAATTCAAGGGACAAATTACAAACTTTACAACAATCCTAAAAACCTTTTTTTGATCGAAACAATCCTAAAAACTTAAAGTGGTCGCTGTTCCATCATCTTCGGAGAATCGTCCTTTGGGGCAATAACACTACTTATTTCGAAGTTTTCCATTTTTCCATGCTAAGAATATATGTTCCCTCATTGCAGACAACAATCAGATCCAGGCACATCATGGAGCACAAGCCGATCTTTTCGGTTAAGTGACAGTTCTTCTTTTGGGCCAGAGACAGACAGGTTTACCCGCTTCTAGGCCAGCTCAACGGTATAAATCAGATGTAATTAATCTGTCCAACATTATTCATAACGACAACTTTCAAGATATCAGGTGAGCTGTGCATAAGGACAAGCACAATAATATGGCACAAAAGATGTGCCATCCCAACACTATCATTAGTCTATGAACCAAAGAAATGCAGTTGTCATTGAAAACTCAGAGCCCGGTTGAAGAAATATCTCCTGTGTGCGCTACAGAGATCAATTAGCTACGTTTCTTGAGACTATAACATCACAGCTATAGCAAAAATATGAACACCTTTAGAAGCTTAGCAGGCAATCATGTAGACCTGAACTAGAATTCCAGAAGCATCCACATATTAACCCAAGGATGACAATAATCATGAAAATTTGTGCCATTTCTCATCAACAAAACAAAACCTACTCCGTTTCTGCGTTTCTGCACTAAAGTGCGAATGATCATGCACTAACTACGGAGGTTTCTATTTCTTCTTAAGTGGATTCAGCCTCTCTCTTAGATAATACAGCTTGGCCCTCCTTACTTTCCTCTTGTCCAGCACCTTTATCTCCTTTATGTTTGGTGAATACCTATCACAAGGGACCATTGTAGGTGTCAACTCAGCCATTACTAAAGAGAACAAGAAAATCCCAGCAGAAGAGCTTCATAAACAAGCCAAATTAAGTAAGAGCTCATGCAATATCTTGCAAGCAAATCATTCATATTCTGATTGAGAGTAGCAAAGGAAAGAATGGAACTATGAAATTCATATTGCCAAAACATTAAAGAAAAGACTACCGCAACTACTGCATTGCCTTCAATTGCATATTAATATATGTAAGTTATATGATCAAGGCCAAATGCCATCGTGTTCTAGTCAAATAAGATGCATGTGGCAAATGAAAGCTTCGAAATCCAACTAACAACACACTTCCAAGCTCTCCCATGAATCTAACTCACCAATCCCAAGCATAAACACGGCACTTCACATTATGCCAGCACAGTGTAGTATATACAAATTCAGTAAATAGGCTGCTTTCCAATACAATAAACGACTAATCAAAAGGAAGATCCATAATTAGCAATCAAATTGGGGAAGGAAGTAAGGTAAAGCTTACTTACAGCGGAAAAAGAGATTCAATTCCAACTCCAGCAACTAGCCTCCTTATTCTGAATGTACTATTTAAACCAGCATTACGTCTTGCTATGACGATCCCCTCTAAGGTCGATAAACGCCTTTTGTTCTCAGGAACTTCCTGCCCATTGTGCAGAGAGATCCCGTTAATTGACTTCACAAGAGAGAAGTCGGCAAAATCCATGAATACAAAATACAAGACACACTGGTCAGAACTTAATATACCACTTTCATTCGAACTAAGTAACCAGGTCTTATATCAGGTATGTCTCTCCGAGCCTTCACTTCCTCCACTGCTTCCTTATCTAGAATCTGCACACGCGAGCTGATAATTATCACCACGTAGCCATTCTTTACAGTGAAACCATCATGCTTAGACACACACCTTCATTATGTTCCTAGCCGTTTTATCCAGCCTCTTAAATTTGATGCGAGGAGGCATATCAGTCAAATGCACTGAAGAATCTTGCAAAGGTGCTTTCACCGAACCTCCCGCTGTGGTTATGCATCTACTGAAGAAAGAAGGCAATGCCGCGGCCCATGGTTTGTGGCATTTACAGAGCCACGGTGTAGGACATGTGACGTCACGAGCCAAAGTTGGCGCCGTGGTTTGGGAGCCAGTCGTCGACTGTTAAAATTGTTAAGTAAGCATCACACATCGTGGCATTTTATCAAATTCTACGAAGTGAATAGAACCCAAATCTTATCGACACCATAACCATAATCAGTAATCCTACGACCATCACAACTCACGCTGCACCTAAGCTCGTGATAGAGGGTATATACTAGTGAGATCAATGGAGGAAGCATCTTTAAAAAAAAAACAAAAATTTCCCGGCATGCACAGTAATGTTACTCGGAGCAGTTTCAGACAGCCATGGCAATTCAAAGATTGCAAACTGACAAATCCAGCGACAACAAATACTCTCCAAAGACGAACGCATAAACGTGGAGACAGCTCAATGGATCCGAAACCCGTCAAGGGCATCGGAGTACGAGGAACGTGTATAGGAATAGACAGCAAGACAACAAAACTCCAAAGGAACAGCTCGGAGAGACGCGACAACGCACCGCGGAGCCGAGCGACGCGGCGTTTCTCGCCGGAAAGCCGGCGCCGCCTCCGACGGCTCGCCACTGGGGAGCTCCGATCCCGCGACGGAGGAATTGCATCGTCGGGGTCCAAACCGGAGGCCGCGACGGAAGAATCCGCGGGGGAGGAAGGGACGCGAATTTGGGGGTGGCGAGCTCGCGCAGGGGCTTCGACCAGAGAGGAATCGCAAAGGGGAAGAACCCTAGCCGAGCGAGCCGAGCTTCCCGAACGAGACGACCGCGAGCGATGTTGCTCTGGGCCTCTGCAATTTTGGGCCTTGAAATCGCTAGGCCCAATCTACGAGCACCTCGATGTTGGGCCCGGCCCACGCTCAGTGCTCGAGGCCTGGCCCAACGAGATGGCTTCTTGCTTTCCTTGACACGCGAAAGGGCGGGCGCGTACGCTACACTCCGATCACCAGTATGCAAATCATAAGTCAACGATTTCCCATGCTTGCCCCCTACTCTACTCTATCCCCTTTGGCCTCCCTAAAGTCAATGCCTAATATTTAAAACGAAAAAAATAAAGTTAGCAACTATGTACAAAAACTCCATTTGGTGCCTAATTTTCCATCATCGCTATATCAAGTTTTATCTCGCGGGCTATATAATCTTCTTTTCTTTTCTTCTTTTAGCATGGAAGCTATTGACTAACCATTTTCACAATAAATAATCGGAAAAATGGACAACCGATAAGTAAAGGAAAAATTACATAAATGATTCATGAACTTTGATTTAATGTGCAACATGATCTTTGAACCGTATTCCAATATGCAATGTGATATCTGAACTTTCAGTTTATTCATTATAATCCCTGGATTTTTTTGTACATGTTCAACTTAGCCTATGAATTATATAAAAAATAGAATATTTTTGTGAACCATTACATATTGAACTAAAATTATGGATTACATTAAATAAAATAAAATTTCGTGAATCATGGTGTAGATCATTTGTGTTAGTATCACGAAAATAAACAAATGTCTTGAGTAGACAACGATGCCAAGTTGAAGGTAAGGACAAACGTTTCTTTTCACACAAACGCAATTGGCTTTATCATCGACCGTACGGCTCAAGCTTTTGCTTTTGGTTTGCTCTTTCCAAGACACGAGGGGACAAGACAATCAAGCTTTCGAATAATGGAGTCGATGAGCGAAGAAAAGAATCGACCTGTTGTGGATGATACTGCTGATGCTGTGCTTGTGCATAGTTTCCTTTCCTCGTAGAACCCCCTTGATTTTCCACGCAACCGTCTAAGGACAGAAGCATCGAAACGAGGTCAAACGATAAACTAAAACCCAAATCACGAGAGCAGATAGAGAGTTCTGCAGATCGTAGGTACCTCTTCACCATGATTTAGGGCCACTTCTGTACTACATATCCCCCCCTTCTCATCGTTCGAAGTCATCTTCTGGGGCCGTTGACTTACTCTACTTAAAGTACATTGCCCCACCCTTTGGCCATTTGATTAGCAACATCTTCTTATTTTAATGGTGGGGGCAGTGGAATTCCTTGCGAGTTTTCGCCCAGGTTATATAAAGGGGGGAGATGGGTACTCGTTCAATCACCAGACGGTATCAAAGGGAATAATAACAAAACCCTTGTCGCATCTCTCTCTCTCTCTCTCAGTCTCTCTCTGTCTCTTCTGACTCTCTCGCCTTGAATCTGTCCTCTTGAGCTTTGCTTGTGTGGCGATCGCTTGAGAGTTGGGAGGAAGGAATCAATGGCGGCAGTTAGGACTGTTCTGGCATCACTGGTCCTGGCTTGCTCAGCTCAAGCTTGCTATGGCAACGTCCTCTTCTCTTCTCTCCAGAGGACCCTCATCGTCTCGGCTTCCCCTCAGCCTGGCCAAGGTCTCTCTCTCTCTCTCTCTCTCTCTCTCTCTCTCTCTCTCTCTCTCTCTGTGTAAATTGCACCATGTTCTTCGTTTGGAATCTGTTAATTACCTCGTAAGAGAAAGCTTTATGTGACTCGTAAGATTCTTGAGTTCAGGATTGATTCTTTTGTCGAAATCTATGAGCTAATCTCGTGTCTTGAACTGAAAAACTGTCAGTGGTGAAAGCCGGCGAGGACAAGATCACGGTGACGTGGCGGTTCAACCAGAGCTTCGCGGCGGGGACGGACTCGGCCTACAAGACCGTGAGCGTGAAGCTGTGCTACGCGCCCATCAGCCAGGTGGACCGCTCGTGGCGCAAGACGGTGGACAACCTGGCCAAGGACAAGACCTGCCAGTACGCGATCGCGGCCAAGCCCTACTCGCCGTCCAACCAGAGCGCCGAGTGGCTGGTCCAGAAGGACGTGCCGGAGGCCACCTACTTCGTCCGCGCCTACGCCCTCGACGCCGCGGGCGTCCAGGTCGGGTTCGGCCAGACCACGAACAAGAACAAGACCACCGACCTGTTCGTGGTCCAGGCGATCACGGGCCGCCACCCGTCGCTCGACATCGCCTCCGTGTGCTTCAGCGCCTTCTCGGTGGTCTCGCTGATCGGCTTCTTCATCGTCGAGAAGAGGAAGGCCAATAAGGCCGGTTCCGCTCCGAATTAAACAGCATCATCAAAGTCCAGATGGGACTCCAAGTTTGCATGGTCGAAGTATATGGACCACTTTTCCTTTTTCCCTTTAGGTCATTTGTTGTATAACGCTCTCTACATACGTTGACGTTGCCGTCGCATCTACGCCGTCCATGGGGAGCGGGCTCCATTTGGACGATCAAGGTTTTGGACGGTCGAAGATGTAGCTGGAGCACCGTCTAATAATGGGCACTTGTGTGTGTCAACGGAACGAGGCTTTACATGGGGGCGTGATGGACTAGCGAGTTCATGATCATAAGTGAACGGGTGTTCATTGCATGTAGTTTTGAAAAATCGGAAGTTTATGATCTTTCTTTGCTTAATATCATAATAAAGAAATTCAGGGTTTGTAAGGATGTCTTTATTTGAGTAAAAGATTATTTCGCGAATTAATTTTTTAAATTTTCACGTAATTAATTTGATAAAAATGATTAATTAACGAAAAATTATTTATAATTTTATAAAATACACAACGCAAAGTCTTTTTCGAAATTGATCGACTTGATTTAAGAATGATGTGATGGAGAAAACGAAAGGAAAGGTTGGCAATGCGCAATACTTGCTGGACATGTGTGCATGGTCAGCATCAGCTTGACACAGATGTCCAGCTGGTATTGTGAAACGGAGCTCGTTTTGCTGACTGATTCAACGGCGCGAGGCTCAAGAGACCCACCTGACAAGTGCCTCGGGAAATCGAGACACGATGAATTCGTGGGTTTATGTGACGGTTCTTGGGGCACTAGCTTCCTTGATTGGACAGATTTTGTCGTGCATGCAACATCTTTTTGGGTGCTGGTCTCATGTGGCCAGAGCTAGTACGACCGAGTGATTAACGCAACATTTAGTGGCTAATCCTACGGAACGAAAGCCAATAATTACTGAAGCACCGAGAACGAGCCAATGGGGACGGTTGTCCGTCGTTGGTGTTGAAGAGAACCGAGCAACAATTCACCGACAATCAAACTCAATTTAAGGTCAATATTTCTCTCAAAACTAAATCACCTAAATCTCGACTTAGCCCTAGCAATAATTAGTAATACAATCTCACAATATATAAATAGAAAGCCAAAATAATAAAAAGATAAAGTCAACATCAATACCAAAATTGAATGTGAAAATTTAATACGAGAAAGTTATTGATCGCTCAAAAACTTCCACTAATCATCAAGAATAATAGAATAGCCAAAGTGTTCTTTTCTAGTAATACATTAAATGCTCAAAATCAACAATACAATCGTATTTCCTCATCACAAAGATAGATTAATATAAATGAAATAAGAAAATTCTAATCGCGATTAGAAAATTCGAAAGAGGGTCTCAAAATCAACTCGTAACCCTTTGTTTTACGAAAAATATACTAAAATTTAAGCCGATTCTAATAACATTTGGCCCTCGAATCAAGATGCAAGCTGTAGCCCTCTTTACCCTCTTCTCCCGCGCTCCTCTCGGCCACTCTCGGTGAAAGGCACTCTCCGTGTTTCTCTCTTGGGCTCCTTCACGCGCGCACGAAGCACTTTCCTTTGTTTCTTTCTAACTTTTGAATTTTCCCTTTCTGTTTTATTAAGTGTTGGCTGGGCCCCACGTAGGCGGACCCAGCCAACAGTTCATGTGATTAAATTTAGGCCTTGAATAAATTTTAATCAAATGAATGCGAATGCACCAAACTAGCCGCAGAGAGTGGGTCAATTGCCCCCTAAACTCCAATTTGCAAGGCCCACCACCACCAAATCTCTATTTCCGTTTTTCCAAATTTAGGAAGGAAAAGGAGGAGGAAAAGGCGAGGCCGAAAGGAATATAATATGTTGCCCAAATTGCACATGTTATCAAGTGAATTGCCGAAAGGACCCAGTACGAGGATGGCTGTCTTTTGGGCGCTCCAAAACTGGTACTTGAGTAGCTGTTTTGCCACAAAAATATGCGGAAACCAGCTACATCTCTTTGCTTTCATGTCTGGTGTAGATAGACACCAGCATGAAGCCTCGACTCTAGTGAGCTCGACATGGTGATAAGGTCGCTTTTCGAGTTCCATGCTGAAAGGCGCCGGCTGAGATGGGGCAGAGCGACATGGATCACGATACCCTTACAACATAAATGCATAGGTAAATGCATAGGTCGATCCATCATATACTTGTAAAGAAGCTGTACAGGTACGAGGAATCAATAGAAAGTCAGCATTTTCGTGAGCTGTGAGAAACGAAACTCAAAATCATGCTATCCTTCCAAGAGAAACAATGCTTCATATACGAAATTTATCAGGCAAATGACTTCCTCGTGCCATCGTGACCACACTAAATAGATCAACAAGTGCATATCAAGCTGTGTTGCGTCAGCGCTCCATATTTTGACAAAACTTCCCCAGGCTACGAAAAAGGAAGCCGGGTAATCAATAGGATCCCAACACAAAGACATTCTCTACAATGATGGTGAAAATAATGCAAATTCTATACACTCTGATGTGTTTACTTGAGCTCAAAGGTTAAAATTGCATATCACAGCTCTCTATTCTACCGGTACCAAAAAGCGATAACCTGTCATCATATACATCGACGTACCCATAAGCATCTGCACCGGGAGGGCACTCCAATGCAGCTTCAAACACTTTGTGATGCACTCCGTGCGAATCAATCGAGTGGCCACCTTTATGATCGTGACCAGCAAGGCAGACCTTCACGCAGTCGTACTTATGGATCACATCCATTACTTCATCGAAATTCCACAGGAGTGCTTCTTCAGTTGATGCACCAGGATCTAAAGGCAAGTGACAACACACCACTACCTTCTGTTTCAAATTTGTAGCATCACGAAGAACACTATCCAACCAGCGAAGCTGTTCTTCCCCAACGGCTCCATTAAACATGAGGAACCGTCGCTCAATCCCCACTAGCCCAACCGGACTATTCTTGTCCGAATTTGGATTCTTGTCCTGAAGAAATTTCAAGGCCTGCTGTGTCTTGGGATGATTTTGAGGCCAACCAATGACACTTAAATCATACCCATCCAGCACAACAAATCTGTATTCTGATGTTGGAGAAAAATCGTAGTAGGCGCAACCATCAACGCTTGGAATCTTCAACAACGGAAGTAATTTGCTGCGGGGCAGATTGTAAAGGCAATGGTTGCCAATCATGTGATAGACGGGACCATTAAATTTCTCGAATTCATGCGCAACTCTCAACACAGTATCAAGAGAATGATCCTTAGGGCAGAACCCGTCAACAATATCCCCAAGATTAACTGCGAATTTGAGATTCCCGTGATGGTTCCATTGCTTAACTGCCCTCTGCAATACGGCAATGCTATGCCGATAGTATCGCGGAACACCAAGGAATGAACGACCGTCAGGAATATCAGCATATTGGACATCGGAAATGATCCCAAAAGAGAAGAGGGGTTTCTTTCCTCGCAAACTTGTTAACATGTTGACCGAGCCCATAATGCTGTAGACGGAGCTCCAATCCTGGATTAAAGACTATGAAGCAAGTAGATTAAAATACTGCACTTCAATCATTGAATTGTCACTCATCTCAAAATAAATGTAGACCAACCAATCACGCGGACATGAGTTTAAAAAATAATTCAAGTGGTAAGATTTACCCAACCATAGAGAAAACGAAATATGTGGAGAACCGAATTTTCCGTCAAGGTCATAACAAGAGCAAACAGGCCACCAGCATTACAGCATGATCAAGTTCAACACCAATTACGGGTTTCACAAAGATCTATGATCACTCCAGCCCTCGAGTACCCTTTCCATTTCTTTCTCTTCCTGTTCCTTCTCTCATTCAAGATAAATAAGAGAGCATTGTTAAAGAGCACTGACGGCAGGGGCCGTGAAACCATCTACAGAATAGTTACAACAAGAGAACCGATCCAAAAATGCACAAAGGTAAGTCTATTCAATAAGCTCCCACCTTAGGACCGAAGAAACTAACAGAGAGCTGATGCAGTGTACTATATTTCACTGCCACCTTAACAGGCCAACTAGCACCGAGCAGTACCAGCATTGGTTAAAAAACAACCTCAAGATCACCATGCTTTTCCACTATGCGCATATTTACATATGTACATCCATGTCCTGCACACTTCAATTCAGGATTTTTATTATTATCTTCTGTGTTAGTTATAATGTGCCACAATTTTAATCCTAATTGTTTTCCGTCAACAGAACAAGCAGTCTTAGTGCATCAAGTTGATCTCAGAGGTAACCATCCCGAATCCTGAAAATGTAAGTAAAATTATCTTTATTTAGAAAATTGTTCAAACCATACAAACTTGGCTGAGCACAATCATTCAATAAAGTGCCAGGCCCAATTTACTTGGTAATCAAAGAACATTACAAACAGTTACACCCTTAAAAGAAAAGAAAAGAAGTTGATTGAGTTTAATCTGTTCTCACCTCAATTCGATCAAGTTCCCACACAGCATATGTGGCCAAATTACGATAACTTCATGGAAAGCATCCTTGTTAAATACCAAAGGCCAAGAAGGGACTAGCATAGTTCTGGAGTTTATATGCAAGCTCAGTCCAAACCCAAATTCTTGAAAGAAAACCAACTTCACCACTTACACCGAACAATGTAAGGAGCGGTTGTGCTATGGCATTGGTTGTCATAATCCTACCACTGTTACAATGCCAAGCACTGTGGCGGCAGAGGTATGCTCTTGTGATCCATGATCCACAAACCAAAATTGAAACATAAATTCCTATGAATCTACCTCGGCAAAAAGTTGGAATAGGAGGTATATTTTGGACAAAACTCCACATTCCTGTTGCTTTCCACCTACCACTAACATAATCACATTCGCCCCTTCCCCAGCTCCCTATCCGGAAATCGACCCAGCACTCAACCAAACAAGACGGAAACGCACGCACGCACGCACGCACCCAGAAGGAAAACCCAGGACCCAAAATTTCTGCACAGCAGATTAGGGGACCCAGGAGCGAGAATGATAAAGCCCATCTATCTAAATCACGAACAAAACCACACAAGCGAAACCGGAGGAGATCAGATGAAGTACGGAACTAACAATTGGAATCACAGGGATCGGCAACGTCCATCGGAAAAGCAAGAGGAAAAAAAAAAAACAATCGCCGCCGAGAGGCGTACGTTAACAGCGACAAGCAACAGGAGTTTCCGTAGGATGCAAGGATTAAAACTAAAGGGAAGAAGAGCGAAGAGCGAAGATCTACGAGGAACATACGTGTGCGGGCACGAAAGCGCTCGAGGCCTCGCCGGAGATGGCACTGCGTGTCTTCTTCGATGTTCGTTGGGGGTTGGTCGTTGGAGGAGGACGAGGCCACGGACAATCGCGAGCGAACGACGACGGCGCAGGATTTGTGCCCAAAAACAAAAATTAATAGAAGTGTCGGTGGAGTTTCGGGGTCGGTGTTTGGTCGGCAGGTGTGGGGCACAAATGTAATTTCCGTGGCCTCATTTCCAGGCCCATTAGGAGTATCATCTGCCATTTGGCTCACCGGAAAATTTGATGTCACATTAATTAAGAATATATAATCCAACGTGACTCATCGGTAAGAGGAAGTCAGCAATTTAGTAGGCAAACATTGTGATTGGTTTGGACATCTGATTGGAAAACCGTAATCTTATTTTAAGAAGTTGGGGCAAAATTCAACTTCCCTTTTCAAGAATCCTAACCAAACCCCAATTGTTCATATTGGGCCAAACTCACCCTATCAAATTCTCTCATTGCCCTCAAAAGGTCGCCATAAAACCTAAAAATGTTATCTCGAATTCACTCAAAAAACTCATTGAGAAAACATTAGCACTCTTCTCATTTGCTCTAATTATGTAATTCTCGAATATGATACCGTTTTTATACGTTCTCATGTGACTTGCTAATTCAAATTAGGAAACCTCCTCAATTTAAGAATTAAACTCCAACGTGAAAAGTAATTCAACAATTTCTACTTTGTCCGGATTCAAACCACGAGTCTTATTCGGGTTTGGAATTTCTACTTGAACCGAATTTTTTTTACCGACTCAAACTCCACTCAAACGCGAGACATGATTGAACAGTATGTGTGTGAGTAAAACATGTACTTCAGTTACTTCCATTGTCCGAAGCATTCTGCACAATGCTACCAATGTTCACCGAGAGCTTCCTGAGAACGTCTGCGTACAAAAAGCACTAACTTGCTTGGCAAGCATGGGACACCACATATGTTAGGAAACCTAAATACACATTCTCCTGGGAAAACAAGACCTATCTTCTATACAGTACGTCATCAGCAACAAATGTCCCCTGGAAATCATATGAGATTGGTCTGGCAATGCCACCACGCAAATTTCTCCGGCCTCCTTTCAGCAAAGAATACCTCATTCAAAAAGAGGATTACATGGGACCACCCTGATCGTTCATCTTGTGCTTACACTTACGTGCACAGGGTTGGGATTGCACATCGATTGCTGCGTCACTAGCCGAGCGTTTCTTATCTCCGGGTGGTTGCAGATGGACTCTGGAGAGAGAAGCAGGTATGCTAGCCGGCGCTGAAATAAGTTCATTAAAAACCAGATAAGGTTCAGGGGATTGTAAATGTAAGACAAGGCCTGTTTTCTTCAGGCCATCAAGAAACACTAGGCATCACCCAGCACACATAAGATAAGGATGTGCCAAAATAGTATTGTCTCTGTAATTTAAAGATGATTTCTTCAAGCTCGATGATCTCAAAGTTTGCGGTGCTCAAGAGAGCAACCCACCTTGAAAAAGAGGACGATATACAGCTACAATATAACATCAGAACATGCTAGGGGCAAACAGCTAGACTTAAATGGAAGATTGGGTCCTATCAATGGGGTTTGAAATCCCATGCTCCCATCCAAGGCAACAACAATAGCACCATAACGGAAAACAGTAAAACTGCTCTTTGGCTATCTGAAATAGAATGTCCCACTTCCAGGATGATTTAATCTACATCTTATATTGCCATGCACAAGCAAAAAAGAAAAAAATTGCTACAATTTAGAGAGTTAGAGACAGAAAAACGGATACTAAAGAAAATTTACCTGTAATCTCATTGACAAGACCAAGGGTATGGCCCAACAGAGGAGCATCATTGAACAAAGAAAGCAAATTGTATGCAGCCAAGAAATTCTGAAATGCCAAAACCTCCAGACCGCTGTCGGGTTTATCAGACAGTGTCGCTTTCCATTCTCTCACCAGCTTCATTGCTGCTTCTTTAACCTCACGTGTTATTGAAGGCGAAATTCTCACGAGCTGCTCTAACAGTACAATTTGACTGCTCATAACATCTGTCCGCAAATTCATATCCTTACTGTTTGAGTATTGAGAATAAGACCCCGCAATAACATCCAGAACAACTTTTGCAGGGTCAGATGAGTTTTGCAGCGTTTGGGAGATTTCTTCACATATCATAGCATTCTCATTCAAAAGCCCAGTTTGGAAAAGCTGCAAATCTTTTCTAGCTGACATAGTTGGTGGTGGTGGATATTCAACAGAAGAATCATCTGCACCGTGCACAGCAAAATTTTCTGGTTCCTCGGTCTTTATTTGCCACTGTTGAATAGATCCCAAAGAACCTATCAAACACAAGTCAACAGTTAAGAATCCCAATTGCCTTTATCAAGATAACAGCACCAAACGTGGCTTGACATAAGGACTTTGGAATGACCACGAAATGAAAATGTAAAGACTAAGGAAAGCCCAACTTTGAAAGAGAGGACATAATTGATGTTAAGTCTCAAATTCACAATAAGCATCATCAAAGCGATCCAAAAAGTTTCAGTTTGCCAGTCAAACATCTTTGGAGAAATTTTTTGAGGTCCAACTATAGAGCTTGACCAACCGTATGGAACATGCCAAAAAAGCAATATATATGTGTGTGTGTGATGCCAAAATAGCATGAACCTGAGCATTTCAGCCACTCCACCATATTTTCTTTGGAATGCTTCCCGATAGATGTTTTAATGGACCCCAATTTGTTATCTTTCGAAGCAAGTGCCACCGACCGCTCATCGATCAACCTGTCGATTCCCTCAAGCTCCTCTTTTTTGGATTTGAGCTCCTCTCTGTGCTCCTCGATCAATACATTGACAGCATGGAGCCGACCCTCTTTACATTCGAGCTCCTTGGACCGCTCCTCGACGGACCTACAGATTCCCTCGAGTTCCTCCTCCTTCGCCCTGAGTTCAACTCGACAGCCGCTCATCTTATCTTCGAGAGACCGCAACTTTTCGGCTTTCGCCGCGACCTCCTCATCGCGCTCTTCGATCGCGCGCTCCAGAACGCTCAGCCTCTTCTCACTCTCGGCATGCGTCTTGAGAGTGTGGTCGAGCAGACTCTGGACCGCAGCCAATTCCTCACTTGCCGATTTAACCGCGCCAGAGCACTCATCAAGAGCACGCTTCACCGAACCCAACTCCTCCGCTTTCGCATCAAGTTCCCGAGCATTTTCCTGGAGCAAACTCTGCACCACCCCGACCTTCTTCTCCTTCGAGTCCAGCTCCCGCCGCAGCGCCTCCACCTCCACCTTCTTCGAATCGTAATCCCGGCGACATTCCCCGGTCTTCTCCACCAGAGTGCTCAGCTCCTTCTTCTTGTCCCTCTTCAGCGAGATACACTCCCTGAGCGCGTCGCGCGTCGCGACCAACCGGCCCTCCTCCTTCCTGTGCTCGTCCCTGCATCTCTCGAGCCGCTCCTCCACGGACCTCAGGTCCGCCTCCTTACTCCGGGCCTCCTCCTCGCGCTCCTCGGCCCTCCGCCGCGCCGACCGTAGCCCCTCCTCCTGCGACGCGACGGCGCGGGCCCGCTCCTCGAGCTCCTCGGAGCGGCGCTCGAGCGACCGCCGGACGCCATCCAGGTGGTCCTCCAGGTCCTTCCACGGGAGCGTGAAGGAGAGGAACGAGGAGAGCTGCGACTGCAGCTGCTCGTACGCCTTGGAGAGGTCCTCCTTCTTCACCTCCGCCCGCTTCAGCTCGCCGGCGACTTCCTCCATCGGAGCACCAACGCCGGAAAAACCACCACCCGAAGCGGAAGAGTACCCACCTGTAGACTAGAGTTTACGAAGGATTGTGCTAGGGTCACAGCACAGTCATTTCCGAACGGGCAAAGCCAGGCCCCTTTTTCGAGCCTGTCGCGTGAGGAGAGTGAGGGAAGGGCGTGCTGTGCAGGCTCGTCGACACGACACCAGTCGCTGTTTCAGTCTAGGTGGGGGTTTGCAAGCGTTGCGCAGCAGACCACCTAGGCAGCCGTGGGATATGTCAGGCTGTCACGTGACGAGAGAGAGAGGGCACGCGCGCATGTAAACGGGGGAAGTGGACATTTGGCGAGGTGGAAAGTTTCTTCTCTTTTCACAGGTATTCTCACATCAGATTCAAGGCACTTCTGTTTTTTGGGTCATAATTCAAGGCACTTTAGGCAGCATTTACAAGCGACTTTCATCCCTTATCAAAAAAGCACCCTTTCGAGCCAAAGTAAGTTTTGGGGGTTCCATAACGCGATTTCGATGACGTTGTTGGTGAAAAGTTTTGCTTTGAAAATGCTCGAAACTCAAGGCGCGGCTCCCGTCTTGTAAGAACAGCAACTTCGAAGGCTGATGAATTTTTTTTTCCCTTCGAATGCTGGCCAATAATTTAAATTTCGAGTTTACCCTCAGAGATAGAGCGAAGCGCGAGTGAGTAATGGAGTAATATGTTCAATAGTTTAGGAAATTCTTATTGAAGTATAAACTTGGTATACCATGAATAGGATAATTCTTAATTAATGGCTATGAGACTCTGCTAGAACCCGTATGATTCGATACCTGTGATTCTATGGGTCACGATGGACTTGAGCCTTGCAAGAAATTCTACGATTGCTAATCTTTAACTTAAATCATTCATCGTGGACTTGTTTGGAACGACGTTTTCTTTTCACTTTCTGCCCTTTTCAGAACTTGTGGCTCAAAACTTTCACACATTTCACCGCACGTCAAGCCATAGTGCATGCCCCCGTCATTTCAGTAATAAATTGCTTGATGAAGTCTATTAATATTGAAGGAGTTCATAGCATTAGAGATTGGGTCGAGTTCTTGAAAGACTTGAACAATAAGCTCAGGTTTGGAAATTAAGGCTAACAAATTTGGCAAAAGTATAAAAATTAGTAAATTTCCTAGTCTTGAGTACAAGCGAGCCAAAAGTACACGAGAATAACTTGGTACAAATAAGTATCTGATTCATTAGTGTTACGTGTATTCTGATATGTTAATAAGGGTTTGGCTGACATGAGCTCTCATCGGCTATGCTTTAAATTCCTTGTACAGCTAAGGAAGGAAATAATGAGGTGATGCGTACAAGTAAAGATCACTTTTGAAGACTTGGACTTTATAGTCTTTGACACACATGGAATCGAGGTAACTCGTTATAGATGATGTCTGGATCATGGACGCATCTATAGATTTTTGTAAGGATTCGAGAATAACTTGTCACAGATGATATCATGAATTGGTTACGCGTTAGTTTTAGTAGATTCAATTCTAGCTTGATGTTAGGGAGAAGAAGGATGCTGGAATATCCTACTGGTTAATGCCTATCACGAAGGTCAAAGGTTTTCAAGTGAAAGACTGTTTGATCGGTTGGTGTGTCGTCGCTTCTCGAAATTAGACCGCTGTGTTGGTTCATTCTGGGCCAGGACAGAATGCCTAATCGTGACACGAGACCCGAAGATCGCAACTTCCTCGAGGAAATTTAGCGCCATCAAAAAGTATGGAGAGAGAGAACCCAGTACGAGCGATCCGTGGGGAGGCGAATGACACTTCGTAGAGCGGGCTCCTTCCTCGTACAGTTGGAGGAACCAAATGAAGAAAAATTCAAAGATGACAACAATCAAATCGAGCTGGGGAAATCGGCCAAACCAAAATTTAACACAAGGATTTCCAATTAATAATAAATCACTAATTCAGGTTATCTGTTGCTGTTAACTACACAATCTCAGAATTTGGAGGTCAACGGCCCTGAAGTTAGATAGCATCGCCGGGGCCATTTGGTGAAAGAGGCCAAAAGAGAGAATTTTATTCAGGTGGTGCTGCCCCCGCGCTAGCTATATACAGGGGGTCTTGGCGGATCTGCCATGGCAGATCGGAGGGGCTACCCCCGGAGGTGATCCCTCGTGAAAAAAGAATGCCTGAGAGCTTCCCGAGCTGTCAGTCTGTCCGAGGGATCGTATTTGAGTAACCCCTGTAACAAATGTATCAGGTCCCCTGCCGAATGGTCTACGTGCTGCATTATCAAGTTCTGCAGTTGCGAAGTATCAATCAGCAATGCAATTCAAGAGGCACTGCCTAAAATCAGAGAAAAGTCGTCATGCCGGGGACTCACCTGAAGACGCGGAAGCTTAAGAACTGCTCTGATGCTTTCTCTAGAGGCGGCACCTTCTGGCCAGTCTAACCTACCCCTTCTAACGTACTTCTCCGCATGTCGGCTGAAAACCCCGATGCATCCAAGAATTATTAGTATGGGTTAAACTACAGTAGAATAACATCAGAACCACCAAAAAAAATGAGCACTGACTCTGCTCTCTTCAACATGTGCGGAGGCAGAGGACCTAGCACTCTTTCCATCATTGCAAGGTGCTCTAGGTTCTCGTGGGTTTGGAATAATGCCTCACCCTGTCATTAAGCAAGTCAACAAAAACAATGAGTTTCAAATCGCTTGTCATCATGGCGAGTGATTAAGACTAAGATAGCCTTGAAGGTGACTCATACCGTGCACAACTCCACAAGAATGCAACCAACACTCCACACGTCACAGGGATAGCTCCATCCAAGTCCTGCACAGTATCAACTATTAAAACCATTCTCACTCAAGTGACAGAATATAAAGCAGAGTAACAATTCCCTTACCAAGAATGACCTCAGGAGCCCGATAATGCCGTGTTGATACAATGTATGTCTGGTCCTGACGTTCATACGTTGTGCTACCAAAATCAATCACTTTAATGGCACTCGATTTAGGGACCCTTTTAAAGTACGAACTGTCCCTTGGTGACCGAGATGAGCCCTACGAACATCATAACAATGAATAAAGTCATTCTATATTTTATAACATGAGATAAAACCATGCTCATTAAACATATTAACATCAAGGTACAGGTGATAATACCTTGTAATCTGGGACTTTCAAATACTCTGGAGAAACAAGAAGGATATTCTCAGGTTTCAGATCGGTGTGTATGAGGCGCAAATCATGCATAACTGCACATAAATCCCAAAATAGAGGTCAGAAGTCGAGTCTATTCAACATAAAAAACTATTTCCTGTTTGGTTTCTGAAAGTTTGATTATTTTAAAAGGCCAAAACTGTTTCTACTCTCTGAAGAAAAAGAAAGAAAGCAAAAACAAAATATGCCTCTCTCCCACAGCAAATATATTAAGATAAAATTCAACTGCGTTCCAATTATAAATCAGATGCATGAGTAGAAGAGACTAGCTTAGTGATTACTACACACATGCTACACATTCCAACAGTTGTCTTCCAATCTCACGGACAAGATCAACGGGAAACGAGCGATAATTGTTTTTCCGTAGAAAATCGTATAAGCTTGGTCCAAGCTTCTCAAACACCTGTTCAGCACCATTTAAATTCACCCAAAACTTCAACCCCCAAACTGTTGGTTAATTGGGGAAATCAATTTATCACAAACCAATCATATACTTACAATACAGATATGGTTACGATAGTCAAACCAGTTCCGTATTTGTACACAACTGCAAGGAATAAACCCATTCAACCATTGACAGAGTTTTAGATGTGAAAACAGAAAGAAAATGTCATGTTAAACATAAAAGTAAGAGAAATCTAACCAAGAGGGGGGCAAACTTACCGATTGCCACCCTTATCATGCCTTCCCAGCTGAAGTAGAACATCAATTTCGATCATTGCTGCCTCACGATACTTCTTAATCCCCCTGACAATCTTAATCGCAACCATTTCCTTCTTTTCCCTGTCCCAGCATTCTAATACTTGGCCAAATGTTCCTATAAAAAAAAATACAGCATCCATCAGATGCTGTTCGGGATTGAAAAAAGCACTCATGAGATGAGTACCAAAGTATTAGTACCTTCACCCATTTTGCCGTGAATCTTGTCTGCAAAATGAAAAAAGAAAGTCAGAAATGTACATTTGACGATTAATCAAAATTTAACAATTCAGTCAAAGGGAATGAACAATTTTAGTTTCAGTTGCTACTTCACAGTACTCGAAGAACTTCACTAACAAGAACTACTAAAAATGTACATTTGATGATCAAGGCACGAGCAAAAAATTTCTAAATAGGCAAACTTAGAAGATTAAACAGACATCGTCCATGCAAAAGAAAAGGCTAGAGTTGTTAAAAAACAAAATGGAGAATTTTAAAATGATAAAGAAACATGTAAAACACTAATTACTGAAAACATTTTTTTATGCAAATCAGATCCAACAACACTTCACTAGAAAGTAGTAAGTGTAATTACAGCGTGATGTTAAATTATCTCCAAGCTCAAACATGTAATGCCCATCTTTGTCATCTTCTCTCCACGGAGGAGAACCATTTCGAGCACCTCCCTTTACAAATAGACAGCTAGTAATATAGCCTGAGGGTGCTGTTGATGGTGCAAAGCTTGTCATAAGGCCAACCTCTTGTCCACAAAACATTCCTACCTGGGCCTACACACAGCCATCCATCCATGTACCACTCAATAATATAAATCAATATTTTCATCATCATACCTCACACCACCAATATAATTCTGTCAGAACTAGTTAATACATCAAAAAATCGGGAACATCACTGTGATATAGCATACACAATTCTACCGAATTCGACCACACACAGTCCCCCAATAAACCATGCAAGAGAATTAGCACGCACCCTTGTACTGAGAAGAACACAAGCATTTAGCCCGACGCTATAAAGAAATAACCAGGCAAAACCCAGATTTCAATAACATCCAGAAACCAAAAACAAACGCTAACCGTAAGAAATTCTTATAAGTCAAACCATGTTTTGAGAAGATCTTGAGCTCTACCTTCCTTGATGCTTAACATCGACAGAGGACGAAAACTGATAACTTCCATATGTGCTATCAATTGACATCCATATATTGACCAAGAACAAGAAATTCTTACAAAAATTCATTTCCCTGACAATTACGAAACATCACGACCAATACAAACTAAGACGCGTTTCCAACAAGCTTCTGGGAATACAGAAACACAACCCTCACATCAGTTTCGGATCAGAGACATCGTAAAAAGGAATCAATCAAGCAGATCGATACGAATCAAGCAGATCTCTCAGATCCAGCGAAACACAGGTCAAGAAAACGCAAGAAAGGCGACAGATCTCCGATCTGAGAGAACGGATCAATTACCTCGGGTGCCTCAGGCACGTCCCAGCCCAAGCGAGCCCTCTTCCTGGGACGCCGATCCATGTGCGTGTGCGGGAAGTCGGTCACGCGTTCCATCTCCATGATCTGGAAAACCCTAAATCGGAGCAAGAAAACCGACGGAGAAAGCAAAGCAAAGCAAAACGCAGAGAGAAAGGTACAGCAATGTGGAACGACCCCAACCACGACCAAACCCTAATTTTAGTTAGCCTGACGACGACGCGTGAGGCGGTCGTGAAGAGATCCGGACGTACACGTGGCGATCCGTCGACCGTGCGTTGTGGGGATATCCTTTCCGCTCTCGCGCATGGGATGCTTTTTTGCGGGGTCGTAATATTCCCGCTAACCGCGGTCGGGATGTTGCGCTGGATCCTAACCATGGTCGAGTCATGCTTTACGTTCAAATCGCTGGTTGTTTTGTCGTCTGGAGAAATGGGTCCCTACGCGCGCGTGTTTGCACGCGCAGAGCCAAAATGAATGCTGAATGGATCGGAGAATGGGCCGGCCTCTTCGTGAAATGGGCCGAATGGATGATGAGTTGGCCCAATGAAGCCCAAAAGGAGAGCTGATTGGGGGGCCGAGGTTTCGGCCCATTCATCAATAAGGGAGAACCCCAACACTTCTCTTAGTAGAAGTATAGAATTACTTTTTTGTTTTGTTTTGTTTTGGTTTTATAGTATTGTGATGTCCGGGATTAAATTGGTGACTCGCTAGTTCCTCATGGGATGTGACAGTCTCCCTATTCGCTACCAGTACCGACCAAGTAATTTCAAAGCCACGAGAATATGCCTGGGTCTTGGGAGAGAGCCGTGAACCTATGTGTTTTTAGAATTATCGTTTGGTGTTGTTCGAATTGATTAGGGCAGGGCAGTACTAAATAGGGTATTAAGTTGAACACCCTTGATACCATAAGGTACTATGGAAGAATTCATATGAGGAAAAGGTGATACATGAGAAGTTGTTTGCTTAACAAAGGCAGCGCACAATAAGATACGAATATATCAATGTATTGATAGATCGATCGATTGGTAGATAGACTAATGGTGGGAGAAATGCTAGAACTTTTGAGTTTGTTTACTAGATAGTCATACACGAGGGAATGCGATAGGAGGCTCGTTTGCATGTGTATGATGCGTGGGGGTTGCTTGTAAATAGGGGAAATTGATGTGGCGGTTGAGAGAGAGAGAGAATGATGGATTAAGGACAACGAAAAATTGCCAAACAAGTCATAAATCTTATAACAATAAAAATCTAATCAGGTTATAAACTTTTTTATTAGTTCAATCAATCCTAAATCTTTACATAAAGTCCAATCAATTCTTAAACCTTTGGAATAATGATATAAATGGTCCATAAACTTTGACCGAATGTGTAATGTGATTCTGAATTTTAATTTGTTCGATGTAATCTTTGAACTTTCACCCAATGCGCAATATCATCACAGATCTTTTGGTAAATGTTCAAATTAATCTCTAGATAATATGAAAATATCCAATATCATCCTTTAATTAATTTAAGTTCAAAGACAATATTAAATATTTTCATATAGTCTATGGATTAATTTGAATATATACCAAAAATTCAAAAATCACATTAAACCAATAAACTACACTTTAGGCTAAAATTCAGGAATTACATTGAACGAATTAAAGTTCATGAACCATATTGCACATTGATCGAAAATTCAGGGATCATTTGTGTCATTATCTCGAAACCTTTTATTTGATTCAATTAAGTCCTAAATATTTAATAACAAATGCAATTATGCCTCAAAACTTATGTTGAAGTGTGCAATTTAAGGATGTTACATACACAATTATTTAGCGATGCGAAGGCATTTTTTCAAATATTGTTCACAATGGACTTGAGGAAGCTTTTTGAAAAAGCTTTCGGATTTAATTGAATCAAATAAAAGATACAGAATTTGACTTCATTCCGCACATAAGGGTTAAAGACTTTCGGTGCTCTTTCTCGAAAAAGCACATGATCGGAGAAATCCCGGCGATTCTCAAATGGATTGAGGTCGTCCTTTCTTTTATTTTTTAGTTATTTATTTATAAAACACACAAATTCATCCCGGACTTTTCCTTCATTTGCAGTTTTTACCCACCAAATTCCCAAAATCCAACCTTCTCATGTTAGAAAACTTCCAAATACTAAAGTCTATCATTACAAAACGATGTCACCCCATAAACGCAAGGCAACATTTGACATGAAGCGCCTTGTCGAAATTAACACGAAATGGGTCCATGCGCATCCAATGCATGTCGGTCTTTGGACGGTCCTAAGATAGAGACAAACGATATATATCGTTGTTTTACCTGGAAAAAGATGAGAGAGGCGGTTAGAATGAATTGGTCAATGGAGCAAAATTTTTCAAGCTTAGACCATTTTTATTTAATTTCAATTGCTTGTCATTTTGCATTTTGGACTAATCCTCTCCTGTTGCCAAGTAGGTGCCAAGTCTTTGAATTGCAAAGTCATCTCAATCACCCTCTCGAACTAAGAGATCTCTGTCTTCTTATGTGCTTTTAGGCCATACTTGAGCTTAACTTTCACGCATCGACCACATCTATTCCATTGATCATGTCGGAGACAATATCATTCACATAAATACAAGCGGCTCTTTGAGAAATTTGCATATGAACATAATCTATCGATATCTAAATCACCCTCTTCAAGAAAGAGATCTCATCTTCTTACACGTTCTCAGGCCGCACTCAAGCCAACTTTCACGCGTCGACAACATCGATTTCATTGGTCCTGTCAGAGTCATATCATACACATAAATTAAAAGTGATTCTCGAGAAATTATATCCGTAAGATTCATGAGATGGCTCCTGGAGAATTATGTAAGAGTTAGAAGCACACTTACGTTGGCTCCTTATAAACCCTAATTCAATAAATATCTAAAATCAAACTTGTACATGTCATATCCTTCTACGATTAAGGCTTACAAGGAGCCAACGAGAGGAGAGGAATTGGTCCACTATATCTGGTGAAAAGGACTCGCAGATTCGGCGAAAGGCACACTAATCAAAACTATGATCAACCCCTTGTTCCATCCAGGGCACTTGCGGACACTGAGAGTTCAGTTGTTCCTCTTAGATGAAAGTGGCGTAGTCAAGAATGGAGGACTTATATCTTTCGCATATACAATTGCTAGGGGCAATTATGCAGGAATGAAAGACTACATTAGAGTTTTGTGTACAAGCTTAGGATTAAATTGACAAAATTAAAAAGTTTAGGACTAAATTGATATCCATATAATAAGTTCGGGACTTATTTGGTGATTGTCCCTAATCTCTAAGCAATGAAAAATGCAAATCGGTGCATACGTATGACCACCCATACATTTTGTTATTAAGAAATGTTAGAACATTAGGCATAATTAATTGATCATTGAACATATAAGGCAATGGCACTAATAACTGGACCAAGTCTCACTTGGTGTCTAGCAAGCTCATTATCAACTTTCTCTCTTTCTCTTTTTCCCTTTTTGATGTAATGTCCGTCCACTCCGAGTAAGCTTCCGACCATCGAATTAATTCTACGTGTTCGATCCGATCAAGGGCAAGTCATCTACATCGGGGATGAATAGATTCACAAAGAGTTATAGTCTCGTGACCTGACTCCAAAAGCTTGGATTGAACTAACTCTTGCTTGTGGTTGGCGAGGGCATCCCGCAACCTTAGGTTTCTTTCAGGTCAATCATTCTATTATGGCTTGGCCCACCGCTTGAAGTTTTTATTATCTACTTTCTTTCACCATTAATTAGTCTTTTATTCGAGCAAACGGTACATCTCATGAACATTTTATGAAGTTTTTATCAAGTTCTTGTTAGGTGGTCTTGAGCCTCTGTCACTCTAAAAAGTTAGCTCAAAGGGTGAAGCTTTCATTCACACTTATAAACTAACCATCGGCCCCTTCCATAACCAATATGAGACAACCTTAACAATCTCCCTCTCAAACATTAGGCCTTGGATTGGAGTCGTGACAACCTGTATTTCTATCATGTGATTGTTGGGTCTAGATTTATTGGCAATTTCGGTTTTAATATATTGTGTTGGGTGATCTTGGGCCTCTCTTACTTTAAAAGCTAGCTCAAAGAATGAGGCTTTCTCTCATACTTATAAATTGATCATCATACAACCTCAATAGTTTCTAGTGACGCTCTCATCAAGTTCAGATTTGCTACTATCCTAGTACCACGTTTCAAACTAGCACTAGGTCCTAGTATCGGTTGATGTGTTTACGGGCTTCCTTTTTGTTCATCAATTGTAGTACTTCAACACTAAACCAAATTTGGGATCGCTTATTGTCAATAACTTTGTCAATTAACTTCTCTTAAGTCGGGGCGAAGGCTTTTGTCGATAACTTTCGCACTATGCGTTGTCAAATTTCTCTTACAGTTGACAAGCTTGTAGTTCGTCAATTGTCTAGTTCAATTACGACTTCTGTTTTGACCAAACTTTGTTCATGTCGACGGTACCCACCACTCGTCGATAATGAAGAGGTGGTTATTTTTGGGTGTAAGTCTTAGAAATTCTCAAGACCAGTCAGATTAATAAAATCCATCAAGGTCGCCATACTATCCCACTAAATAAATCAAGATATTTATTGCATTGGTCAATTAAATCTGATGAAAGGATTCGCAGATTAGTAGAAAGGTACACAAATGAAAATTATGATGAAACGCTCGTTCTGGGCACTTGTGGACAGTAAGAATTTATTTATTTCTATCATATAAATTGATGCCATCTTGCGGAATTAACGGGGTGAGTGACCAACTATAGGGGCGAAGTCGAGAATGGACTTAGGATATATTATCCAATAAACTTCTAATCGTCATTTCGCGATTAAATTTATCACATGATTTTTCTCGTGCTGAATTAACAAATACCAACGCGAGAAATATGGTTATTAGATAATGAACCAAATCTCACACTATGCAACATTAGTCAGATTAATAAAATCCATCAAGGTCGCCATACTATCCCACTAAATAAATCAAGATATTTATTGCATTGGTCAATTAAATCTGATGAAAGGATTCGCAGATTAGTAGAAAGGTACACAAATGAAAATTATGATGAAACGCTCGTTCTGGGCACTTGTGGACAGTAAGAATTTATTTATTTCTATCATATAAATTGATGCCATCTTGCGGAATTAACGGGGTGAGTGACCAACTATAGGGGCGAAGTCGAGAATGGACTTAGGATATATTATCCAATAAACTTCTAATCGTCATTTCGCGATTAAATTTATCACATGATTTTTCTCGTGCTGAATTAACAAATACCAACGCGAGAAATATGGTTATTAGATAATGAACCAAATCTCACACTATGTAACATTTACTTACCAACCCAAAAACTTAAACTTATAGGTGAAGGGAGACTACAAGAACGTATAAAATCCATTGTCAAACGAAAGTGGCAGAAGAAATTTGAGTGGGCACACATACGCAAGACATAGGAGTGACTTTGATACTAGTACTACAAACTGTTCTAAAAACTTAAGCATGTAGGTGGAAGGAGACCACCTGAATATAAAGAGAATATAAGACCGGTAGTCAAGCGATGCGAGGCAATATTTCAAGATTGAAGAAGCTCAAGAGCATCTTCTTATAGGACTTCCCTTCGTCCCCAACTTTGGTTTTGAGGCTGGTCCTGACGAGCTCTAGACCGAGCTCGGCCACCGCAGCGCCACTTTCTAGCCCTCCTTCAAGAACAGGAACTTACTACCCGCCAGCCCCACACACAATCACCATATGCTCACCTGACAGAGGGGTCTTGAAGACGCGGGAGCCGTGCTCATTGATCCGGTCCCGGATGAACTCGCCCTGGTTCCTGCTCCGGTTTGGCCCGGAAGAACTTGAGGCTCTTGGGGCCGAGCTTGGTCCGAAGCCGTCGGCGATGGGAGCCCCCACAAGAAGAAGACGCTGACGAGCTTCTTCAATCCTGAGGCGTTGGTGGAGGTTTGGGGCCACCATGGATGAGGTGACCCAGCGCCGTCTCAGGACTCGATGGCAAGGGACGTAAAACGTCGGTATCCCATCTGCATTTCCCGCGTTGGTATATCTCAATTATGTGATAAACTAAAACATAATCACGGTATGACGAATCAGAAAACGACGTAAGGTTCATGGATAACATATTCTTGTCAGGCCTGCTGCACATTATCAGTAGTTAAATAATAGATTTGCGATAATTATGCAAATATAAGCACATGCATGACCACAAATATACTTTGTTATTAAGAAATGTTTAAACTTTTGGCACGGTTAGTTGATCATTCAATATATAAGACCATGGCACTAATAATTCTTTCTTTCTTTCTGTTTTTGCCTTCTCGGTGTTGCAGACGTACGTACATCCCGAGCAGGCTTCCGATTGCCAAGCTAATTCCACATGTTCGATCCGATCAAGGGCAAGTCATCCATATCGATATCAAGAGTTTCGGGAAGAGTTATTGTAACGACCCGGTCCGATGAGGACGGAGAGTGATCGCGGGGGCCAAAGGGTCTGGATAAGGAGCGGCTCCCGACAGACTTCTAGGATGACGAAGGAGGCAGGAATCAACCGAATTGTACACCGAACAGGGGAAGAGCGATTATGTATGTCTATGAAAACTGAAATTAACTCAAGGAGCCACCTTTTGACGTAATGTCAATACTTAGCTTTGGAACTCCAAAGTTAAGTATGTTCAGGTGAGAGCATTTCTAGTGACCTTATAGGAAGGTGCCCATCTGTATGCCAAATGACAAAATCTTTAGGCTTGATATAAGATGGATTAAAATGGACAATACTTCAGCGAATTATTCATGGCGTCATAGTTATAGTCTCGTCACCTAACTCTAGAAAAGCTCGAATTGAGTGTACCAATCAAGCGTGCGACCTTAGGGTTTCTTTTAGGCTGGTCATTTTATTATCGCTTGGTCCACCCCTTACATTTCTTATTGCCGACTTACCTTATCGTTAACCCTTCATTACTAGTAAGTGTCGTATTGATACTTAATAGAGCAAAATGACAATCTCATGACCATTTTAATCACGCGTGCCCTTTGAAATCGCTTTCTTACATGATATATCTTATAGCAATACGCGAGCAACGTGATATGCATGTTTGTGATGCCCCCGTCATTTTGGATCCTAACAAAATGCTTGCGATCAAAATTCTGAATTTCACTCTTATTTCCTGTTGTTCCCTCATTTTTTTTCTTTAGTTTCTTCTGGCATGATATTGATCTTAAAAGGGTCGCCGATTTTGAAGATAAGATGAGCACGATATGATAAATGTTCGCCACTTAAGGATATTCACCCTTGGATATAAGGCATATAACTCACCATTCAATTGAATCCATCAAATAGATACGGCGTTATTCGGCAATACTCTAATTCAAGAGCTCAATTCGAAAAATTCATCAAAACACACACTTTCCCTCAAAACTTTAGAGGGTCTATATAGACTCAACTTGGAACAACCCTCCAATCATAAACTAGTCTTGTCCAATCATAAACAAATCCCAAGACTTTTGACCTTTTCTTTACCAAAACAAGCGTAACAATGAGCTCATAAAACATAAATAAGAACATCGAGTTTGACTCTAGAAATAAAATACATTGCATTGTACCCACCAAGAACATAGAAAAACTAAAAGGCTTGCTATCAGATTTCCCCATCACATTTTTTGTACTTTGAACAGAACTTCCTCCAGAAGACTCCAAATTGTTAGAAAATTGGTTTGACACCTAAGTTTTTCCAACCAGCCGAAAGTCTCTTGAATATACCTGGAGAAAGTAACCTCCAAACTCCAGCAATAAGCGACGCACTAACCTACAAATAATTTTGCATTATTGGTTGGATGAGGCTTAATCTTCTTCATATACAAATTTTTGGTGCAACTGTCATGTCCCATCCTTGCTTCATTTATGTATAGATTATTGCATGACTTAATTTGAGATAATCGGTGGGTTACAGCGTTACACTATGCAGGCCTTCTCACTGTCTCCGGGAAAACTATAATTACGATTGTTTTTTTGCTTTTTCTCTGCATGGTTAATCAACAATTAGAAAGAGCACGCAGCAAGTATAGAGGGATTAATTTTTTAATTACTCTCTTAGTATCATTTTTGCGAAAGAAGTAGAAAGACAATATTGCAAACTTCGCTGCCCTTGACGAATTTAAGAGCGATAATTCGCGACGGTCCATACGGAGAGAAATTATTTGCATATAGAGATGATTGTTAGATGACAAGATAAATGATCACTATGACCAATCTAAGTAGCACCTGGACTGATTTGATGACAGGTCAACCAGTCCTCAAGATCCATCCATGAAACCAAACGGAGAGATTAAACCCTAAGTTTGTCCTTTGAAACTTGGGTTATTTCGACAATGCTCATTAATTTTCAAGAATGTTTGGAGAACTACATGTTTGACAGAATAAGCATAGGGGGGGTGGACGAGACAAGATCGAGTCCAGACCAAGCCTTTTGTTTTGCTTCCTTGTCCATAGGCCTGGACACGAACTTTGAAGACCGGAAGACACCGCAAAATTGTGATAATCTCGAGATTCGGGCACGGATTATACACCAAATGACAAGTGTTTGGCGACAAAAGGCCGAGGATATAGGAAGGGAAAAGTCAAAAGGAAGAGCTTTTTTGGCTATATTCTTTTTTATAAGTGGTTATTTAAAAAGAGAAGGACAGAAACCTCTTTGGCAACAATACCAAATAAAAGAAAATTGACTAGAATAATAAAAGTTGATTTGGATGCTAGAGTGGTAGTAATTACTCCTTCTATAGTGTTGTGGAAACTTCACGGGAGTAATTTTAATATACATGACCGCCCGAGATATATCTTTTTACAAGTGATCTTATTCATTGTTGATTTGACAATTTGTGAGAGACGAGACGATAAATTTATCAAATCAATAATGGATTATACCACTTATTTATAATTTTCTTTACATTGATAGTGTATGCTTCAACTTTCCAAACTTCACATCATTACTAAAAATGGAGAAAAGAAACCAAAATCCCTGGAATAGTTATGCATGGTGTTATGAAGAATTACCACTTTACTTATGGATATTATTGACTTTAACTTCCCGAACATCACATCATTGCTAAAAATAATTATGCATGGTGCTATGAAGACTTACCACTTTAGTTATAGATATTATCGAATCGGTTCTATGGATTTAATGGTAGAGTTATAAATTATTGATCTGTTCTTATTGTGAAGTTTTGTAGAACTCTCTAAAAGTTTTGTGGACTTCTGACCTTTTCTTTCCCAAGACAAGGCTATCGATCCGCACACAAAACATAAATAAGCACATCGAGTCTAACTCTAGAAATAAAATACATTGGCATTGGACCCAACAAGGACATAGAAAAGCTAAAAGGCTCACTATCAAATTCCTGGAAAAATTACTAAAAAACAGTCATGAACCTATTATAATGATGCTAATTTAATACTAAATCTTTTACATTTGTGCTAATTTAGTCCATCTAGCCAAGAAATCGCTGACATAGATGTTGGCCGGTCTACATAGCGCGGCTAGTTCTGACGTGAATAATTTTTAATATTTTTATTTCGAATTTTTTATATTTTATTTTCTCTTTTATTTTTTTCTTTTTCTTTTTTTTCTTCCTTCTTCCTCTGGCTGGCGAGCTGACCCTCGTAATTGGAATTACAATTGATTTTTCTTTTTCTCTACATGGTTAATTAGCAAATAGAAAGAGTATGCAGCAAGTATAGAGGGTAAAAATTTAGTACCCTCTCAGTATCATTTTTTTTGTAAAAAAAGTAGAAAGACTAATTTGCAAACTCTGTGTCCCTTGTCGAATTTAAGAGTGATAATTTACGACGGCCAAAGAAGAAACAGGGGATAATTTTCATTATTGCCTACTACAGTCCATACACACAGAAATTATCTGCATATAGAGATGATTTTCAGATGATAAGATGGATGGATAGATGATTACTGTGAGTATTGACACCGGAGTAATCTAAATGGCACCTGGACTGATTTGGATGCCATCTAATGTCCACGGTGAAAATGTAAAAAGATTGGGAAGATGGCAGGTGAACCAGTCCTCAAGATCCACGAAACCGAACGGAGATATTAAATGCTAAGTTTGTCCCTTGCAACTTAGATTACTTCAACAATGCTCGTTAATTTTCAAAAGTGCAAAAAATAATTATTTTCCCAAAGGAATGCATAGTTTTTTTTTTTTTGAGGAAATGGGTTTCAATAGCACTTGCAGAAGTAGTGCATGTGCTAATTTTGAGGAAATGGGTTCAGGATCTCTAGCAGCATGTAGGGCTATGGTCAAGTATTCACGGCTTAGACTAAATATTTTCTATCGGATGTGAGATCATTATGATAATACTCACAAAATAGAGCTGCTTCAACTACCGATCCACTCTCTTTCTTTCTACCAAAAGGGAACACCAAATCACACTTAGTTACCTTTTCTGTTTGTATTTTGACTTGAGAAGGATAAACTTTGACATTTATACCACATAACGATGATAATGTGCTATTTCAAATTTAAATATAATCTCGTTCATGGCACATGTGCATTTATTCTCTCGTCTATAGGGGGTAAAGATCACTCGAACCTAATGCTCAATCAGTTAGTGACACCATGTTGGCAACACGTCACATGATACGAGCTTTTTATGTTTGGATTAATACCATGAAAAACCTTAAACCAATACACCTGTAATAACTCTCTGTGAGTTTCTATTAAATTTTATTGTCAAATTGCTAAGTTTGATGACACGTGACAGATAATTGGTATACTAGTTTAGGATTTTACTCTTCGTTTGTCCCAAACATACCAGTTTGTGATTTTTTGTGATATTAATCAAATATATCGGAAACTAACAGAGGGTAGATTTGTCATATATGTATCAGTTTGGGGTTTTTTATGGTAAAAAAATTAATTTGGGATAAATTTATCATAAGTATATAAATTTGGGGTTTTTTGGGTCAAAAAATTAGTTTTGGATAAATTTATCACAAGTATACCAATTGAAATTTTTCGTGATATTAATCCTTTATATTTAAATAGTTTTAGAATATCCTACTAAAATCATTAGATGGAGCGAGACTACATCGTAAAAGACACATTAAAACCACATATCTAATGTACTTAAGCAATGTGGAATTACACTTAGCCCTCTTTTGGACGCGTAAGACGCCCCTTTAGGTGGGGGTAGACTATGTTTTTATCAGGCACATCATGATCGTGCATTTAAGTGATGTGAGATTACACTTAACGAAAAAAATCAAATCAACGAGACAAGAACCCCTATCAAACACTTGGTGGGTCTTTGGCAAAAGCGAGATAACGCCATCCTAATTGCAAACTTAATTTATTAGAGAAAATTATTGAAAAAGTCATAAATTTATTACATTTTTACTAATTCAGTCATAAATTTTTTAATCGAGTCCTAAACTTTTTTACGTTTTGCCAATTGACTCAATCTGTCCAATTTTGGCCAAAAATTGCTAACATGGACGTCGATCATGTGCCTCGTAGGACAGTCGGCATTGACGTGAATAAATTTTAATATTTTTTCAATTTTTTTATTTTCTTTTTCCTTATTTTATTTTATTTTTTCTTTTCTTTCTTCCTTTCTTCCTCTTCCAGTTGATTGTCGGGTGTCAGCGACTAGCCAGAGGTGAGGGCCGGCGACCTTGGGTGAGCCTCGCTTGCCCTTGGTGACTCCGACCTCACCCAGCCGCTGAGCCATGGTGAGGCCGAGCCTAGGTTGAGCCTTGCCGTGGCTGGGTGAGGCTCGACCTCGCCAGATTTGGCGAGGCTTACCCTCACTGGCGACTGACGAGGTCGAGCCTCAACCTCCCAAACAAGAAAACAATAATAATGGTCAGCAATGTTTCATAGAGCTCTCTCTCTCTCTCTCTCTCTCTCTCTCTCTCTCTCTCTCTCTCTCTCTCTCTCTCTCTCTCTCTCTCTCTCTCTCTCAGCGATCAAAGCGGGGTGAATCAGAGGAATCCGTTGATGGCGGATACGTTTTTGCAAGGATTGCAGCAAGTAGAGGGAGGTGGTGTTTGACCACGGGGCAAGGGACACCATTTGCTTGCTCTGAATGCGGCCTCGTCCTTGAGGCTCACTCCATCGATGAAATGTACGAGTGGCAGACCTTCACCAACGAGTCCAACCACAATGATCCCGTCAGCGTTGGTGGGCGAGGCTCGTCTTCGCTATTGGTCGGCGGGGGCGAGCTTCGCCAGAGGCCGGCCGTCGCCTCCGGTCGAAGCCCCGACGACCGGCTAGAGGAGGAAGAAGGGAAGGAAAGAAAAGAAAGATAAAAAAAAGAAAAAGAAAAAAGAAATAAAAATTTGAAAAAAATATTAAAAATTATTCATTTCAGGGTCGGCCGCTCTATATAAGACAATTGGTTTAGGCTAAAATTGGCCGGGTGAACTTAATTGGCAAATCATAACAATGTTTTAGATTCAATTGGCAAAATTAAAAGATTTATGACTGAATTAGCAAAAGTATAATTTAGTCGGACTTTTTAGGCAATTTTCCCTAATTTATTATGTAAGTCAATGGGTGCCAATAAATAATCATGTAATTAAAATTAAATGGAAGATCGATCTTGAAGTTGGCCACTAGCTATCTAATGGGTAAGTAGGTGGATACAATTAATTAAAATTAATTAAGAAAAATTGATTAAATTAAGGGCATAAATAAGCACGGCTCTCAATTTCTACATTTCTTAAGTGGCATGACAGCCCACGGCCCCATGCGCAATTAGCTGTACCTCCTTCTCATGATCTTTTGACCGTAGAGATGCGTGTTTAAATCAAACTCGAAATTTGAGTAACTTAAATTTAATATACCATTATTGTCAAAATCTATGCTCTAGATGTGAACAATTATTTAAAAAGATAAATAATAATAATAATTTGGCCAACGAAAGTGAAAAAGTCGTACTACGTTCCTCGATCCGTCGTTGCTGTTACCAGTATTAATGCTATTATTTCTAGTGTCACTATAGAGATTAATTAAGAGATTTTCAAAAGTTATCAAATCAAGGATGGATTAGACTGCTTATCTAAATTTTTCTTTACATTAACGGTACATGCTTTAATTTTCCGAACTTGATATCATTACTGAAAATGGAGAAAAGAAACCGAAATCCCTAGAATAATTATGCATGATGTTATGAAGAATTTGCCACTTTAGATATGGAGCTTATTGATCAGTTATATGCATTTAATGGTAGAGTTATATAATATCAATCTATTTATTACGTGAAGTTTTGTAGAACTCTCTAAAAGTTTAAGTCAGTAAATAAATATGTGATTTAATTTTAACTAGTATAACATTTTCGCTTTCGCATAGGTTGGACTTTGCGCAAAAATTGAAGTGTTGAAATATAAATAATTGGGTTGCAAGTAATGGGAGATCTAGAAATAGTTGCTCTGTTAATACTTATCTGGTAAATGTAGCAGAAACCTGATAACTCTATTTGTGGAGATAATCAATAGAGAGCTTAAATTCGAGCACATATAGATATCTAATCGAATTATATCTTCACTTAAAAACTTAAGACCATGACTAAAGAGCCAATTAGCATATCTTAACCGCTTGAAACCACATAGTTCTCTGATGTAGGTGTTAGAGATATATTTAGGAGATTCTACAGATGACTCTTGATTCCACATGTCTTCCTTGTTTATGCATATCTCTCAAAATTGTGTATTATCTTCATTTCCATATGCATATCCTTGATCAATCTAGATTGATTGTAATTCATATTATAGCATATTACTTTAAAATTTTATCTTGCAAATAGGTTTGTATACTATTCCTATAGGATATCCAAAGATTACACATTATACTCTTCCGCATTATTTTTATTTTGATATTAGAGCTATTGTTGTTTGAGGAAGCACCCATTGAGTCCTTTATACGATGGTCATAGCAACGCTGGGTCAATCAAACCTATTTACACCAAAAAATGGCCAACTTGTCAACATGGGAAATACATGACAAAGGCATGAATTACACGTTCCATCATTGACGATTGTAGAAAGTAATATCCATTTAGATCATCGATGATGGTTCAATCATAGTCGATGAGTGTTTGTACCAAAGATCATCAAGGGACACATGGTAGAGGCATGAGGCAGCATGGAAACACATATCATCAAGGGACACATGGCAAAGGCATGAGGCAACGTGGAAGCAAATATCATCAAGTTGCTAACATAAGGGACACATGTCTCTGACATGTGTCATGTGTATATATTTACACCCAAAGATGACCAATTTTTGGGTATTATCGACAAGATTGGGAAAATGAGCAGAAATTTCACTTATGCGCTAGTTAGGAAAAATGGTCATAACTTGTCGAGACAGATCGGATTGACCTAATTCCAAAATTAAAACAACGAAGACTCCTGGATCTATAACTTTTATGTTTTAAGTTTTCTTAGAAAATCACTATATAATTGTCGACGTTAAAAGGAAGTCGACGGTCGTGATTGGTCAGGATGCGGAAATTGATAGACACTTCAATGAAGAATTGCCAATTTGAAGGAATTGACAAAAAGTAAAGTCGACAATATACAATTATCGAAGAAGTAACTATCAACATAGCAGGGTCGAAGCAATTGCCAACGTAGTGGAGTCGAATAAACCGTCAATGTAATAGACTCAACGCAACTATTGAAAACCACTAAGGAGCATACATGTATATTTTGAGGGAACAATTATTTGAAAGCATGATCATGAGACAGTTATCACTTGTAGACAAGATCGCGGGACAGTTATCTTGAAAGCAGGATCATGACATCACACGAACATAAAGACAAGATTTTCGGAATGAAAGAACATGGGTACAACCGTTGGAAACCGCTAAGGAACAGTTACCATACAACCATTATAAATATCACAGGCCATCTATTGGAGATGGGCCCCGTCGGACAAATCAAACAACATGTTATCTTTCAATTATTTTTATTTTCTTGCACCGCACTTTACTTTTATTTATATATAACTTTTCGATTCGTGTCGTCAATTAAATTTCGACATATATCCTTATCCCGGGTGTTGCGTCGTCGATTAAATTCCGGTGTTACATCTTTGTGTATGTGTGTGACCGTATTTTTAAGTTTTGTTGTCTATTAAATTCCGGCACGGTTTGTACGTATAGTCCGGTTCGAAGTTCGAAATAAAAGTTCGCAGTAATTTCTTGTCCGCTTGGATATTTCCTATTCGGAGTTACCACGGAACCCAGTTCCCTCTCATTAAAAGTCGAAGAACGACGTTCTGTGAATTATATTTCGTGGGAACACTTTCCGACGAAACATAATTCCGTGTTCCTAATTGGCCTGTTTCGAAAAATAAACAATAACATCATAATTGCCCCTCCCAGACGGACCAGATCCTTAAAAATTTTGTTGCAATCCACCGCCGCACCAGCCCTCACTGACCATCGCTCCTCGGATCCATGCGCCGCACACGCTAGAAGGTGCTGCACGCGTATTACTTACGTCATCCACACGTCAGCGAGCCGTCCAGTCAGCTGCCGCATCATCCTGCCATGTCAGCTCGCCACATCAACCTGCCATGCCGGCCTACCACATCACCTGCTATGTGAGCCTGCCACGTAAGGGTTAGTGTCACCTGCAGACTGAACCGGCTCAGCCTTTGCAGACCGAACCGGCTCAGTTGCAGACCGAACCGATCCTCTCGATTTTAAGTACAGTTTGACCACTGTCCGACCTATTCTTGGACATGTCGGAGCGGCTTTCAAGGTTTTTCGATGTGGTAAGTCCATTTTTGGCCTTATTATCTCCATAGTTGTCTTCCATAGCTCTAGTTTCTTCATATTATTTATCCATTCCACTGTTTTTGCCCATGAAGTACAAATAATAGATAAACTGGATGTTTCACTACCCATTCAAACCATTTTGAATGGTTCAAAGTATATTTTATGTGCCCAAGAAATATCAAGTTTTTGAGGGTACGTAGACTTTGGCATTATGTCATTGGCGATATTCGTGCACCTTCTAAGATTATTGAAGAAAGTGGAGATAAATTTGTTGAGCATTTAGAGGAGTGGAATAGCAAGAATCATTTGTTGAAATATGACTATGGGATTTATATTCTCTTTATATACATGTGGTCTCCATATATTTATAACTTAAATTTTTGGGTTGAATTTCCTAACATGTATGATTCTCGCTTTCAAACTATCAATTGTAATTTGATGAATAATTCCACGTACCATAACTTACCCATATATCAAAAAGATATTGCTTTTGTCAAAGAGGGATATATACAAATACACATGCAACAACAACGATAATAGTGGTAATAATTATTGCCATAATTTCTACGTTGATCGATTTAAATCTCTATTTTTTTTCTAAGGATAGTATGTCCTTAGTAAGGCTATTCATTCGTAACTACTGGGGGGAACTAGTCAATTTTTTTCCGTGAACAAGTGAACAAGATAGGAAACCCTATAATATTCTACATAGAGAAAATCAACCGAGCTCGACAACAGCAGGAGCAATATAAATCCACACGTTCGCTCCCCATCCCTCCCACCAATTGAGTTCACAACCCAAAAGGATAAAACGCAGAAAAGATCATTCCAGCGGGGACGCAGAAACAGCGGAAAAACCTCCATCGCCACCGGCAATGTTCAGCTTCAACGAATCGCCGCTACTCTCCTTCATGTTGAGACTACAGGAAAGTTGAAGATGCTGAAAGCTGAAGATAAGCTAAAAGGCCGAAGATCTCGACAACAAACTGAGTCCTTTACTTCCTACGGTTATTTTCTGTTTCTGCATAACTGATTCTGTTTTTTGTAAAGCTAAGAGAAAACAGAGTAGTTAACACTCTGTTAGTCCAAGTTGTACAGATTTGGTTATACAGTTAGTTTAGTTGTTCAGTTGTATTTTCTGGTATATGAGCTGTAAACTTGAGAGTTAGTTGATAACGGTATGTACTATATAAACAGTATCATATACAAGAGAGAGGGTGAAGCTCTCAGATGAAGTTCATACTTTTCAACATAGATCACATTTTCTTCCTTCTTTTCTCTCTGTTCTTCTTCTATATCTGTTCGTAAGCCTTCACAGAAGTGCTCTGTTTTTCTTTCCTCTCTGTTTCTTCTCTCATTGTTCTTCTTCTATTTTCTGTTCGTGAGTTTCTACATGGTATCAGAGCTATCTCTGAGAGTAAATCCATGAGTTCTGATCTCATTCTATGAAAACACAACAATGGCAGCAAGAACACCGAGATATCCTTTTCCTATTCATGTCAATATTGCTAACTTTGTTACAATCAAGCTTGCTGAAGACAACTTTCTTCTTTGGCAAGCTCAGTTTTATAGATTTCTTCGCAGTCAAGAGTTATTTGGCTTCGTCAATGGAGAGATTCCATCACCTTCTCAGACAATGCAAGTTGCAGTTGACGGGAGAGATACAGAAGTAGTCAATCTTGATTATGCTGATTGGGTGAAAACTGATCAACTGGTGTCTTCATGGATCAGTGGTTCAGTTTCTGAGAATATCCTGGGGCTAATCATCAGTCTAGAAACATCCTTTGAGGTATGGCAGACTTTACTGAATCGATTTACACAAAAATCAGTAGCTAGGGAGTTTGAATTGAGGGGGAAACTGCAGGCATGTCAGAAACGAAATAGACAATTATCTGATTATCTTAGAGAGTTCAAACTGATTTGCGATCAGTTAAATGCAATAGGAAAACCTGTGGATGAAATAACTAAGGTTTTTGGCATCTTGGAAGGACTAGGATCTGAGTATGAAAACTTCAAAACAACCATGTATTGTTTGAAACCTCAACCTGATTATGATGAGGTGATATCACAACTAGAAAGATTTGAAACAAGACTACAGAACTATTCCTCGAATCAGTTTAATCCTAACTTGGCATATTATGGAGAAAGAAATGCAGCGATGGAATCGAAGATAGTAACTAGCAAAGAATTGAATCAGCCTAATCTGGTTTTTATGGGACAGAGAGGTGGATTCAGGGGAGGACGTAACTATGGCAGAGGTCGTTTCTCTGACAATCGAGGTCGTGGTTATAGCTATCAAGGAAGAAATCAGAATTATAGACCATTTAATCTGAAACCATGATCAAGAGGTTCAGCATTTTAAACCACAGGCTAACAGCTATAGTGCAAGTTCTGGTTTTCGACCACATGCTGATTCATCACAGAGGTATCAAGAGACTAAAACTTATCCCACTCAAAACTCAGCAACTTATAAGAATTTGCAGGTTGAGAAAGCGACAGATGGAGTTCGTATAGCATGTCAAATCTGTAAACGACCGGGACATGATGCACTTCGATGCTGGTATAGGTTTGATAACTTTTATCAAGACGAAGCTATTCCTCAAGCTCTAGCAGCAATGCATCTTGAGGATCCTACAGGCAGTGAATGGTATCCTGACACAGGGGCCACAGCTCACATCACTGCCAATCCTGGTATAATTCATAACCTTTCAAAGTATACTGGACATGATACTGTCATGATAGGAAATGGAACACGTATTCCTATTACTTACACTGGTAATGCATACTTACATTCTGAGCTTGATGTATTACCATTAAATGATGTACTGGTGGTTCCTGAAATCAAGAAGAATCTTCTTTCAGTTTCGAAATTGACTGATGATTTTCCCTGCTCTTTTGTGTTTGACAAAAATGGTGTTTATGTTAAGGACAATCGAACCAACACCACAGTGATGCTCAGGAGGAAAGTTGGGGGGCTCTACCGAGTGGATCCGCAGGAAACTAAGGCTCTACTTACACAGAGACATAAAGCAGTCGACGAAGAAATATGGCATCAACGACTTGCTCATAGCAACTTACAGATCTTGAAGCATCTTCAACAACAGCAGAGGATCTGCTGCAATAAGAAAGCATCATCTGTGTGTGGTAGTTGTCAACTTGTTAAAAGTACTTCACTATCTTTTCCTTTTTCTGATTCTGCAACTGCATTTCCTCTAGAAAGGGTTCATTGTGATATCTGGGGTCCATCACCAGTACTTTCACTTCAAGGATTCAGATTTTATGTCATCTTTGTTGACAATTTTTCTCGCTATAGTTGGCTTTATCCAATGAAGCTAAAGTCAGACTTCTATGACATTTTTATCATGTTTCAGAAGTATGTAGAAAACCAGCTTAATCATAAAATCAAAGTTTTTCAATGTGATGGGGCAGGTGAATTCACTAGCACTAGATTTCAACATCACCTGGCAACTTGTGGTATTAAACAGTACTTATCTTGCCCCTATACCCCTGAACAGAATGGGATTTCCAAGAGGAAACATCGTCATGTGGTTGAATTGGGCCTGACTATGCTCTATCATGCTAGAACCCCATTACAATATTGGGTTGATTCATTTTTAACTGCCAATTACATCATCAACCTACTTCCAACTCCCAAGTTACAGATGGACTCACCTCACAGCAGGTTGTTTAAACAAGTACCGAGCTATGATCATCTTAGGGTCTTTGGCTGTGCTTGTTATCCCTGTCTCAGACCATATGCACAACATAAATTTGATCCCCGTTCTCTTACATGTGTTTTTCTGGGTTATAGTGAGCGTCATAAGGGGTATCGCTGTTTGGTTCCTACTGATGGCAAAATATATGTAAGTCAACATGTGAAGTTTGATGAAAGTTTCTTTCCTTTTACAAAGAAACTGAATAGAGACTATCCTCACTACACCTCTCTGTATCGAAAATGGGTTGATGAGGTCGATTTTCTGGACTCTAACAAGCTGAGTCCCATACGACACTCTCCTATCTGTACCATTGGTCATTTACAGGAAACTGGAGTTCTGGAGGTTGGCCAAATTCGTGTCCCATACATCACAGAACAGTGCCAAAATATGCCTTTGTCATCCTCACAACCTTCTACTGATCTTGAGGTCTCAGGATGTGCTGCTTCAGATAATGCAGTACCAAGCATTACTATTGCTGATCAAGATCATTCACATTCTTTTTCCCATCATCCTATGCAAACTCGACTCAGGTCTGGTATAGCTAAACCAAATCCTCGATATGCTTGCCTAGCTGAATACAATGTTCCTGCTGAGCCGAAATCACTTAAATCAGCTCTAGCTCATAAGGGCTGGACTCAGGCCATGCATGAGGAAATGGATGCTCTGCATATGAATCAAACTTGGATATTAGTTCCAAGAACAGCTCAGATGAATATTATAGGTTGTAAGTGGGTGTTTAAAACAAAGTTAGCATCGGATGGAAGTCTTGACAGGCTGAAGGCTCGTCTGGTTGCTAAAGGGTTTCACCAAGAAGAAGGAGTAGATTTCTTTGAAACCTTCAGCCCAGTAGTAAAACAAGCCACACTCCGTATTGTCTTGTCAGTGGCTATGGTAAAGAACTGGACTATTCGTCAACTAGATGTCAAAAATGCCTTTTTACATGGCACGCTCACTGAATCTGTATATATGGAACAACCTCCTGGCTTTATTCATCCTACTTTGCCTCATCATGTTTGTTTACTCAAGAAGTCGTTGTATGGTCTTCGACAAGCTCCACGTGCATGGTTTGAGAAGTTCAGTGACTTTCTTCTTGACTTTGGTTTTTTTGCAGCATCACAGACCCTTCTCTCTTTGTGTTTCATCGTGGCACTGACACAATCTTGCTGCTTCTCTATGTTGATGATATTGTGTTGACTAGTAACTCACATCAGTTGCTTGATGATTTTATAAAATCTCTGAGCATTTCTTTTCACATGAAAGATCTGGGCTCACTTCATTATTTTCTGGGGATAGAAGCCAAACGCACTTCAGTTGATCTTTTTCTCTGCCAAACTAAGTATGCTATTGATCTTCTTACTAGAGCACACATGCAAGACTGCAAACCGATAGCCACTCCACTATCTATAAGACCTCTACACACAACAGATGATGAGGTTTATCTTGCTAACCCATTTGAATACAGAAGCTTAGTTGGTGGACTTCAGTATCTTACTATAACACGCCCAGATCTTGCTTATGCTACTAATCTTTTATGTCAGAAAATGCAGCGACCAACCATTGCTGATTTTCATAAACTGAAGCGAGTTCTTCGATATGTTAAGGGTACTGTGAATCTGGGAATCTTCCTACACTCTCAAAGTTCTATGACTTTATATGGCTTCTCCGATGCTGATTGGGCTGGCTGTCTTGATACCCGACGGTCCACCACTGGTTTTTGTACTTATCTTGGTTCCAATCTCATCTCATGGTCCGCTAAGAAACAGTCAACTGTCTCTCGTTCATCTACTGAAGCAGAATATCGCGCTCTTGCATCTGCTACAGCTGATCTTACATGGATTAGTTTTGTTCTGCGTGATATTGGCATCTCTCTTCATTCTCCTACAACTTTGTTTTGTGATAACCGATCTGCCATCTCTCTTACTATCAATCCTGTCTTACATGCTCGAACTAAACATATTGAAATTGACTTCCATTTCGTTAGAGAAAAGGTCTCCTTGGGATCCTTACAAGTTCAGTACGTCCCTAGTCATCGTCAACTTGCTGACATTTTTACCAAGGCATTACCGCGACTTAATCATTTCACTCTCAGAACCAAACTGGGCTTGGGTTTCAAACCTGCACCCAGTTTGCGGGGGGATGTTGAGACTACAGGAAAGTTGAAGATGCTGAAAGCTGAAGTTGAAGATGCTGAAAGCTGAAGATAAGCTAAAAGGCTGAAGATCTCGACAACAAACTGAGTCCTTTACTTCCTACGGTTATTTTCTGTTTCTGCATAACTGATTCTGTTTTTTGTAAAGCTAAGAGAAAACAGAGTAGTTAACACTCTGTTAGTCCAAGTTGTACAGATTTGGTTATACAGTTAGTTTAGTTGTTCAGTTGTATTTTCTGGTATATGAGCTGTAAACTTGAGAGTTAGTTGATAACGGTATGTACTATATAAACAGTATCATATACAAGAGAGAGGGTGAAGCTCTCAGATGAAGTTCATACTTTTCAACATAGATCACATTTTCTTCCTTCTTTTCTCTCTGTTCTTCTTCTATATCTGTTCGTAAGCCTTCACAGAAGTGCTCTGTTTTTCTTTCCTCTCTGTTTCTTCTCTCATTGTTCTTCTTCTATTTTCTGTTCGTGAGTTTCTACACTTCACAACCTCGCTGACCTCAATCACACTCGTCCTCTTCATCTCCTTCCTCACCCTCAAATGCCTCCGCCCCCTCTTCTCCGCCGCCGCCACCACTAACCTTCGCCTCCCGCCGTCACCGCGCAAGCTCCCGATCATCGGGAACCTCCACCAGCTCGGCAATTACCCTCACCGCTCGCTTCAAGCCCTGTCGAGACGCTACGGCCCCTTGATGCTCCTCCACTTCGGGAGCGCGCCCGTCCTGGTCGTCTCCTCCGCCGACTGTGCGCGTGACATTATGAAGGCCCACGACCTCATTTTCTCCGACCGACCCAGGTATGGCCTTAGCCTGTCAAATCATCTTCATGCGTCTCAATTCTCTATTAGACTTATCTTCTCTTGCATTTTTTGATTGGAGAAGGTCTCGGTTGGTTCATTACAGATATGGGGTTAACCACGTGTCAACTCGTGCCATCACAAAACATTACAGTTTTTATTTAACATGTCGAATGCTTCATTTAAACTGATCTTGTGCCGATTCATGTCATTTCTTCGACTCAGGTCAAAACTTTCGGAGAGGCTTCTGTACCACCGCAAGGACATGTCGCTGGCGCCGTACGGCGAGTACTGGAGGCAAATGAGGAGCATCTGCATGCTCCAGCTGCTCAGCAACAAGAGGGTCCACTCGTTTCGGACGGTCCGAGAAGAAGAGATCTCTTTGTTGATGGGCAAGATCGAGCAGCGTCGGTCAGTGGACCTGAGCAACATGTTCGCGGCGCTGACGAATGACATCATATGCCGGGTGGCTCTGGGGAGGAAGTACAGCGACGGCAAGCAGGGCAACAAGTTCAAGGGACTGTTGACGGATCTGACGGGGTTGCTGGGCATTTTCAACGTTGGGGACTTCATTCCGAGCCTCGGGTGGATCAACAAGGTGAGTGGTTTAGAAGCGAAAGTGGAGCGTGTCGCGAGGGTGTTCGACGAGTTCCTCCAGGAGGTGGTGGAGGAGCACCGGAGGAAGATGGAGGACAAGAGCATCGGCCGCCACGGAGGTGAAGATAGGAGAGACTTTGTGGACGTTTTGGTGGAGATTGAGAAGGACAAGACTGCTGGTTTTGCTCTCGGTGCCGATAGCATCAAAGCACTCATCTTGGTAAGCTCTCTCTCTCTCTCTCTCTCTCTCTCTCTCTCTCTCTCTCTCTCTCTCTTTTCTCCACCAACCATCCCATACACTCGAATTTTTCTTTCCGGGCAACATTGTCCGCCGACTCTAATTGAAGGAAAATTTCCTAGATGAATTATCAATAAAAACATTGTACCCATAAATCATCAGATCATATCAGAAAATTCTCCATAATCAGGAGACAAAAGCAATCTAACTCTTTCCATGCCCTCCAAGATAGGTCCGATAACGGAGTTGATGGACTTATTAATATATAGGGTTAATACCACGAAAAATCTTGAATTGGTACACTTATGACAGATTTACCCCAAATTATTTTTTTGATCATAATAAACCTCAAAATGGTATATCTATGATAATTTTACCCCGAACTATTTTTTTGACCACCAAAAACCCTAAACTGGTACACTTGTGAAAATTTTACCCCGAACTAATTTTTTAATATTATTTTTTATTTTTTTCGAATTTTTTAAGTTTTTCTTATCTTTTCTTTTTCCTTTCCTTTTCTTTTTTTTTTCTTCATCTTTAACCTTTGGCCGGCGAGGTCGGCCCCGCCGGTCGATGGCGAGGTCGACTTGGCCGTTGCTGGGCGAGGCCGACCTCATCGGCAACTGGCGAGGTCGACCTTGCCCACCCCTGGCAAGGTTCAACCACGCCAGTTGCCGGCAAGGGGTCGTCCTCGCCGTTGCTGGCGAGGTTCGACCTCACTGCAACTGGCAAGGTTAGCCTTGCCCAGAAGCAGCGAGGTCGGACCTCGCCAGCGGCCGGTGGGGTCGACCTCGCTGGCCCTCGCCTTCGGCTGGTTGCCGGACCGGCGACTGGCCAGGGGTTGAAGATGAAGAAAAAAAAGAAAAGGAAAGGAAAAAGAAAAGAAAAAAAACTAAAAAAATTCTTAAAAATAAAAAAAATATTAAAAAAATTAGTTCGGGGTAAAATTGTTACAGGTGTACCAGTTTGGGATTTTTGGTGGTCAAAAAAATAGTTCGGGGTAAAATTGTCACAGATGTACCAGTTTAGAGTTTTTTATGGTAAAAAAAATAGTTTGGGATAAATCTGTCACAAATGTACTAGTTTAGGGTTTTTCGTGATATTAACCCTATATATATTAAGTTTTCTGGAAACATATGAGCCATAATTGAGTGAATTGATAAGTATGATTAGCTGTCCATGATGATTGATTGTTGTCTAGCATATTCTTTTTTAATGTTAACCTTCCATTTATTCACTTTCTTCGTCTTCTCACTTCATCTCCACTAATTCATTCCTTCATTAACTTTTGTGCTTGTACAGGACATATTTGCCGGTGGAACTGATACAACGTACACAGTCCTGGAGTGGGCAATGACCGAGCTCTTAAGGAACCCTAGAGCCATGAACATTCTCCAAACCGAGGTCCGCGAAATCGCCAATGGCAAGCCGAAAATTACCGATGAGGACTTGGAGCAAATGCATTACCTGCGAGCAGTCCTGAAAGAGACTCTCCGCCTGCACCCTCCGATCCCGCTCCTCATCCCACGACTGTCGACCCAGGACGTCAAAATCCGAGGCTATGACATCGCGGAGGGGACTACAGTGATTATTAACGGATGGACCATCGGTAGGGACTCCAGCACATGGGACAAACCGGACGAGTTCAAGCCTGAGAGATTCTTTAACAGCTCAGCGGACTACAAGGGACAGGATTTCGAGCTGATTCCTTTCGGTGCCGGGAGGAGGGGTTGCCCCGGGATATCATTCGCGATGGCGACGAACGAACTTGTCTTGGCAAATCTGGCGAACAAGTTCGATTGGGCACCGCCCGAGGGTCTGAAACCGGAGGATTTGGACATGACGGAGTGCACTGGTCTTACCATCCATAGGAAAGTTCATCTCCATGCTGTTGCCACTCCATTCCCGAATTAAGGTTGAAATAGGCTGTGAACATGACGAGTGTGTGATTATGTTTGTATCGTACTTTTAGACTCCGTAAGTTTTATGAAAAATGAAAAATTTGAAAAAACATTTTCCTAAAATTTCGTTTGTTTTGCACCCTTATGTAGTGAAGTACAAGAAGTAATTGAGATTGTATTTGTACCATGGATAACATCATCCTTCGGAATGGTAAAAAAATTAAGTTTTCTCGCCTCTTGTGAGGAGATTATTCATCCATTAATCGCTTTTTAACATAGAGAACTTCTTAATAATTAAACGGCGTTATGACGATAAGAACCATAATCATTTTTTTATATGTCTGCCTAGTGCCTATAAAAAAAGGTTCTGACTAAACTTGTTTTCATAAAGCTAATCGCACATCATTATATGGTGATACATTAGGCTCTACTTAAGAAAATGTGGAGGCGATTAATTTTTTTGTGTCCGATTGATTCTTTCTAACAATGACCGTATATGATACTCATTGTGTTTTTTAAGTATGTACGTATTCTATTGCTCCATGCCCCAAAATTCAGATTTTTTTTTGGGTCGATAAATTTCAATAAATACGTATTGTTGTGGTGTGATTTATACTCCCATCGATAGGAAAGCATGGGATTCCGCTCTCCGGTGAGCGGGCGGGGTCTGGGGAGGCCACCCTGTCTACCACGGTGATGCCAAAAAGATTTTATAATTTGGGTCGGTATTTTATTGATAGTTTGGGCTTAGATCCATAAATAGATACTGAGTATATATAATATATTTCTCTTGTAATTAGGTAATGTAATAGAGAGATGGGAAGTGCTAAATATAGTGGAATTCTCTGTTATACGTAGGTCTAGTTTAAGAGTGAATTAGGATAAAACTTTGTTCTCAATTTCTTATCCTCGCCTTTATTCTCTATTTCATAACATTTGGGCAACTAATTCTAACATCTGTTTGTTGAAAGCGCGCAACAGAAGCCCGATACCTTCACCTGGAGAGATTACCGAGAGAGAGTCAAAGCCCGAGCCCGTTAACATATTCAATTCAACCCACCTTTACTCAAAACTTAAGCCAATGAGTTATGAGGCATATCTCTATCAATGTCCAACTTCATCCCGATATCTTTCTCCATATTGAACTATGAAGTTTGCCATCGGGCCCCTGTTGCTACACCACAACAATTAACTATTGGCTTTGATACCATTTGTTGGGAGTGTGCAGAAGAAGTCTAATACCTTCACCCAATGAGATCACCAAGAGGAAGCTCAAAGCCGAGCCCATCAACATATTTAGTTGGACCCAGTTTTATTCAAAAGCTTAGGAAAATGAGTTATGACCAACTATGATATATTAATTGTTTCCCACCACTCCAATTATCTAATGTGAGACTTCTCTAGCACGACTTACACGTGCATTTCAACATTTGTAATAGTTAAAAACTATTAGGTTAAAGGACTTTTTGTCCAGGTCAACTTGTCAGGAATCTACTGGTTTTTTTTTTAATAAATAACCAACCTTTTTTTAAGTTTGCAAATCACCAATTTTGTACGAACTTACCAATTTTTTTAATTTACTATATCTTGATTACGAACACTCATTTGAAATAGTTACCTACATTTATTTGATTTTTTTTTCATTTTACCAACTTTTCTATTAAGTTAGTTAGTCGGGAAAAAAGAGTTTGCAAGTCATTGAAATGAAGGCTGGCAAGGCGTTGGTGAGAAAGGAAATAGAAGTTGATAAAATATAGGAATTTGTTTTTGTGAGGGATAATAGAAGTTAATTTTAAAAAAAGCCAAATAAATATTGGTGATTAATTCAAATAAGAGTTAATAACGCACAACCAGTTGATAATTTAATCTTAAAAAAATTTGGTAAGTAAGAAAAATAAAAGTGGAAACTCGATAATACAGTAGATAAATTAAAATAATAAATATATGTTTGTGGGCAACTTAATTGAGAGTTGACAATTGGTAACATAATTGGACAAAAGTTAATAAGTCACACAAAAAAGTTGATAATATTAACAATAGTTGATGAATTTAAAATGATGGTTAAAAATGTAAATGAAAATTGATAAAAGATAAAAGAATTTTTTTTGTCAGAGATTATAAAACTATCTAATAACTTAAAAAATAAATGTTGGTAACTTAAAAAACGAATAAATATTGGTAAAACTCATATAAATATTAATAATGCAAATCTAATTGGTAAATTAATAGGACAAATGTTGGCAATCATTTTAATTAAGGTTGGTAATTTTGAAAAAAAAGTTGGTAGATTTAATCTATTTCATACTTGAGCTAACTTTTACATCAACATCATCTCTTTCATCGATCATGTTAGAGACATATCATTCACATAAATATCAATTGACTTTTGAGAAAATTATATACGTACAATTCATAAGATGACTGCTAAAGAATTCTGTAATAGTTACAAGCTATTACAAGAGCTGAAGTTTCTTGTAACTTCCAAGTATTAATGGGCTCCTTATAACCCTAATCATAGAAGGATATGACATGTACAAACACCTATGAACTGTAGTTGTCTGTGTGATATTTGTTCAGTTGGTATACCAAGCTTGACGCTAGAGATTTCATGCTTGCTAATTACTTGGAATGATTTCTCTTAAATTCCCAAGACTAGCTAGATTAGTAAAGCCCATCAAGGTCACCATCTTCTCCCACTAAATAAATCCAAGATATTTACAACGATTTGGCCAATCATATATGACGAAATGACTCGCAGATTAGTCGAAAGGCGCACAAATGTAAATTATAATCAACCCTTTGTTCAAAGGAACGTGTGGGTTACCGCTAGGCTCTGTTTGTTTTGCGAAAAATGAATAATTTTAAAAATATTTTTTTATAAATGATCGCTTGTATTGCTCGAAATAATTAGTCAATGAAAGATATTTTTATTATTGACAACAATTTATGTTTAAATATTTTCGTGGATGATCAAAATATTTTTTTATCATTTTGTTTCGTAAGCGATACGAGCGATCAGTTTTAGAAAAATGTATCTCAAAATATTCATTTTTCGCTAAATAAATGTAGTCCAAAAATTTAGTAATTTCCATTAGATAACTAAGATAAGAGTGAAGCCATCTTGCGTAATTAATGAGGCGAGTGACCAACTAACCACAGTGGTGAAGTCAAGAATGGAGGACTTACATCTTCTGTTGTACTTCGTTCCTCCAAGCTGAGCAACGAAAATGCAAATTTATGCATCTGGATGACCACACGTATCATAACTTTGTCATTAAGAAATGTTTAAACTTTAGGGACGGTTAGTTGATATAGTCTCAATGGTATTGATCCAACTTATTATCGACTTACTTTCTAGGCCTTTTGGTGTTACGAATATACATTCCAAGTCAGCTTCCAATCATCGAACTAATTCCACATGTTCTACCCGGTCAAATGCAAGTCATCTACGTGGGAATAAAGACAGATTCACAAAGACTTAATACTCTTGTGACCTAACTCTAAAAGCTTGGATTCAGCACACTAAGGGCCTGTTTGGTTGAGCTTTGGGAAGGGGCTTTGGGCCTCGAAAGCCCATTCCCAAAATGCTAGTGTGTTTGTTTTAGCATTTGGCCTAGCATTTGGCCAAATGCTAGCATTCTAAATGCTGAAAGCCCAAGGCTGATCTAGACCAGCCTTGGGCTTTCAGCATTCCACGAATGCTACTGTACAATATTTTTTTTTCTTTTTTTTTTTTGGTTTGAAGCTTCGTCTTCTTCTTCGGGCAGGAGTGGCCGGCGACGGAGAAGGGCCGGCGAGCCAGATCCGCCCCCGCCGGCGGTCGACGGAGGCCAGGCGACCCTCGGCGGGGGCCGCACGGCCGCCTGGGGTCGCCTGAGGTCGCGCGACCCCAGGCGGCCGGGCGACCCCGCCGAGGGTCGCCTGGCCTCGGGCGACCCCCGGCGGCGGCGGATCTGGCTCGCCGGGGGTCGCTTGACCTCGGGCGACGGCGGCCTGCTCCGGCGGCCGGCTGCCGGCTCCGGCGGCCGGTGGCCGGTTCCGGCAATGAGTAAGTTTTGTTTTTTTTTAATAAATAAAATAATTTTCAAAGTCCATTTGTAAAAAAAAATTTACCAAACACTATACTTTGGTCAAAGTAACTTTACAAAATATTTTTACCAAACACCACTTGCATTTTCTCAACGGGCTTTCACCCAAAGGTATTTGCATTTCCCCAAATGCATTTCCCCAAAGCCGAACCAAACAGGCCCTAAATTGAGCCAGCGACCTTTGGTTTCTTTTAGGCCAGTCATTCGATTCTCGCTCGGCCCGTCCCTCGAAGTTCTCTTTACCGGCTTTCCTTCATCGTTCATCTTTCAATACTTGTGATTATCGCACTAATGGAGCAAAGGCCAAATCTCATGACCATTTTGCAATGCTCAAGTTGCCGTGGGGGCACTTACACGCATACCCTTTAAAAATGGCTTTCTTGTACTAAATGTTTCAGCAATGCGCTAGCCTCGCTAAAGTGCATTATGGTGTTGACCATGACGTTTTTGGTTCCTGACAAATGCTTACTGACCCATCCCCAAACGATATTCCCAAGCTTTGCTCTTTCCTCTCTGTACTATTGTTTTTTCTATACGATACTGATCTAAAAAGATTCGGCCATTTAGAAGGTAACACAAGGTTGACAACATAAATGTTCGTCACAAATAAAAATTTATGTTAAGATACATGGGACATAACTCGCGATTCAAGCGAATCCATCAAAGAGATACAGTTTTTTTTTTGTTATACAGTAATCTAAGAGCTCAATTCCAAAAATTCATTACTGTACACACTTACCCTCAAAACCTTAAAAACGATTTATATAGACTTCACTTGGGACGACCCTCCAAGTATAGACAAATCCCGCGACTTCTAACTTTTAAATTTCCCAAGACAAGACTAACAATCCCTAGACCAAAACATAAATAAGAACATTGACTCTTGGACCCTAGAAGTAAAATACGTTTCATTGGGCTGAACAACAACATAAAAATAAAACAATAAGACTCCCGCTCCGATTTGCCGACCACCTTTAGTATTTTGAACACAATTTCCTCTAGAAGACTCCAAATTGCTTGAAACTTGATTCATTTGATATTTTACACATAACTTATTCCAATCATTTATTATTCGACCACATTGAAGCACGAATTTCTCTTAACTATCTGCTACCAGTGATCTCTAAAATACAGCAATAAGCGTTGCACTTAACCGTTCTTGTCGTTTTTTATATAGGAGATCGCATTATTTAATTTGAGCTAATCGGTGAGTTGTACTATGTAGGCCTTCTCAGCCTCTCCGATAAAATTGGAAGTGCGATTTATTTTTCTTTTTCTTTGCAGGTTTATTGACAAATAGAAAGAGTACGTGATGATTGCTATCAGTATTGATGCTGGACTAGTGATTCGAATACCATGTAATAGCAACGGTGATAAGGGGAAAAAGATTTGGATGCTTTGAACAAATACACCTCGAACCAAACATCTTTATGGGAAATGATGCATTTCCCAAAGCTCAATCAAACACAGTCTATGGCAAGTTAATCCATCCTCGGGACATATGAAACAGAGAGATTAAACCCTAATTTTGTCCTTTTGCAACTTGAATTATTCAAAACGCGCGTTTATTTTCAAGGATGTTTGCAGAACTCCATGTTTGACAGATTTAAGTGGAGGGTGGAGGAGACAAGACAAGATCGAGTCCAAGTCAAGCCTTTTTGTTCTTGCTTCCTTGTCCATAGGCGGGGAAGAGAGTAAATGAGTTGTTCGTGAACTTTGCAGACCTGCAGACCCTGCGACCGCATTAATCTCGGGATTTAGGGAGGCATTATCCGCCAAACGACAAGTACTTGGTGACAAAATATCAGATCAACGCGGTGAAGAGCGTAAGAAAGGAACAATAATATCTGATCAGGCGGTCTAATCCACCTTGGATTTGATGGTTTGATGGTTAGTGAGGGATTAGACAGCTTAAATCCTCAAATTATAAATGGATTAAACCTTTGTGTGAATTTTTCTTTACACTGATGATGTATGCTATAATTTTTCAAACTAATGGTAGAGTAATAAATTATTGATAAGTTTTTACTGTAGATTTTCTTAGAATTCTCTAAATATTTAAGCTAGTTAATGAATATGAGATTTGATGTTTAAATGGTATAACGCTCTTCCTCATGCGTGAGTCCGGCTTTGGACAAAAATTGAAGTGTGTAAATATATAATGGGGATGCAAATAATGGTTATCCAAAAAAATTTGAAATCAGAACCACTCCTACTCCATTACTATTTGTTTGTGAAGTTCAGTAGAAACTCGATAATTTTTACACGGGAAGATCATCAAGAGAGTATCTTGATTTGAGCACATATACATATTCAATAGGATTTATCTTCACTCAAATACTTAAGACCACGATTTATGAACCGATTAGAATATCTTAATTGCTTGAAGCCGTAAAGTTGTGCAATGTAGGGATTTTGTCCGGCACCCTTCCCATGCACCTCGATAAGCTCCATCTTAGGCCAAGTCTACCTTTATCTAGGCAATCATTTTACACTTGTCGTGGTTTCTCTTTCTCACTTTGTTTACTCTCTATTTCATTGTGTTTGTGCGTCTAATCCTTATACATGTCTAAATTTTAATCTCTTCCTTGTTGCTATGTACTACAGCTTTGCAGTGCAACAACCATTCCTCACCGACTCGGAATAGCTTCTACACCAGAACACCTGTCGTGACCCATGGTCTCTATTCTGCTCAACGAACTGTAATGTCAATTTTTGGCTGACAGCTGTGTTGATCATCTTGAGAAACCTTCTCTGAGATATTTAATCAAACACGAAACCCCATTTAGGGCAAACCAGTAAAATTCAGCTTTGAACGAATTTTGTCCCCTAAATTTTGAGTGTACAAATGAATTTCCAACAAAATAAGATTAGAACACCGAGACTTTACTGAGAAAGGAAAACTCAGAATCCCATATGACATGAAAGCGATGTCAACTTAAAAGTTAACACAATGTGACATGTCTCGATCCGTTTTCCAAACTATAATGACACGCCCCATGAATCCTCAATCAATATGAAGCTGGGTTGCAAGAGGAGTGCACCATCCTTCTGGTTTACCTTTCGCATCGCTCTTGCATCAGATCAGACAAAACAAAGTCAATTTGTATTTGGTTTCTGTCCATTTCGTTCTTGGACAAATGACTTCCGAACGCTCCTTTTTTCTGGCTAAATTTTTGTTTCTTTCGACGAAACTAACAAGGTCATCAGCGAGTAATAAGCCCATTTCCAGGCGGACTCACCGTCGATGATGCTGAGAGATATTTGTAAGTTTTGTGAAAATGGAATCGCGCATGTTTTACGCGTTCTACTCCTTTTAGTAGACTTGCTTTCAAACTATTAATTATAATTTAATGAACTCCACATATCATAACTTACACATCGGTCGAAAAGATAAAATTTTTTGTCAAAGAGGGATTATTGTAAAGTAAATCTTATTGTTGGCCCCAAAAAATAGAGATTTAGATGATGATTACAAAATCGATCTACCAAATGAATAATACTAATAATGATGATGATAATAAACAACAATAACAACAACAATAATAATATATTTGTCGAATTCGAAGAAAATGGTTGTTAAGGCAAAAGAATAGGAAATATATATATATATATATATATATATATATTTTTTTTTTTTATAATCGAGATGTCCGCGCGACCGGCAAGCGATGACTCAGCTATAAACCGGCGGTGATGCACGACTAGTCCTCGAGTGACGCTAGCGCAGGACCCACTACCACGGCGTCACATTTAAGAATCCCTAACGACTACGCTGGGGTTTGAACTCTAATCCCTTCGTGGGGGAACCAGAGCGCAAGCCAACGCAGCGGTGGTAAAGAATAGGAAATATTTATAAAGAAAATTATCTAAAAATTCCCGAATCTATTATACTTTTGCCAATTTAGTTATAAACATTTTAATTGTGTCAATTAAATCTTAAACCTTTTCGTATTTTGTCAATTAAGGTCATTCGATCAATTTTGACTGGAGATCTCTCACATGAATGATAGTCATCCTACGTGGTGTAGCTGACGTTGATGTAAATAATTTATTAATTAATTAAAATTTCTTTCTTTTCTTTTCCTTTTATTTTATTGTGGCCAGCGACTTAGGCGAGGGCAACCCTCACTAGGGGTTGGAGAGGGCGACCCTGACCAACCTAGGCCTGGGCAGCTTTCGCTTGAACGGTGGAGGGAAAAAGGGAAAAGAATAGAAGAAAAAGGAAAAAAGGAAAGAAGAAAAAGGAAAAAAAAAATAATGTGAGCGTCGACCATATAATGTCAAACCGTCAACGATTCGCGTTCAAAATTACGCTAATAGAGTTGTGCTTGTATGTGAAGAGGAAGAGAGAGAGAGAGGAGGGGCCCACAGCGAGAGTTTGAAATTAGCTTTGACTGGTGGGCTACCGTGCAACACGTGTCGCATAGTGAGTGGCTTGAAAAAGGGAAATTTTCACGACACGAAAATTCATGTGGAGCTCACAGCAACACGGGCAACATAAATCCACATGTTCACTCTCTCTGGCTCTCCACCACACGCCTTCACAACCCATAGAAAAAACACTAGGGGCCAAAAAGATCATTGCACTCGAGACGCAGAAGCAGCAAGAAACCGCCGTCGCCGCCGGCAATGTTCAGCTTCAACGTCTCACCGCTGCTCTCCTTCACTCCCTCGCTGACCTCAATCACGATCGCCCTCTTCACCGCCTTCCTCACCCTCAAATGCCTCCGCCTCCTCTTCTCCGCCGTTGCTGCCACTAACCTCAACCTGCCGCCATCACCGCCGAAGCTACCGATCATCGGGAACCTCCACCAGCTCGGCAATTACCCGCACCGCTCGCTCCAAGCCCTGTCGAGACGCTACGGCCCCTTGATGCTCCTCCACTTCGGGAGCGCGCCCGTCCTCGTCGTTTCGTCCGCCGACTGTGCGCGTGACATCATGAAGACCCACGACCTCATTTTCTCCGACCGACCCAGGTATGGCCTTAGCCTGTCAACCCATGTTCATGCATCTTAATTCTCTGTTAGTGTTATATTTTCTAGCATTTATCATTGGAGAAGGTCCCGGTGGACTACAGATATGGACATTAACCATGTGTCAACGCGTCGCTCGTTTCATTTCTTCGACTCAGGTCGACCCTGTCCGAGAGGCTTCTGTACCACCGCAAGGACGTGTCGCTGGCGCCGTACGGCGAGTACTGGAGGCAGATGAGGAGCATCTGCGTGCTCCAGCTGCTGAGCAACAAGAGGGTCCACTCGTTTCGGACGGTCCAAGAAGAAGAGATCTCTCTGTTGATGGGCAAGATCGAGCAGCATCGCTCCGTGGACCTGAGCGACGCGTTCGGGTCGCTGACGAACGATATCATATGCCGGGTGGCTCTTGGGAGGAAGTACAGCGAGGGCATGCAGGGCAAGAAGTTCAAGGGACTGTTGGCGGACATGATGGGGTTGCTGAGCATTTTCAACGTTGGGGACTTCATCCCGAGCCTTGGGTGGATCAACAAGCTAACTGGTCTGAATGCAAAAGTGGAGCGTGTCACGACGGAGTTCGACCAGTTTCTCCATGGAGTGGTGGAGGAGCACCGGAGGAAGATGGAGGAGAAGAGCATCGGCGGCGGAGGTGAAGATGGGAGAGACTTCGTGGACGTTTTGCTGGATATTGAGAAGGATAAGAGTGTTGGTTTTGCTCTTGGGGCCGACAGCATCAAAGCACTCATCTTGGCAAGCTCTCACTTTAGTTTCAGACAATGTTGTCTGCCCGTACATTTCATCGAAGAAAAACATTCTTCAACCAATTGTTTATAGATGAATTGCAAAATATAAATATTACTTACATTTGAATTAAGTATTCTTGTGCTTGTGCAGGACATATTTGCCGCTGGAACTGATACAACGTACACAGTCCTGGAGTGGGTCATGACCGAGCTCTTAAGACACCCTCGTGCCATGAACATTCTCCAAGCCGAGGTCCGCAAAATTGCCATCGGCAAGCTGAAAATAACCGATGAGGACTTGGACAAAATGCATTACCTGCGAGCAGTCCTCAAAGAGACTCTCCGCCTACACCCTCCGATCCCGCTCCTTGTCCCACGACTATCGACCCGGGACGTCAAAATCCGAGGCTACGACATCGCGACAGGGACGATGGTGATCACGAATGCGTGGACCGTTGGGAGGGACCCCAGCACATGGGACGAGCCGGACGAGTTCAAGCCGGAGAGATTTATGAACAGCCCGGTGGACTACAAGGGACAGGATTTCGAGCTGATTCCGTTCGGTGCCGGGAGGAGGGGTTGCCCCGGGACGTCATTCGCTATGGCGACCAACGAACTTGTCTTGGCAAATCTGGTGAACAAGTTTGATTGGGCACTGCCCGAGGGTCTGAAATCGGAGGATTTGGACATGACCGAGTGCACTGGTCTTACCATCCATAGGAAAGTTCATCTCGTTGCTGTTGCCACTCCATTCCCGAGTTAAGGTTGTACAAGGCTGTGAACACGACGGGCGTGAGTATATTTGTATCATATTCTTATGTTCTGTTTATTTTACGAAAAATAAATGATTTAAAAAATATATTCTTAAGACTTTGTTTATTTCGTACCCTTATGTAGTAATTGACATGTCATTCGTATCACGGATATTATCATCCTTTGGAATGGTAAAAAGTTTTACCCATTATCAATTACCTTATATGTATTGTTGTAAACTTGAGGCGAATGCAATAGATCTCGTAATTAAATCAACGTGAGTTAATAAAATCACTAGATATATCAACGGGAATATGATAAATTTATGTGGTTCGATTCAAGTATCGATATCTATTCTACGGAGAGAGCCGATCGTAAATAATCTACCAATTAATCGGAAAATTATAAAGTTATAATCAATCACAAACTCATGTATTTTCCAGCCTCAATGTCCACCAAAACCCACGGTGTTTAGCCTGATGTAATTGCTCCAAAAAATAAATCAACCCCAATTATCTCGCAAGTCGAAATACTTTCTCCACGAAGAAACTCCTACTAATTGAATGATTCTCTGGTTGATTATCTTCTGGCGACTGTTCGTACTTCTCTGATCTCATGCTTGTATATGTGCGGTGAGATACACAGAGACAAACAAAGCAATTGTTTGGGATAAGGAGCCAGACATATTCGTAAGTCAATTGTTGGGAAGTACTAGAAGACATAAACTGCCCAAACAGTAAATCAATCAATCAATCAAGGAATCAAAAAGGATATGGCCTTCGAGATCAAATATACATTTTTCTTTTCTTAAAAAATTCATCGAAGGATTCTGAAAATCTTAAAGGACTTGTAGAAGCCACACTTCTGAAATCGCTTATATATTACGAATTGGTCCATGTCTTCCAATTCTAGTCGGGATTCGTAAATAGACTCAAAATTTGAGACAAGGTTTTAACAATAGTCGATGACTTTTAAGATGTTGGTAAAAAAAGGTAAATGAAAGTTTACAAAAAATAAGAAGCTTTTTTTTGGGGGGGTTAGAGATTAGAGAACTCCTTGGTTAACTTCAGAAAAGTCAGTAACTTAGAAAACAAATAAATTTTGGTAACTTACTCAAATAAGATTTGGTAATATAAAACTAATTGATAAAGTAATTGAAAAAATATTGGCAATCACTGTAATTAATATCGGTAATTTATAAAAAGCAGTTGGTAAATATAAGGTATTGCTAAGAAATCCAAATAAAAATAGTAACTTAAAAGAAAAGTCGGTAAAATCAAGAAAAAATAAATTAACGTTGATAAGTAATTCAAATGAGAGTTAATAAAAATATAATAAGTATTTCAACCGAAGAAAATTGGTAATTCACACAACTACAGGTTGCAATTGCATATAATAGTTGGTAAGAAAAGTTCATTAAATCTGGTAAACAATGAAAAAGTTTTACGGCCAAAGGTAAGAGAAGTTGGTAATTTGAAAAAGCCAAATAAACATTGAACTAAATCAAAGGAGTTGGTAAAGCAAAACTAGTTGGTAACTCAATCGAAGAATAGTTGGTAATCGGTGTAATCAAGGTTGACAAATTATAACTAGAATTGGTGAATTTTAACAGGATGGTGGTTTGGCGAGTAAGACAAATAAAAGTCGAAAAACAAATAGATATTGGTGAGCAATTTAAATAAGAGTTCGTAAACCAAAACTAGTTGGTGACCTAATGCGAGAAAAACTAAGAAGTCACACAAATAAAGGTTATTAAGCTTATATAAGAGTTGATAAATACAAGATGCACATATAAAAATTGGCAAACGACAACAAAGGTTGAGAAAAAAAAGAAATTAGTATTAATAAGTAACTTAAATAATGTTGGCAACTCAAAACTAGTCGATAATTTAATAATCAAGTTGGTGAAAAGATCGGTAAATTTAGGTAAGAGCCGGTAAATTTAAGGCGTCGACAAAAAATGCAAATCAAAATTATGAAAAGACAAGAAAAGCTGAGAATTTGCTAACCGTAAAAAAAAAAGTTGGTAATTTAATTTATAAAAGTATTTGTGTATTATCCATAAATTATCGAAAAATGAAAAAAAAAAACCGATAAAATTTTTATCAGCATATGTGATGAAAACATCCATTTTTTTTTTCTGCCATCCAACCTAAAGGACACCCCATGACATCGGGCCCATGTGACCAGAGGACTCTCGCGATATCTCTATTAAGTGAACTGCAAAATGCGAATGTGGTCTCTATTGCGGCAGCTAATGGAGGGGTTGGACTCTAGAAACTCCATCAACTTTTTCACATCGATTTGACGTCCATAAGAAAGGAATCGTGACGATCCGACTCGTGGAGAATGTGGAAAGAAAATTAACCATGGAAAAGTCAATTGAAATCATGGCAAGCAATTGATCAGCAATGCCCCCACGTGTCCATGCCCATCACCAAAGGTCATTTGCTTTGGAGGCTTAGGGCGCGTTTGATAACGTGTCAAATAATAAAAATTTTTATTTTTTATTTTTAGAAATAATTTAAGAATAGAAATACGTTTGGTAAACTTTTTGTGCCCGAGCACATTTTTACAAAAATTTGTGTCGAGAAACAGTTTTGGAAGAGAAACAAGAAATAAAAAAAGTTATTTCTTGTTTTTCGGCACAATTTTGAAAATTAGTTTTTTTTCTTATTTTTGTGTTGTTCTTCATTGGGCTAGGCCGGCGGTCGGCGGCCGGCGACCGGCCACAGCCCAGGGTCAGTGAGGGCGTCACGGCCCTAGCCGGCGAGGGCAAGGGCTGGACCCTCGCCGCTTGGGCGAGGCGGCCTCGCCCAGAGACAGCGAGGCGGCCTCGCCCAGAGACAGCGAGGCTCGGCCTCGCCTAGATCTGGCTCGGCGAGCCTCGCCGTCGCGACCCACGGCGACGCCGACCTCGCTATGGGTTGTGACGGCGAGGTCGCCTCGCCCAGGCGGCGAGGGTCCAGCCCTCGCCCTCGCCGGCGAGGGGGACCCTTGCCTCCGCCGGCGGCCGGCAAGGGCCATGACGCCCTCGCCGGCCCTGGGTTGTGGCCGGTCACCGGCGACCGACCATGGCCAAAAAAGAAAATGGGTAATATCAAAAAAAAAATTCAAAATATTATTTGGGAACAAAAATTTTGTGTAATTTACCAAACACATTTCTATTCTTTTCTACTCTAGGAATAGAAATTTTGGATAGTTTATCAAACGCCTTCAAATACTCAGAAATTGTTTTCGGACACAGAATAAAAAAATCATTTCTGTTTAGAAATTGTTTCCGAGCACAGAATGGTATTCATGCACACCCTTAGTGGTCCCGAACCTTGTCCCATGCATGGGTGATCAGTTTCTGGTATGAAATCGAGAATCGGATCAAAAGGATTGATTTCCTATTTGTGAAATAGGGAACTAGCCCATGCATGGGACTAGCCCATTGATTCTAGAATTAGTGGGCTAGAATTGCACAGGTCCGTAAACGACCAAAAAAATTAGGGAACTAGCCCACTGATTCTAGAATTGCACTGTTCGAATTTCCGGGCGAGTCCAAAAACGACGGTGATATTTTTTTTTTAATCTACTTCCTTCGAGACTGCAAGGTTGTTACATAGTCTAAACTGTCATTCTCTAGTGTTTTAAATCTTTAATCAATTAAAATTTCGATGGAAAGACGTTAAAGGTGTGATAAAATATGATCAAATATTATTATCTTGTTAATAAAAAAAGTATTGGTCCGGCCTGGACGGTCCGAGTGATTCGATCTCATGCTTGAAATTGGAAACATGACCGACAATCACCGATTCCAAATTTTAAAAATCGAGAACTGCTCAAAACTGACCGGTTCAATCTGAATTGAGTGCTCAGTCATAGTCGCACTTACACGTTTGGTTTAGAGCGACTAAGATCCCGTGTCCAAATTGTATAGTGCAAGAGAAGAAGTTGGGCTTATGTTCCAATTTACCGCAGATCCATTTCCATACGGGATGCATTCTTGAATGACTTTAGTTCGCCCATTTTGATTGGATAGCGAGTAAAGGTTCCTCAACACCTACTATAAAAAGAACCAAAAGCCGAGGGAAGCAAAGTCTATCTGGTGTACCAATAGAAGACAACAATGTCAAGTGAACTACTCAGACAATATCTTTTTCCCCTTTCAATACCATTTGCCTTCTTCATCTTACTGCTCTTCAAATGGTTGCTTCCACCTCCCACCACCCACCACCTTCACCACCAAAGCTTCCCATCCTCGGAAACCTTTACCAGATCGGCTCGCACCCTCACTCCTCCCTTGCAAACTTGTCCCGAAAACATGGCCCTCTCATGCTCCTCCGACTCGGCCGCATGCCCGTGCTCGTCGTCTCGTTGGCGGATGCCGTCCGCGAGATCATGAAGACCCACGACCTTGTCTTCTCCGACCGGCTGAAGTTGAAAATCTTCAGAAAGCTTCTGTATGACTACAAGGACGTGTCGATGGCACCGTACGGCGAGTACTGGAGGCAGATGAAGAGCGCGTTCGTGTTGCACCTCCTGAGCAACAAGAGGGTCCAGTCGTTTCGCTCGGTCCGGGAGGAAGAGGTGGCCAACCTGACCGCCGACATTGAGGGCTCACTTTCTTCTGCGTCGCTGACTACCGTGAATTTGGGCGAGAGATTCGCGGTGCTGACGAATGACGTGGTGTGTAGAGTGGCTTTGGGGAGGAAGTATGGCAGGAAGAGGTTCAAGGAAACACTGATGGAGTTCGTGGAGTTACTGGGAGCTGTCAGCTTTGGGGATTATATTCCATGGCTTGCTTGGGTGGATCGAGTGAGTGGCTTGAATAAGCGGATGGACAAGGTGGCTAAAGAGCTTGATGGTTTCTTGGATGAAGTTGTGCAAGAGCACCTTGAGAAGAGGATGAAATGTGATGGTGGAGTTGACGTCCAAGAAGGCAAAGAAGATTTTGTGGACATCTTGCTTTCTATCCAAAAGGAGAGCTCCGTCGGTTTTTCCATTGATAAAGTCAGCATCAAAGCTATTATCTTGATACGCTAATTCTTGCACGGCCCTTTTGGTTATTGGCAATTTCTTATTCCTAGAATCAATATTCTACCGTGTGCAGAGCTATATGAACTATATATATATATATATATAGCATTGACGTGGATATTCTTAATAATTTTTTGATTTTTATTTTGTAAATTTTCTGATTTTTTTATATTTTTTTCCTTTCTTTTTTTTCCTATTCTTTTTGTCGGTGGCCGATGAACTCCCATTAGCCACGCGCGATGACTAACGATGGCTAGTCTCGCCATATCTGGCGAGGCTGACCCTCACCCAGGCCACGGTGGCCTCATTAAGCGTTGCCTTGGCCCAGGCGACCTTTGGCGAGGTGGCCAAGGGTTGCCCTCATTGCCACAAGCAAGGGTTGGCCTCGCCCGATGCTTGCTCGATGTAGGCCGCGGCGAGCGAGGCTGTCATGGCTTGTGCAAGGGTAGCCCTCGCTGGTGTTGCCTGGGCCAAGGTGACACTTAGCGAGGGTTGGCCTTGCCGACCATAAATGCTAGCCGTTCATAAGCCATTGGTAAAAAAAAATAAAGACAAAAAAACAATGAGAAAAAAGAAAGAAAAAAATTAGAGAAATTAATAAAATTATTAAAATATTACTAAAAATGTCTACGTCAATGCCGGCTGTGACTTGTAGGATGACTGGTGTCCACGTCAACAATTTCCGGCTAAAATTGGCTAAATTGACTCAATTGTTAAAATGTGAAAATATTTAGGACTCAATTTACAAAATTGAAATGTTTATGACTGAATTGACAAAAATGCAATATGTTTAAACCTTTTTAGACAATTTCCCCCTCAGTCCATTCTAGACTTTTGTCTCTGCATGTTATTGAATTTGTTATTTTAGTACATATCTCTTGTGAATGGATAAGGCTTAATTTCCTAATAAGCACCCAACTTTAGATCCAATTTCAATTCTGCTCTCGCGACCAAACGTAGCCATTGATTTCTTCCAAATTATCAATTTAAGGGGCCTGCTGTTGTTCCGTGCGAATGCGAGGGTGTCGCGGGAGCAGATTTGGGACTATAGTGAAAATATGTAATGTTTTTTTAGAAAAAAAAAGTTCACATAGAAGTAGGATTGGACCTAAAAGTTAGGGTTTTTGTTTCTTTTGAGGGAATTAAGCCCAAACGGACAAACAAAATACACTATTGGTCTTCAGCCAAATTTGCACTTGAATTACTCCATGAGAAAAGTTCGAATCACCCTTGACCGCTACGTGATGGAACTGATCATGTAGAGACAGATTGAAATGAACGGAGGCTTGTATAGTCTAGATCCTAGCACTCTCATTCTCTGATTGAGCTACTTCTTTTGGTCAAGGAGCTCTATTTTGGGACACTTGGATTGATGGGCCAATTATGATTTCCTCTTAATTTTAATCCCCCAATTTTGGCAACATGGTCAATCATTAGGCTTGAATACTTTCGAGCAGGCGTGCGATGGGTGTGCAAAATCAGAATATAGCGTGGTTTAATTAGTGAGGCTGACTACACTGTTGAAAATGCAGGATGCATTTGCAGCGGGAACAGACACTACGTACACTGTCCTAGAGTGGGCAATGACCGAGCGTCTGAGGCATCCAAATGCAATGCAAAAAGTACAAGCTGAAGCCAGAAGGATTGCTGGTGACAAGTCGAGCATAACCGAGGACGACCTGGACCAAATGCGCTACTTGAAGGCCGTGATCAAGGAAACACTCCGCTTGCATCCTCCCATCCCTCTACTAATCCCCCGAGAGTCGACCCAAGACACCAAAGTGAAGGGCTATGATGTCGCGGTTGGGACGCGAGTGATTGTTAGCTCTTGGGCCATCACGAGAGACCCTTTGCTGTGGGACTCGCCAGAGGAGTTCCGTCCAGAGAGGTTCTTGAACTCATCCATCGATTTCAAGGGACATGATTTTGAGCTCATTCCATTTGGGGCTGGCCGGAGGGGCTGTCTGGGAATTGCATTCTCCATTGCTGTGGATGAGCTTGTTTTGGCCAATCTCTTGCACAAGTTCAATTGGAGATTGCCTGATGGTGTAGAGGAGCTGGACATGACCGAGTCCCGCTGGGCTCACCATTCACAAGAAGTTCTCTCTCATTGTTTCTGCTGCTCTAGCCTCTCGATAATGCTACCGAAGGTTTTTACTTATTTTTGCTTCTAAGTAAGGATGATTTCCTCACATAGACATATATAATTTGCCTAGTAGGCAATGTTGTTAGATCTGGCGGATGAAGTTCCTTCTTCCCGTTTTCCAAATATTTCTGGCGATGCTTATTAAACAGTCTTATAGTCCGGATACTCTCTTTTCATAACGGTAGGTTCAATTAAGTATCAATTAGGCCTATATTGAAAGTTCAGTTATGGTGAAAACCGCGAACAAGGACATGCGCGCGCATGTGGTCTAAGATATGATGATCCAAATTAGGGATGAATTCAAAGATGTCAGAGATGAACATCATGAACCGATATGCGAGCTCCGGTACTGGAGGAAGGTGGTGGGCTCTTTGTGAACAGAAGACAGGACAGGCCATCACATGTCTGAGCAAACGCACCAGATTTTATTTTAGCCCTGGAGATCTATGTGAGAGTCGATTCGGTCAATCCGAATCTTGGGTGGATTTTAATTTACAAAATCAGAGTTGTTCTGTTTTCTTGAGTAGAGGGTGTTTAAGACAAATGTCCAATACCAACAGAACGAGGCTATGATACCACCTTTAGTTTGCGGAATAGATGTGCGAGTGTATAGTGTTGGCTATACGCGACAGGGAACAAGGACCAAGAGACAAGGGATTAATATGGTTTTTATTGATCGGTAAAATGGATAAAGGCTAGGCTATTGGGTTAGCTCTTAGGCGGAAGGGTGTAACTGTCTTTTAGTTGGTGTCTTTTGTTGGTTTTTTCTACTCTTACACGAGCAGCATCAAGCCTTTTATTTGTAGGCAGATTTCACTGCCATACTCTTGTACAAGAGGTAAAGACACGTGCTACATGTCTTCCTTTTTAATCTATACACTCTTTTACTTTTATCAAAGATTTTTTCTAGAAAAGCTCTAGAAAACTCCATACATTTCGACTACCGAGTCAAGACTAGATATTTTGTAGAATTGTTCTAGACTTCTCTCATAAATGGATCACTTCTTAACGCTCCACCTTGATCCATTTACGCGATACTTCGAGCATGCTTATGAACATCTCAAACTTGGCTTGTGGTAGCTTCTTAGTAAATATGTCCGCAACTTAATCTTTGGTTTTGCAATATTTAAGCTCGGTTTCTCCACTACTTTGCACTTCGCGTAGAAAGTGGTATTTGATGTCAATATGTGTTGTTTATCCTTGAAGGACTGGATTTTTCGAGATAATGATTAAGGGTGTGTAGAAGAGTCGAGAATTGCTCGGATTGCTCAGAACCGCTCGGAACTAGTAGTTCCTAAGGGAACTAATCCGGTTCCTGATTCTAATTTTTGGGAACCGGTGGGTACCTATTCGGTTCTCGGTTCCAAGTGTGGAACCACCCAGCCAAATCGGACAGGTAATATAATAAAAAATATTATATATTTATTTAATTTATATTTTTTTAGAAGAAAAATTCTAAATCCCTAAACTAAATCTAACTCGTTTAACGCTCACAGCCTCACATTAAGCCTAGAAACATCTTTTTTCACTTTTGTCTCACGCTTGCTTTTACTCTCTCACTCTTCTCGGTAGATGCTCACTTCACCGTCTCCAACTCTCCATCTCCGTCTCCATCTTTTTGTTTTAGTCCTTTGGTTACTGTACCGGTTCCATGGACCCATCCAAAAATCGGATCGGATTGGTGGTCCAATTTTCAAATGGATCCATGGAACCAATAGGCGGTTCCTAGTTTCAATTTTTCGGAACCAGTCCTTAGTAGGCGATTCCCGATTTTAAGGTGGGAACTGCCCATCCGGACTATGCTCACCCCTAATAGTGATCGTGAACTTGTTGTTGCAAAATATTGGAATAGGGCTCGCTTGTACTTCTCCAATGTCTTTCAGTATTCTTTGAAGCCATATTGCTTGACTATGGTCATAGCAGCTGCGATGTACTCTACTTCTGCAGTAGACTATACCATTGAGTTTTGGTTTTTCATGCCCATGAAAACATTCTAGAACCTTGAGTGAATGCATAGCCGATGGTGCTCTTCCTGTCGTTAGCTAAACTTGCCCAGTCACTATTGTTTTTTTAATAAGCTTAGACGTTGCACTTGGCCAATATAATTGCCATAATATGTAGTTCCTCGTGAGTATCTTAGAATTCTATTGAAAGCTCCGAAGTGAATTTGATTCGGACTCTGCATGAACCATAATAGTAGACTTGTCACTTACATGATTTCCGATCATGTAGAAAGACATAGGAGACTACCAATCAAACTTCTGTAAAGAGAAGCATCAACTTTTTTTAGGCTCAATATCCAAAAAAAACTCCAAACTTTATGTTTTATGCCAATTATACCTTAAACTTTTTTTATTTCTTAAAAGACTCAAAACTTTTACTTTTGTCCTAAATTTACCACTGTTAACTTTTCGTCCAATATGGCCATTAATGATCCTACATGGATTTTCCACGTCACCATAGAAAGCTGACTGGATATATTGATTACAAAATGCTTCTTGGATAAGCATTCGGATTTGGCTTTTCAATTATTCTCCCGACTTCATATTGTCTCCTCTCTTTTGTTCATCTCACCTACTCTCTTTGGTTCATCTCGCTTGAATCCATGATACTCATTCCTCCATCTCTCGTGCAAGCGCTCGGAGTCCCCCATCTCTCGCACTCCTAGACTCGAGATGCTCGGAGTCGGAGTCCTCCATCTATTGTGCTCAGAGTCCTCTATTTCTTGCCCTCCCAAGATCGAGACTCTCAGAGTCCTCCATCTCTTGCGCTCGGAGTCGTCCAGTGCAAGGCCTCCATCTCTCGCGCTCAAAGTCCTCTGTCTCTCACGCTCGGAGTCGTCCAGCGCAAGTCCTCCATCTCTCGTGCTCCTAGGCTTGAGACGTTAGGACATCTCGCGCTTAGATAGACTTTATCTCGCGCTTAAAGGTTAGGTCTGATTACGTCCGATTACCTTTTCTTTCTTTATTAATTTTTAATTTTTCATGAATTTATTTATTTATTTACTTTTGCAGGTCGACCTTTGTTTTATTTGTAATTTGCTCATTGAAAATTGAAGTATTACTAGGTTGAATAAAAAACAATGGTGAGTTTATTCGAATTTTAACCCTAAAATCAGATGTTGTTTCTAGTTTTCAATTTATGACTATTTCTTAATAGAATGAAAGAGATGGTGATGATAGTTCTTCGGAATGGAGTGATGCAGAATTAAGAATATCATATGAAGACACGGCTTTGGATATTGAAACTCTAAGCGGCCCTGACGATGATAATTATGGAGAAACCGATGTCATGACAAGGCGAATGATTAATAGGTACGATCCTATGTGTGACCATGATGAGAAAATGTTTAATCTAGGCATGAGATTTGAATCTCATGAACAGTTCAAGATTGCTATGAAGAAATATGATGTAATTGATGGATTTAACATTTTTTGGCAAACGAGTGAAGAGAGGAGAATGATAGCGAAGTGTGTAGAAGGTTGTGGCTAGAGATTGTACAGTGGCTGGATTCAAAATCAAAAAACTTTTATCATAAAGAGTGTTGGAGACCCACATAATTGTAATCAAAGCCTAACCAATAAGCAAGCCACTGCTACATGGCTTGCTCATGAATACATGCCTAAGATTAAGGATACGCTTACTTACTCAGCTGCAAAAATGCAGGCTGATGCAAGAGAAAGGTTTGCTTTGACATTGGATAGAAAAAAATGCTACAGAGTCATATCAAAAGCTCTTAGTCTTATAAGGGGCCCAATAGAGGAGCAATATGATATGTTGAGATCTTATTTGGTGGAGCTCAAGAGAGTTAGCAAGGATGGAATATTTGAGATGGAAGTTAATCCAACAACCAAAATATTTGAGAGGTTTTATGTGGGGTTTGTAGAGTTGAAACGTGGGTTTTTAGCGGGATGTAGGCGTGTCATAGGCTTGGATGGGTGCTTTCTCAAGACTTGATTGAAGGGTATGTTGTTGTGTGCTGTTGGACGAGATGGAAACAATCAAATGTTTCCAATAGTTTGGGCAGTTGTCGAAGTTGAATACGAGGCATCTTGGACTTGGTTTCTCACTCTATTATTCAATGACTTGATGGTGGACAGAGGCAAAGCTTGGACTTTCGTCAGCAATTAGCAAAAGGTAATATCTAACCTTTTGTCTTTATTGCTTGTTACACGACACTAGTGCAATCATTGATGTCACTTGTTTGCTTTTTATTGGCTAATTTGGTTGTAGGGACTAATGGATGCAGTTACATGGTTAGCTCCACAAGCAGAGTATCGAAATTGTGCAAGACATATATATGCTAATTGGAAAAAATTGCACAAAGGGGATGCTCTTAAGCATCTCTTTTGGAGGGCTGTGAGATGTACATTTTAAGCTAATTTTGACCTAGCAATGATAGATTTGAAGATAGAGTGCCCAAAAGGTTATGAAGACTTCCTGAGGCAAAGCCCTGAGCACTTTTGTAGGTCTTTCATCAAGATAGGAACTAAGTGTGATGCGGTTGATAATAACTTAAGCGAGACCTTCAGTGGATACATTTGCATATCAAGAGAAAAACCCATACTTGAGATGCTTGAAGAAATAAGAACGATGTTGATGGAGAGGATGGCAGAGAGAAGTTAGTTAATGGTTGATCGAACATATCCTATTTGCCCAAGGATTAGAATGAAGTTGGAGAAAACTAAACTAGAGTCTAGGTATCGTATTGCTAGCGCAGCAATGGATAATAAATTTCAGGTTCAAGTGTATGATGATAAATTTGTGGTTGACTTGAATGGGAAGACTTGTGTTTGTAGGGAATGAGATATCTCTGGAATACCATGTAAACATGTCATATGTTGTATTACTTTTATGAAGTTAGATATCAATGATTATGTTGACGATTGTTTCAAAAAAGAAGCTTATGAAAGATGCTACCAATATCCCTTCCCAGCCATGAATGGAAAAAGAATGTGGCCCCAAGTTAGTGGTAAGCCAATCAAACCCCTACCTCACAGAAGAAAAAGGGGGAGAGAAAAGAAAAACAGAATCAAGGACAAGGATGAGTAAAGTAGCGATGATAAGAAATTGATGAAAGTTGGAGTCCAAATGCGATGTACAAACCGCCTTCAATATGGGCATAACAAGAAGACATGTAAGAATCCTACAACATCAAGGCCACCCAAAGTAAGTCTTATTCGAAAATTGTATAATTTTTAAAGAGATTTTTTTTGGGTTATATTGATTGATAACATTAGTATTTCTTTTGTTTTTTCTTATGTAGGCCAAAAGAGGAAGACCAAAGAAGGCCATTGATGCACAGACCAGTGCACAGGCTAATATACAATCTAGTAGAGACTCTGCTATCATTAGGAAGGAGATGGCACAGGTTAGTTTTTAGACTTGTATTATTTTCACAAAATGTGTATATTGTGATTAACATTTTTATGCTCATTTTGTATCTTCAGGCAAGACAATGTTACGGACTTTTCATGTCTGAAGCCTTTGGGAATTCATATTTAAGGGTAATCTCTTTGTCTAATGTTTTTATATGTATGCTGAAAAGAAATGCAAATTGACATGTTGATTTTTTGTCCACTTCATATGCTTGGTAGTGATAGAGTTATTCACATTGGAGGTCCATCAATCTCCAACGGACAAACAATAGCAAGAAATGTTCAAATTTCACTGGGCCAATCTTCAATTGATATCTCAGAACCTCCGCACACTCAAGAATTTGGAATTGGTGGACTGTGAAATTGGTTCGAGAAATATTAGTGCTCCTGATACATGAGGATGTTGAGTTGTAGACTGAAAAGGGCAGTTTTTGTGGTTTTTGTATGTGGATTTGACAATGTAGTTTTGTATTAAGGATGTTTTGGTAATGTACTGTGTTGAGTCGTGCATAACACGAAACTCCTTTTGTTGGCTGTTTTGAGTTCCATATGAAAGAATTGACCATTATAAGTGGTTTTTTGAAGAGTAAACTTCCAGTTAGGTATCTTGACTTGTCTTTGATTTATGCAAAGCTTAGCGATAGAGGTTGTAAGCCTTTAGAAGTACGGTGTAGAGCAAATTCCTTGGGGTCTAGCGCTTTCAAGCAAGCTAGCATGTTGCTGACCCTGTTATTGTCCGAGGCATATAGCATAGAGAAGAACGATTTTTGCTTGACACATGGCTTGGCAAGCCGTGCCTGATGTAGTGAACTCGCCAAATAGCGTATGTCTTTCTTCTCTTTACTTCATTTCTTCTTTGGGATTTTCACGTTATAATGTTAGCAATGAGGTAAAATTTAGTTTAAGAGGCAGCTAAGAGTGCGCATGAGAACCATTCTGTGCCCGGATACTATTTCTGAATAGAAATGATTTTTTTTATTCTATGCTCGAAAACAAATTCTTAGTATTTTTTAACAAAAGCAAATAATTTTTGAGTATTTTAAGGCGTTTGGTAACTGTCCAAAATTTCTATTTCTGGGATAGAAAAGAACATAAATACGTTTGGTAACTACACCAAATTTCTTTTTATTAATAATATTTTAAATTGTTTAATATTTTTTTCTTTTTTTTTCTTTCTATCCTGCCTTCTTTGGCCATGGCCGGTAGCCGGCGCCGGCCACAAGCCAGGGCGTCGCCACCCTTGCTGCCGCCTTGGCCACCTGCATCACTACTGGCCTCGCTCGATCTGGGCAAGGCCGACCTCACCGTCGGTTGCGACCATGGTGAGGTCAGCCTCGCTGTTGCGACCCACGGCGAGGTCGGCTTTGTCGTGGGTCGCGACGGTGAGGCTCAGCCTCGCCTGATCTGGGTGAGGCCAACCTTGCCGTGGGTTGCGACGGTGAGGTCGGCCTCGCCAAGATAGGGCGAGCCGCCTCGCCTACGCGGCGAGGGTCTAGCCGTCGCCCTCGCTGGCAAGGGGGACCCTCGCCTCCGCCGGTAGCCGGCGAGGGCCATGACGCCCTCGTTGACCCTGGGCTGTGGCCGGTCGCCAGCAACCGGCCACAACCCAAGAAAAGCAACACAAAAAGAAGAAAACAAAAAAGAGAAAAAGAAGAAAAAAAAGCTGATTTTCAAAATTGTGCCAAAAACAAGAAGCAATTTTTTTTTACTTCTTATTTCTCTTCTAAAATTATTTCTGGGCACAAATTTTTGCAAAAATGTGCCCGGGAATATAAAGTTTACCAAATGTATTTCTATTCCCAAATTATTTCTGGGAACAAAAGAACAGAAATTTTCACTGTTTGGCACGTTATCAAACGGGCCCTAATTCCTCCTCTTTCTAAGCATTGGGTCATTTTGATCTACATCTACACTTAACCATGGCTTCGATGAGGCACCAATAAATGATCGCTCAATGACCTCTTATCAGGTCAAGCACATGCCGATGTTGTTGATCAAAACAGACATTTATTTCATGGTTTCAAAATCACCACGATAATTCGAAGTGATATGTAATGTGCTTGGGTTCCATATTCGGTCATTTCAAGCTGGTTCAAGATTTGGGTCAAATATTTTCTATTTTACATAACAAATTTTGTATCATCAGAACTTACTAATGTTTTAGATATATTATTGATGATTGAAAAGTACATACTATCTTACCAAGACAAAAATTGAATACCTGAAATGAAAAAAGCCACCTATGGTCATTTTTGTTAAATTAGATAATGAGTTTACAAAAATAGCCCATCTTTCCCCCTCCACAACGCCAACTCTACAATGGCTGATAAACGGTTCAAGTGAACTAATAGTTGCAAAGAGAAATTCTCAGAAAATAAACATCTACAGCAAGCAATGTTGCACCATCCAACCAATCTTACAAATCATTAACACAATTAAAGCTTCCACCAATACAAGTATAACTCTAACACGTGTCTTCTCCTTCGCTTGCATTCTCATAATATCATTCTGCAAGCCATTGTTCAATTGATTCTCCACATTTTGCAGCCTCTCCTTCAATGTCTCATTATAATTCATCAGTTGGCGAACGACTTATTTCTCTTGCATTGTCAGATAAGGATCAATCCATTTAAAAAATCCACAATTATCAACCTGTCAAAACAAAGCAATACTTTTTTACAAGTTTAGATACAACATTGTTCAAAATTGCTAAAATTATAACGAACAAACATGGCTTTACTTCTTATATGAAAGACTGCATAAAGCAGTTATAAATTACTTACCCTCCATGTCGAATGATGAAATAGTCTCCTCATAGGATTTCTTGGGATCCGCAAGGTATAGAGGGTTGCTCGTCGCTGTTACTTACATGAAACGCTACAATTGTCGCTCATGAATTGACTCAATGCTCTGCCGCCACTGTTAGAACCTCCATTCTACATTGATTTACATTCAAAAATAGGATCAAACTACTAATCTAATACCCACTTATCATAAAAATGCTTATGGCAAAGTTGAACTTTAATTTTAATAGATTTACAACCACTTTACCTTAATCTAACATCATTTGCATGAGATCCACTTCGCACAAAGCTCTCTATGGTGACTAGCATTGGTTTTCTCTGTCAAATCACTCTTTGCTAATGGAGATATACTTTGAAACATCTGGACAATCAACCTCATGAGCAACATGCATAGATAAGTCTTAGCTATGGTCAAATGGACATGTTTCAAAGGCGTATACCCTCAGTTTAAACTTGCAATAGTCAATCAATCACTAAAATGTAAGAGCCCTTTTAAAACTTGAACACTGATTCGTTTGGGCATTTTAACAAACACGTGGAGTTTAGTTCGAACAGAAGGCATAAATGAAGCATCAAAACGTCGTCTAATTCCAAACTGTCACAGCAACATCAATGTGTGTTTATATTACTAATAAATTCAGAATTAGAGCCAATTTTCTCACAAACCTCAACCCTAGTTCTCGACCTCAACAGAGAATAAATCAAGAAGTATCTCAAACGATCAACGCATCAGAATGAAGTCATCCAGATCTTGCAAGTATCACCAAATTTGATTAATAACACAGGCAAATTGACACTAAAATCACAGAGGCAAATCATCGAACACATTGAGTGCATCTCGGCAAAAGGCAATACAGAGCAAGAACAATTATGCAAGAACCATCATCTTATCCAATATATAAAGTCTCTGATCAACAAATTTCAAAATATCATGCTCACAACCGAGAGATGTCCGAGCGTCTCAAGCCTAGGAGCACGAGAGATGGGGGACTCCGAGCGCAAGAGATGGAGGACTTGGAGCGTCTCGAGCTTGAGAGCGCGAGAGACGGGGGACTCAGAGCACGAGAGATGGAGCAATGAGCGCCATGGAAGATTCGACTAAGATGAAAGATAGGAGACACGTGAAGGAGAGATAGTAATTGAAAAGCCATACCTAAAGCTCATCCAAGAAGACGTCGTTTTATAAAGAATATGTCCATGTCAGCTTTCCATGATAAATTTCATTGATGATGTGGAAATTTCATGTATGATCATTAACGGCTATATTAAATGGAAAGTTAAATGATGATAAATTTAGGGTAAAAATAAAAATTTTAAAATTTTTACTAAATATAAAAAATTTTAGGATATAATTAAAATGAAATTAAAAATTTGAGGTGTTTTTAGATATTGGGCCACTTTTTCTACTCCTTCCTTTAGTAGCTTTTCATTTGTCATAAGTGGCCTAGTAACATTTTTGCATAATTCATCTAGAATTTCTAGGCCTAATTCCATAAAAACCCCCCAACTTTACTCTTAGTCCCAATTATATCCCCAACTTTTTTTTGTCTCATAAAAAATCTCAAACTTTTACTTTTGTCCCAAATCTACCCCATTTACTGCTTATCTAATTTTTTAATATTATTTCGAATTTTTTTTCCTTTTTCTTTTCTTTTCTTTTTTTTGTTTCACCTTCAACTCCGGCCGGTCGCCGGTCCGGCGACCGGCCAGAGGCGGGGGCCGGCGAGGCTCGGCCTCGCCGTTGCTGGGCGAGGCCGGCGAGGCCGAGCCTCGCCGTTGCTGGGCGAGGCCGAGCCTCGCCGGCAGCTGGCGAGGTCGGCCTCGCCGTTGCAGGGCGAGGCCGACCTCGCCAGCGGCCGGCGGGGCCGAGCCTCGCCCAGCAACGGCGAGGCCGACCTCGCCAGCTGCCGGCGGGGCCGAGCCTCGCCAGCATCTGGCGAGGCCTGACCTCGCCGGCAGCCGGCGAGGCTCGGCCTCGCCCAGATCTGGCGAGGCTCGGCCCCGCCGCCCGCCGGCGAGGTCGGCCATCGCCGACCTCGCCGGCTGACCGGCGGGGCCGACGGGGAGGCTCGGCCTCACCCAGCAACGGCGAGGCTCGACCTCGCCGGCTGCCGGCGAGGCCGGCCTCGCCCAGCAGCCGGCGAGGCCGAGCCTCGCCGGCCCCCGCCTCTGGCCGGTCGCCGGACCGGCGACCGGCCGGAGTTGAAGGTGAAACAAAAAAAAGAAAAGAAAAGAAAAAAGAAAAAAAATTCGAAATAATATTAAAAAATTGGATGAATAGTAAACGAGGTAGATTTGGGACAAAAATAAAAGTTTTGGGTTTTTTATGAGATAAAAAAAAGTTGGGGATATAATTAGGACTAAGAGTAAAGTTGGGAGGTTTTTAGGGAATTAGGCCAGAATTTCTATGAGAGGTTCTCCACATATTTTATTTTGTGATATGAAAATTCCTTCATGTTGGTTGACCTTGACGCCAAGAATGTAGTGCATCAAGGCCAAATCCGTCATATCAAATGCCTTCATCATTTCCTTTTTGAATTCTTGAATCATTTTCCCATTGTACATGATTGCATTTATGTTCAGCCGCAATTTCGAGAAAAAGAAGATTGCGCGTGGATTTCATTTTGCATTTATGTTCATCCGTGCATGGCCTTCATTTAAGGTGTCGTTGATCACACGTGACTTCGTGATCCTCAACCGAATAAGAAAGTCAAAAGAAACGGGACAACATAAATGGAGAGAGAGGAGCCGAAGAAGAATTGGCCAAAGTAAAAAAAGTTGTGGGCTTCGTTTGTCCTCTTTCGTTAACTTTCTTTTGTTCCTTTCCTTTTCTATTTTCTTCTGTCGTAGCCGACAAAAAGAAGGAACGCTGCATTTTATGAAGAGCTCTTGGAAAAGGAAGAACCAGAAAGTAAGAGCTCGCTCTTACGTTTTGCTTCAGGAAAGCACTACCTTTATCACTTCTAAGAGCTCCATTTAAACAAGTCCGGTGTCATGGCAACTTTCTAGTTCTTCCTTTTCCAGGAGCTCTTCATAAAATGCAGCATGCGAGGCTTCACGTGCTCCTTGAGTGAGATTTTGTCTAATTCCTTGAGTAAGATTTGTCTAATTCCTTTAGACAAATTCTAAGAGCTTTGTTTAGACAAATTCTACCCAGTTAAATTCTTGTGAGTAGAATTTGCCTAATTTCTTGAGTGTGATTTCACTATGAATTGTGAGGGGCTACGCATTGAGTAAATTATTGGGTGTAATTGAGAGTTGAAAAACACCAAAAAAGTACTTGAGTGCTCGGATTATTGTAATTTCTATTATATCGTTTGTTTTATAGTGAAATTTCGTACTACTCTCCCTGTGGACATAAATTCTGCTATTTGGATCGAATAACGTAAATTTGGTGTCCGATTTCCTTTCCTTCTTTCCGATTATTTTATCTGATTCATCTCTTTGCTAAATCCGCAACATTGAGAGTCATAGATGCTGCAAAAATCGACACAAGGGCACACGCCAACAATATCAACAGCACGAGAGAGAACCCTTGATAGAGATAGAGGGCCACCACAGGATTACAGTGAGAAGAAGACGGATGAAAAATCCTGGACGCGTCCAAGAGATATCAGCTGACGGGCATCATGAGCAGTCTATGAACGGGGTGTACCTGAGGAAGGTGCTGAGACACTTTCTAAACTAATTGCAGATGAAAATAATGCCCCCAGCTACTTTTTCTTATTGCACAACATTTATACAAGCATGAACATGGGATCTCAACTCAGCCTTGTCGTTCACACTAAAGAGTAGATTTTATAAATCGATATTTTGAATGACCGACCAAATTCATGGAAAATTATCAAAAAAGTTATAAACATATTGCAATTGTACCAATTCAATCCTAAACTTTTTGATTGTGTCAATTGAGTCCTAAATCTTTTCACATTTTGTCAATTAAGTCTACTTGGCCAATTTTGAATGGGAAATCAGAAATGTGAACACCAACCATCCTATGTTGACTTAGGGCCAGGACGCCCTTGCGTGTGTCGCTCACCCAGATCGGGCAAGGGCCGCGGCGCCCTTGCTTGGCCAAATTTGGCTAGGGCATCACGGCCCCAAGTCCACATAAAAAAATAAAAAAAGAAAAATAAAAAGAAAAAAAGAAAAAAATTATAAAAAAATTTAAAAAAATATTAAAATATTATTATTAATGTCCACATTAGTGTCTACCGTGCTGATCTCTCATAGGCTACTGCCTCACTCAAACACTTCACGACTCTCTCTCTCTCTCTTGCTCGCAACTCACCCTCCTCCTCGGTTACTTGCAGCTTGTCGTCCGTCATTTGAGCCTTGCTAATTCTCAACTCACCCTCACTTAGGCTTCGTTCGTTTCACAGAAAATAACTTTTAGGAAAATATTTTTCAGGTTTTCCGGCATTGGTTTCACGGAAAACAAACTAGCCATGGAAAACATATTCCTTCGATGGACAAAACACCTTCAAAAGTGAAGAAAATGTTTTCAATTCTTGAAAAGAGGAAAACATTTTCCCCCCTCCTTTCATCATTCATTATAATTATAATTATTTTATTTCTTTAAAATTCTAATTTTTTTATTTTTAATTATCTTTTTTTTTTGTTTTTCTTTCTCTTTCTTTCTTCTTCTCCGGCCGGTCGTCGGCCGTTGCCAGCTTGAACCTTGCCACAGGCCGATATGTGGTGAGGCTTGAGCTCACCTATGGTCAGTTGAGCCTCGCCCAACTTGCCGGATTTGGCAAGGCCTGAGCTTGTTGGCCTCAAGCGAGCTTGGCCTTTCCGGATTAGGTGAGATGGAGTCTCGCCACACACTGGCGAGGCTCAACCTCGTCGGAATTTGGCGAACTCAAGCCTTGCTGGCCTGTGGCAAGGCTTCGTCAGGGCGAGCTTGAGCCTTGCCGGCCTGTGGCGAGGCTCGAGCTCACCTGTGGCCGGTTGCCGGTCGCTATCGTGGTTGACAACTAGTTGAGGAAGAAGAAGAAGGAGGAGGAGGAGGAGGAGGAACAAAAAAAAGAAAAAGAAGAAAAGAAAAAATTAAATTAAAAATATTTTTTCCATACCGAGTAACGGAAAATATTTTCTGAGACTTTTTTATATTTTAATTGAACATCAAAAAATTGTCATTTTTTGGGAAAATGACTTCCTAAAAAATATCTTTCAAGAACGTAATATTTTTTGTGAAACGAATGAAACCTTAAACTATTGATGTTTTGTGGTTGAATTAGTTTAGAAAGTGTTTCATCACCTTCCTCAGTTACCACCCACTTCATAGATTGTTCACGATGTCCGTCGCTGACAATCTTTTGGCCGCATTGTCCAGGATTTTCCATCTGTCTTCTTCTCACTCGAACCCTGTGGTAGCCCTCCATCTCTATCAAGGGTTCTCTCTCACGCTACTGACATTGTTGGCGTGTCCTCGTGTCGATTTCTGCAGCGTCTGTGACTCTCAATGTCGACCCCGACTGATTTTTTTTTTTCGACCTATAGGAATTGTATCACCGATGTGGACCATATAATGCTTATGTAGAACCTATATCAGCAACATTGCAATGTCAGGATTTAGGAAAAACATGTTGGAGTATATTTCATGCTCTCCATCGATTGGAAAGCACGAGGATCCCGTTAGAGGACTTTTATAATTTGGATCTGTATTTTATTGGTAGTTTGAGTTTGAGCCCATGAATAGTTACGGATCATATATAATCTCTTTTTTTCGTAACTGAGTGTTCTAACATAGAGATACGATGTACTAATTATAGTAAAGTCCTCTACTTGATGTAGCCCTAATTTAAGGGTGAATCAGGATAAAATATTGTGTCTCGATTTCTCTTTATTGACTTTACTCTTTATATCGTTGTGTTTGTGCCTTCAATCCTAACAAAACAGGAAGAAGGAATTGATTAAGCGAATTCAAAGGAGCTATGTAGGAGTAACATGAAGAAGTAACCATTTGAAGGTGAATAAGAAGAGGAGTAAAAAAATAAACAGGGTGAATCTGAATGATGTCACGATGACGCTTAGCATAATTTCCTTCTTTCTATTTTACGGTTCTCTTTAGGAGTTCTCGGGGGGGCTTCTATGGTCCTCTAGGGTCCGTTTAGTAATGTTTATGTTCTCAGAAACAATTTCTATTCTGAAATAGTTTTTTCTATTTTTATTCCCTGGACAAGTTTCTGAGAAAAAACGTGTTTAGTAACTACACAAAATTTCTATTCTCGAAGTAGAAAAAGAACAAAAATGCGTTTTGTAGGACACTAAATATTTATAACCCCAATTTTTTTATTTAATTATAAAATTATTGGTGGAGACTTAACAATTCATGTTTGGATAAAATTGAACTAGAAATAGAATGAGAATATATTATGATATAGAATTGGATGACCTTAATAGAATTATAAAGAAAATTACTCCTTATAGATAAAGCAAAAACCAAGTGGTGGTAGAGGAAATTGCAATTTATGGTGTAGGATTTTAGGATTTGGGGGTAGGGTTTAAAGATTTCGATTTTGAGGTTTAGGGTTTGGAGTTTTGGATTTTAGGGTTTGGGGTTTATGTTTTAGAGTTTCGAGTTTGGGGTTTTGAGTTTAGTGTTTCGGATTTGGGGTTTAAGGGTTTGGCGCTTAATGGTTTAGGGTTTTGGGTATTGGGGTTTGGGATTTAGGGTATAGGGTTTGGGGTTTCTGGTTTAGGATTCGGTGTTTTGCAATTTAGTGTTTTAGGATTTAGGATTTGGAATTACAATTTTAGGGTTTCAGGTTTTGAGTTTTAGGGTTTAAGGTTTAACGTTTCGGGTTTTAGGGTTTCGATTTTTGGGTTTAGGATTTGGGGTTTAAAAGGTTTAGGGATTTGGGTTTTGGGGTTTTGGATTTTTTATTTTAGTGTTATGGGTTTTAGGATTTGGGTATGGAGGTTTAAGGTTTTGGGTTTAGGGTTTGAAGGTTAAGATTTAGGGTTTCGGGACTTATGGTTTGAGGGTTAAGGTTTATGGTTTTAGGGTTTAGGATCTAGGGTTTAGGATTTAGTACGAGAATATTTTGTGAAAGAAAGAAAGCTGATCTTGTTTCTTTATTGTTTTTCCTTTTTGTTCCAAAAACAAAAAAGTAGATATTTTTTAATTCTTATTTCTATTCTAAATCTATTCCCTGACTACTTTTCTGTTCCGGGTAATAAAAAAACTAACTGACATTACTAAACGGATTTATGTTCTTTTTTTGTTCTAGAGAATAAAAGAACAGAAAAATAGAAAATAGAAATGTTACTAAACAGATCCCTTGATGACCAATCTCCTGGTTGTAACTTGTAATCACATGCATTTTGTTTTAAACCTTGAAGGAAGTATCATCACACAAAAGCTAAGTAAGTTTGCAATCGATCGACGAGATTTGTTCTTGTTTAATCTAGCAGCTACCGATCCCCAAGAAATGATACTTGGGGAATTGTAGAAGCCACCAAGTTCGAGAGAGAGAAAGAGAGAGGGGCAACCATACATGTTTATTTACTTAGATGAAAAGTTACATGGCGACTCTATTTATAGAACATAGAAAGACACTTGGAAGCAAGCATATGTGTTTACTTAACTTAGATGAAAAATTACATGGGAGACTCTATTCACAGAACATAGAAAGACACTTGAAACACCTCTATCTTAATTATTTAACACCCACTTATGAACTAATGCTAATTAACTCTACTAAAGACATTTCAACACCAAGGATATTTGACTGTTCATAACATAAAGTACATATAGCATATTCTTAAATCATCAATCATAGATAGCATCTAGCTTCTTCTCCTTTCTAGGCTTCTATAACAAGCAAAAGCCTATGGATAATATCTCCAAGTTGAAGACGAGATTTTCAGCTGGTTTCTTGGTTATTCCCCGTTGTCTAGGAGAAGCGGGGTTTGGCGACGACAACAAGGTTTTCGATCCTGTGCATTGTGATGCCAAAAGCTTCGTCCATATCCAAATCTTTTGGTTGGACACCAGGAGGAAGTTGCCAGTCGAAACTGTGAAGGAGTTGAGCTAAAGCAATCTCAACACTGGCATTTCCAAATGCAATAGCTGGGCAGCTTCTTCGGCCTGCGCCAAATGGTATAAGCTCGAAGTCCTGTCCCTTGAAGTCGATGGTGCTATCCAGAAACCTTTCTGGTAGAAATGCTTCGGCATCAACCCAGGATTGCGGATCACGCCCTATTGACCAAGCGTTCACGAAGAAACGCGTTTTTACCGGAATGCAGTATCCGTCAATGGTAATTTCCTCCATGGATTCTCTTGGGACTAACACAGGAGCAGGAGGATGTAATCGGAATACCTCCTTGATGATAGCCTTCAAGTATGGGAATTGAGGTAGGTCAGTCTCTCGCACGTATCTTCTCTCTCCAACGACGCTCTGAAGTTCGGCTTGTGCTCTTTCGATGGCTTTAGGGTTCATGACAAGCTCTGTCATTGCCCAGTCAAGAGTTATGAATGTTGTATCTGTTCCCGCTGCAAAAAAATCCTGCAACATGCATGGGGCTACATATTAGAAATTTTTTCACGCGAGTCGATATGCTTTACTATGCAAACTTTTTGGCTTATTGAAGGATGATCATTGGAAGGGGCTCGGGCAAGTCAAGAGCCCTTTTGTTGGGTCTAACTTGTTGCTCAACTGTAGTCATAGCAAAAGAAGACCACACGTCTAATTCTTTAGGCTAAACAGCGCTTGGCTTGGGTTGAGTAGGACTTATCATTAGATAGTCTTGCTCAAACACGCTAACAAATGCTCTTCAAACCCATGATCCCGTCTATTCTCTAAGAAGTTAAATGGAATGTCAAGCTAGAGAGGAGAATGATTTTTACCGACCAGGATGAGGGCTTTAACGTTGGCCCTTGTAAGGGGCATGTCACCATAACCATTCTTCTCGATATCAATCAAAACATCCACAAGATCCTTCTGCCCCTCCATGGCTCTGCTTTCGTTCGAATGATCTCTCAGTATCTCGTCAAAAAGATTATCAAAGCGCTTAAAAGTGTTTTGAAGTCTAGACTTCATCCCGGTCAGGCTATGAATGAATTCCATGGAAGGAAAGAAATCTCCTATGCTGAATCCCCCGAGCAGCGCCTGATACTCCTCCAGCATCTTTTGAAACCCATGCTTATCATAATCCCCGCCCGCTGAAAAGTCCCTTCCAAAAGCAGACCGGCAAAGAAAGTCATTCGCATATAAACCAAGCAATTTAGATAGATTTACAGGGCCTGGACAAGACTCTGCGATCCGGTGAACTAAACGGGCAACTTCTTCCTCCCTGACATGACTAAATGACTGAACCCGTTTTGCGCTAAGCACTTCAAGTATGCAGAGTTTTCTAATGTGCCTCCAATAAGCGCCATAGGGAGAGAAGGCCATGTCCGTGCAGTTGTAAAACAAGTGCTTGGCAGAGAAGATCTGAGGGCGGTTCGCGAGCGCTAGGTCATGGGTTTTCATCACCTCCTTGGCCATTGCAGCCGAGGAAACGACTATGGTCGGGACTTCACCAAGCTGCAAGGACATGATCGGCCCGTACTTTCTCGCGAGGTGATGGAGAGATATGTGCGGTGATTTGCCAAGCTGGTGGAGATTGCCAATGATCGGCAACTTGGGAGGGCTCGGTGGGAGGTTGCTCTTTCTTTTCCTAGACTTGCTCCTCAAGAGAACTATCACCAAAGCTGCTGCGAACAAGCATGTTGGGAGAAACAGATGCTGAAGGAGAGCCATTGCAAGGTATGTGATATTTGCTAAGCTTTACTTCTCATTTGATTCCTACGCAGTTTTTGCATATGGATGTCGCTGAAACCATCTGATTTGCTGGTTTTTTTTTTCATTGTTGTCAATATCAGTCATGTTGAAAAGTTGTTCGTCTTTTTTTGTAATGTTGGGGAGAACCGCACACTCAATCAATCCATGATCAATATCTCCTTCAAAATTAAATCGATCGAAAACGACTTAATTCCAACAACAATTAATGATATTCTAGCAATATAATCACGTAATAATAAGGAAATAAATACAACGACACCGAAATTTAATGTGAACAATCAATGAGGAAAAAAAACTACTAACTGCTCTACACATAAAACTTTCACTAATCATCAAGAATAGTAGGATCTATACTAGTCACACACTAGAGATACAACATCAACATTAGAATATTATTTCTTTATCGTAAAGGTAGATTTATACAAAATGAGGAGAAAAATCCTAACCGCGATTAAAGAGTTCAGAGGAGATTCTCAATTAACAAAATAGATCAACTCGTAGCCCTCAGTCAGTCAATCTCACGAATAACATACTGAAATTTGAGCTAATTTCGATAACGTTTAGCCTTCGAATCGAGATCACGAAGTTCAACACCCTTCTCCTCCCCTGTTCTCGCGCACCTCTGTGAGCTCTCGGTTCTTTTTTCTCTTTCTCCTCTCTGGGCACACCAAACGCACGAAGCTGCCCCCTTTTCTTTTTTGTTCTTTTTGTAGCTTTTTTTTTTTACTTTTCTTTTCTATTGTTTTGTTTAAGCTAGCTGGGCCCCACATGAGGTAGACCCAGTCAACATGTCATTATAGTATTATCACAGTGTTATTGATAATTACGTGACATCACAGTATTATCATGGTGAGGGTGTCGTGGCCCTTACCTATAACAAGTGAGGGTCGCAAAGCCCTTGTCCAGACCAATCGGGGGTCCCCGGCCCTTGCTTGTGGCTAGCGACTTCCGCGCCCTCACTGGCCAAGAGTCGGAAAAAAAAGGAAATGAAAAGAATAAAAGATGAAAAAATTCGAAAAAAAAAAGCTTACAAATATGCAATACGTCAGCGTCAGTCGCGTCACGTAGAATGTCAATGCTTATTAGACCACCACGTTAGCGTTTTTGAGTCAAAATTGATCGAAATGGCTAAATTGGTAAATCGGCAAAAAGTTTAGAATTAAATTGACATAATTTAAGGATTTTGGACTGATTGGCAAATTGTCAAAAGTTTTATGACTAAATTAGCCAAATTGAAATATTTAGAATTGGGACAAAAAAAATGATTTATAACTGAATTGGCATAAACACAATATATTTTATGACTTTTTTTATGATTTTTCTGCGGCAGCTAGGAATCGTGGTAAAAATATTCTAAGGCGGTGGATGCGCTCTATGAATGGAGATTGGATTGATCGTGGAGGCGGGCAGGGAGTAATCCTCCACCGTGAGGGGAGCTCATATCCCTTGTAATGCTGCTCCCACCACTCCCCCATCACTCGTACAATTATTTTGTCAAACGAAACAAACTATCCTTGTCCCACGAAATCTTGAACTTATATACCTTGTCCCTTTGTCGTTCCTCTGCCAAATATACACCACATACATACACATCAAATCACAAACTTACACTGGTATCAAAATCACGCTCTCGCAATCCAGCATCGCTATCCGAGACCCAAAAATCAACGAATTTCCAGATGCACTTCTCGCATTTTGCATAGATGGGTTAATTGGAACTTCAACCTACTTTCATCATTAGTTGCTGTCAAATTCTCCGTAAAAACTAAGAGCTACTTAACAATAATCTTTCAGAAATAGGTCATCTGTTGGGTTCCCATCATATGACACATCAAGAAAGGTCTTTTGAGGACCTAATTACTCGGCAGATCTCTATCAAACGCGAACTTTCTCAATCCTGACAAGTCCTCGACCAATGAGATTTTTCGAAGGCATGGGGATTCCGACGATAGACCCGACAGTGGGATCACATGTTGATCTAGAAAAAGAGGACCACAAACCAGTTTTCCATGCAACAGTCCAACAATTGTGAGACCAGTATGACAGACGGCAAGGGAATTGGAGAATTTCTGATGTATTGTGTTGATCTACTTGTATAAATGTACATGGTCTATTTATAGTGTACGAATGAGAAAGAAAAATAGGAAATAGTATACAAGAGATTACGACTTCCTATTTATCAAATCAATCACGGATTGACTAAATCACTTAGTCTCCAATCAAGATCGGTGCCCATAATCAGAATCTCCGATAATATCAAATCATTTCTCCAACACAATAAATGAGTGATTGCTAGGTAGTTTGGCAGCTTGTGTCACAACAGCATTCGTATTTCTTGCTCTTTTCATCCCTATCCTGGTAGTATTCTATCATAACCCCTCCCAAGATGATTATCCTGAGGCAATGCTAAGGGGATAAGATACAGGAACATACACCAAGGCAATGCTAAGGGTATAAGATAAGGGAACATTCGCCAACTTGCAACTAGGGTTGATGTCTTGAACCATTACAAATGGCATCACGTAAGTACAGAAAGAAAGGGTGACGTCTGCTAACTTGGCTTATATTGACTAAACCGAAAAAAATTTCAGCAAACTGAGATGGTTTTTTCAAGTCCGATGTTATAAGAAGACAGACTGTACACAAGATCAGACAAAACCGCAGTTGCAACATCACATACCGCGCAAATTTCTCGTGGAATGGCAATGGCTCTCCTTCAGCATCTGTTTCTGTCAACCTTGATGATAGCTGCAGTGATTACAGTTCTCTTAAAGAACAAGTCTAGGAAAGGAAAGCACAACCTCCCACCAAGCCCTCCCAAGTTACCGATCCTCGGCAATCTCCATCAGCTAGGCAAATTGCCCCACATATCTCTCCACCACCTTGCGAGAACATACGGCCCGATCATCTTCTTACAGCTTGGTGAAATCCCAACTGTAGTTGTTTCCTCAGCTAGAATGGCGAAGGAGGTAATGAAAACCCACGACCTCGCACTTTCAAGCCGTCCTCAGATCTTCTCCGCCAAACACCTGTTCTATGACTGCACTGATGTGGTCTTCTCCCCCTACGGTGCTTATTGGAGGCATATAAGAAAAATCTGCATACTTGAACTGCTTAGTGCAAAACGAGTTCAGTCATACAGTCATGTCAGGGTAGAAGAAGTTGCTCGTTTAGTTGACCGGATTACAGAGTCTTATCCAGGCACCACAAATCTAACCAAACTGCTAGGTTTATATGCAAATGATGTTCTTTGTCGGATAGCTTTTGGGAGGGATTTTTCGGGAGGAGGGGACTACGACAGGCATGGGTTTCAAAAGATGCTGGAGGAGTATCAGGAGTTGCTCGGAGGATTCAGCATAGGAGATTTCTTTCCTTCCATGGAATTCATCCATAGCCTGACTGGGATGAAGTCCAGACTTCAGCACACTTTTCGGCGCTTTGATAATCTTTTCGACGAGATACTGAGAGATCATCAAAAAGAAAATAAAGCTACGGAGTTGCGCAAGTATCTTGTGGATGTTTTACTTGATATACAGAAGAATGGTTATGGTGACATGCCTCTCACCAGGGACAATGTTAAAGCCATCATCCTGGTTTGTGAATCATTCTTCCCTCTGGTTCTGTATTTTATCATATCAGTAGATTTGTATAGCCAAGCAGATCCCTTAGCATGAAGAAACCTCTCATATGTAGCATATGGATTTTGCAGGATATGTTTGCAGCAGGAACTGATACGACATTCATAACCCTTGATTGGGGAATGACAGAGCTTGTCATCAATCGAAAGGCCATGGGAAGAGCACAAGCTGAAGTACGAAGTGTCATTGGAGAGAGAAAATACGTGCAAGAAACTGACCTACCTCAACTGCAATACCTGAAGGCTGTCATTAAGGAGATATTCCGGTTGCACCCTCCTGCTCCAGTGCTAGTCCCCAGAGAATCCATGGAGGACGTAACTATTGATGGGTACTCCATCCCAGCAAAAACCCGTTTCTTCGTCAATGCTTGGTCAATTGGGCGGGACCCAGAATCCTGGGTCGATCCAGAATCATTTCTACCAGAAAGGTTCCTTGATGAAAATAGCAACATAGACTTCAAAGGGCAGGATTTTCAGCTGATACCCTTCGGTGCAGGTAGAAGGAGCTGCCCGGCTATTGCATTTGGAAATGCCAGTGTTGAGCTTGCTTTAGCTCAACTTCTTCACAGTTTCGATTGGGAGCTTCCTCATGAGACCCAGCCCAAGGATTTGGATATGACCGAAGTTTTTGGCATAACAATGCACAGAATCGCCAACCTCATGGTCATAGCGAAACCCCGCTTCTCCTAGACAACAGTAGAGACAAGCAAACAAGCTGGCAAAAAATCTTCCCTCCGACTTAGTAATCAATTACCTTTTGCTTGGTATAGAAGCCTGAGAAAGGAGAAGCAGCAGGATGCTATCTGTGTTCTATAGTTAATAATATGTCATGTACTTGGTCTGCAAATACATAATCTCGAGCATTTAAGCTGAGGACAAGCTAGTTTCTGAAATCAGCACATACATATACACACATATAACTCCATTTCAAATATGAAGCTTATAATCGGGCTCTACTATGATATCCAGTCTGAAGATTTACATTTCGGCATCAAAGTGCGACCAGACATGCTTTGGCATCAAAATGCACAGTATAACCAAACTTATTCTTGCTACCAAGACCTTTTCTCCAAAACATGAATGAGCAGATTAGTAGTCAAACCTATATATCAGGTCTAGCCCCGTCAAGTGGGATGTAAAGAATGCAGAACACACTTGATGTTATTCTCAAACTAACGGGTTTTATGAGCGTATGCCTCACTTAGAACAGATGTTGTCCCAAATAGTATACTGCTCATGCGATTATATGCCAAATAAAAGCTCCCTTTGCTATTCAAGATAGCATTATGTGAGAACTGTGGCAATGGAGAAAGAAAAGGGTAGATAAAGTATATGAGAAAACAAAACATATGGAGGCATTGCCACATTAATCATTGCAGGCACAATTGTCCCACACCTACTACATACAAATTGTCCCACAATTGTCCAACTCAGCAAGAGCTCAACAAAATTTCTTTGATGAAATACTGCTTCTCTCACCAAAAGTGCTCGGATAATTTACAATCCAGCTAGTCTATGCCAATCAGCTAGCCAAAAACAAAGCCTAAATTGACAGCTACAAGCTACATTACCTTGCATAGATGTGAAGGATTACAAAAGAAAAAGAAGTGGCTTTATTGTCATTCTATCTACTTCCACCATTATGCTGGGAAAACTCAAAGTCTTTATCTCAGGGTCCAAAACTGAGGTCTTAAGGTACTTCAACAGTAACTTGGCAAATATTATCAGTGGGTTCTCAGCTCCTGAAGATAATGACCAAGTTGTTGTGCACCAAGGAATAAAGCGTCGGCAACAAGAAAGAGCCCAACCTATACCAGAATGTAGCAACCAGAAATTAGTTCTTTTTGGCCAACACCCAGAAATTAATCTATCAAGCCAATGTGAGACTCATAATAGACCATGAGGGGACTTTTCACAAATCTATCAAATAGAAGAATCACCAGACGAGCGGAAAATACTAATCGATAAGCCCAACCCTCTTTGGCAGCTGCTGCTCTTTGTTGGTCGGTCCAACTGAGAATGGGGCAAAGCAGAAAAATATATGAATGTCCAGTATAGTAAAACAAATGTCTGCTACCAAGTTCTTTTGCAGTTTACTTAATGATAATTATACTTCCAAGGATAATTTCACAAGAAAAAGGAAAAAACTAATTTACTTCATCTTGAAGCTTGTCATTTTTTAAAAAGGGAAAAAGCCACCAAAAACCCCAAACTATATACACTGTAATACATTTACCCTGAACTTTTTTTTTTTGTGATATCAAAATTTCCAAAGTATGCCCCTTTTGACACATTTACCCAAAACTTTTTTATTATGACATAAAAAACCCAAAACTTGTACCTATTTGACACATTTACCCTCCATCAATGTTTTGTCGGATATTTTTCAGCCAAAACGTTGTTTTTATTTACTTAAGCAACGTAGACACCATGTCAAAACCATTCACTTTCCAGCATCCATATAGGCATATTTTTAACAATGTTCATTGACGGAATCTTGACAAAGGATAAATGCACCACATAAATACAAGTTAGGGATTTTTTGTATCACGGAAAAAACTTTAGGGTATACATGTCATGGTGGACATAGCTCAAGGTTTTGGTGGTTTTTTCCCTATTAAAAAAGATCTTGATCATCAAATATATCACAAAGTCCATGAAACCCATCCAAAGAAATCATTTGCTAAGTTACAAGTACGGAAAAGTTTAGGATTCTTTGAACATGGGAATTGGGACAGTATTTCTTGGGTGCTATGTGCACACACCGCATGGTCTCTATCTGAGCAGTATTGTTTGTATGACTCAAAGATAGGCTATATTTAGGTAAGGACTGTATAAAAATCCTCACATCTTCTCCATTTTTCAATTTTATCCTGCCTTTTTAGGTTATCAAAATATTTTATCACCTTTTGAACTCATATCAAATCTATTCCAAGATAAGGTTCCATCACAAAACTATATAATAACCGTTTTTACCTTTTTATGTATTCGCAAGATTCCCACTAAGGCCATTATTTTTTTTAGGAATAACCTAGTATTTTATTGTTTATGTACAAAAATGATTGAGAAATTTATAGTAAATTAGAAATTGTTGATATAAGTTGCATATACATTTGGGAAGGAATCTAATGGAACATTCTTTCTCAGAGACGTTGGGATAAGATCAAAAAACTTTGAAAAAGGTGGGATTTATTTTGTCATTTGGCCTTATGTTTATCACCTAAAACTGAACAGGCCGTCACAACCACCACCCAGTCAACTGATTTGTGCCCATACAGATCAGGTTAACTCAAGCTCCATGAATGCACAACCTCATGATGTTTTCCACCATCCAACCACATGATCTATAATTATCCATATCTGCAAATTTCAAACTCCGGCAGAATGTCCTCAACCAATCTTCTATCATAGCACGGCATATTGTAGGTTCTAGAAAGCAGAATAGAATGCACAGACAGAGTCTCTGAATGCATATCTTTCCATACTCCGGTTGCATTATTGTCAAGAAAATTAGAAAATAAAGTAGGAACTACAAACAGTTATGCGCATCTGCAGAAAAGGGCTCAAATAATGAGATATTTACCCCAGAAATTCCGAAACACCACCAATTCCAGCAAATTTAAGAGGCTGAGGGCCCTCTCTGGGGAGATCCTGCTCAACAATGGTCGCACCCACCATCATAACTAGCTCATCAACTCTAATCATGGATGACAAATCATAGAAGATGTTTACCTCTTCTTCAGAAGCCTCTAGGCCACCTTGAACCCAGAAAAGATTTCTATAACCAGCATTGTATAGGAGCTCACAAGCAGCTAACGATCTGGGAAAAAGAAGAGAAAAGGAAAAGAAATGATGAGAAACCATAGTACGATTAATTGTCGATAGACATAAAAGCAAGCCTATATCCAAGAACAAATGTGTGCAAACAAAGATCCTAGCCTGAATATCCTTACAATTGCTTTAACGATGCAAACACATTATTTTCGACTAGCCCATAATTGTTACAATTCCAAGATTGGGAAACCATGACACACTTAGATGCTTGTTATGACCATGCTTCTGATGCTAGAGCAACTGGGAAGCGTCTTATTTAGTCATCCAGGGATTTCGCAGCTCTGCCAGAAAACAAAATGGTTCCAACTTTGCCACATCACTCAAAAGGTCAGCTTCTCATGAGAAAAGCTAGAAGCTCGTGATGGACAGTTAATCATTCTAGAGTGAAGTGGCATTCATTGTGAATAGTGGAGAATGAAATCACGTAAAATTGGTTTCTCCAACAAAGGCATGTGAGCAAAAAATAAGAAACCAAAGCCACCCAATTAAAATTGGACAATTTTAAGCAAAAATTCTTACCTCAAACCTTTCTGGCATGCAACAATAAGATCAGAATCTTTTGGGAATTTTTCCTTGATACTTGGTACAAACTGCCTGTTGAAGAGTAAATAATCTATATACTGTTGCATGTAATTAGGGAAAAAGAATGACAGCGTGTATTTTCAGAACGAACTTGTTATAGGACAGTGTAGGTGCACCACTCCACCAACCACCTACAAATACATGGAGAAATTGATCATAACTGCCAATGGCCCTTCTCTATGAAGTTACATGACATCACAACCTGTAAACACCAATCATGCCTAAAGCATCACAGTCCAGCAACACCAATATCTTTCATTTCTAGCAGATCATATGGTAGAAAGAAGACTAATTTTAGCACATTCTAATATCCCAAATAGGATTTCTTCCAATGTACAAGTGCTAGATCAAAACTGAAAAGTATGGCTTTGCCAAAACCAGTCACCTCTCTAAGAAGCAAGTAAAGCAAAAGATAGTACCCATCACAAAGTTCGTCATCTTCCTAGAAAGAGTCCCGGGATCAAATCCACTATTGTCATCAAATACGGGAATCCAAGTTGATCCTTTGACCCAAGCCTTAAGCAGCAGAGAAACAAAATAACAAGAATATTTCAATCTTTGATAAGGAAGAATGATTAATAAGACAACCTCCACATACAAAATAAATAAATAAAACTCTGTTGACAGTAACGAATACCGCCACAAGTCAGGTGGCAAACGACATGCCAAATCCCACAGCAGGAGATAATCATCAGAACAGTAAAATACAATATAATATGGTAGAATCCACAAGATGACAAGGTAGAAGCATTTTATTTGGCCAAACAACATAACGCACATTTGATATTTAGCAAGAGTTGACTGAGGAATAATACCAATTTACCAGCTTGCATTAAATTCTCCTAAGGCGGAGTTATTCTCAGGGCTCAACAGAGAAATTGGAAGGAAAAAATTGAGCAAAAGAGCACTTGCCTTGTTGCGTTCCACAGAAGGGCGAACATCTAATAGGGTCTTATCTGAGAGTTGTATTGCATATCCAGCTTCCCTTGGGGTCAGACATTTAACCTTTTGTTCCCTAATCTGTAAAGATTCCAGAAAAAGCAGAGCCTGAGGCACATATCCTGAAAGTTACCTACATCAGCTGAGGAAGCGACAGCTGCATACCGGGTGATGTACAGTGCTTCAGTCAGCATAAGACAAAATATAATAAGAGAGCTGATTTAGCCCTAAAGTACTGATTATGATCGAAAAGGTTTGACATTTGATCCTGAAACACATGTTAAGGACTGTCTAATTCATAATGCTTGCACAGACATGAATAGCCTAAAAATCAGTTTTTGGTTCAAAACCTAGGGGCTTTAGATTATCTCATTTCATATTTAGAAAATGAAACAGGAAACGGCATTCATATAGCATCAATTGAAAACAACTACAACATGAGGGCCCTAAAAGCAACTAGATATTAAAACAGCCAGTTTGATTCTCAACCTCCCCGTGAATTTTGTCTCCAGATGTAACTGGACTGTACTGAAAGCAAGCTATTCGACGACTTCCGAAATATGAAACACGCTACAAACTTCAAAGTCCGAAATTGCAGAACTTAGTAATTTTCCAATGGATAGATGTGTGAAGTACCAGAGAGTCCCATCTCTTTCGGGCAGCAGCCAGATCCTTCATTTGCCTCAAGTCGTAGTCATCCGTGTCAGCTATCATTCTGATAACACTCCGCTTCTGAGAGCAAAAACACACAACCAGAAAAAAGGCAATAAGAGAGTCGAAACAAGCGAGAAGATAGGCCCAAAGTCAAGTTATGCATCCACATTAAACAAACGAAAGCAAGAACAGGACAATGCTATCTGAAAAGCTTAATACTTCGACCCACCAACAAAAATGACAAGAACCAAGAAAAGAAAATCGATCCCATTTTCGTGCAAACGAGAAGGATAAGCAAATTACTGAACTTTATGGCGAATCCCGAAAGTTGAACTCAATCCGAGAGAATGCGTCCTCGTCCACGAGCTCTTCGCAGTTTGCACTCTGCGGGAGGTGGTGGACTGCCAAATCGTGAGAGGGCTGAGAGAGGGAAGCCCCAGAGCTTCCATTGCGGAACGCCTTGGATGACGATGCGAAGAATGTAATGTAACGGGACGTTGGAATGCTCTCTTTGGTTTTTCAGCTTTGGGGTACGAAGATTGCTTTCTTCGGCTTTCTTTCTTGTTTGCTCGAGAGAAGCAAACGAAAACCTGTTCTTATCCGCATCATTCAGGGACCATACTGCGTTGGGTCGATAACAGGTTCTGTCAGGTCTGCTGTTGTGCTGTCGTCGGCCCAAATTCGGTTCATTTTGGCAAGCCCGCCAATTATTTGGGCCACTTTCGACATCCTCATCCATCTTCCTTCCGCCAATCACATTGCAAAAATCTCCAGAGAGTTTGCATTTTCTCGTGAGACACGGTGTCGTTTTCACATATGCGATTGACTTGGTTGACAGTTTTGTGCAACATCTTCTTATGAAAAATCTTTTTTTTATGCTGAAGTGAAAAACCTATCTGCATCCAATGCATGGTGGGTGAGGATGGGTTTTGCATGGTGGGGTGAGTGTAATGAGCAGTCAGACATGACGATGTGAGGTCTTTGATGTCGCTTTTCTTCCACCGTTGAGTCTATCTTCATGCGTAGAAGAAAGAAGCCAAAGAAAGCAGCAAGCGTGTCTTAATTTCTTTTGACTCTCATAAGCTGCGCATGGATTTCATTTAAGTTTTGGCCGCACGAGAGAGATCTGTTCTTTGGCCACAAATGGTGGGAGAGATTTGTCGTTTTCTGTTGAAGACAAGTGGCGTGGTACACTTTTTCACTAGGTGCAGCGGAGACCGCAATTCCCTTCATGCGCAACGGACTTGATATTTACTGAAGACTGCACACAAGCAATAATGGAGACACCCCGTCTTTGGCACTATAAAGGGTGAAGCAACTCTCCCAATAGAAGACTAGAAGAGGAAAGCCAAGACCAATAAAAGGAATAAAAGAGCAAAATCATTGTGTCCATTCAACCAATTTTGTCAACTCATTCTTAAAAGTCCTAGATCTATTACACTTTTACCAATTAAATCATAAATATGATTGATTCCATCCAATCAATTTTGGTGGAAAATAGCTAATGTGGACGCTAACCGTCCTACATGGCTTTGTTGGTGCTGACGTAGATAATTTTTAATAATATTTTAATATTTCTTTCTAATTTTTATTAATTTTGATGGATTGAAAAAAGATAAAAGAAAAAAAATAGGAGGAAAGAAACAAAAAAGTAAAGAAGGAAAAGAGAAGAAAATAAAAGGGGAAATATAAAAATTTAAATAAAAAATTTGAAAACAATATATTAAAATGTTATTAAAAATTATCCATGTCAGTGCTGGCTGTCGACCGTATTCTTAGAATGGCCAATATCCATATCAGCGAATTTTGGCCAAAATTGGTCGAATAAATTCAATTTGTAAAAAATAAAAATGTTTAAAACTTAATTGACATAATTAAAAAGTTTCAAACTAAATTAGCAAAAGTATAATAAATTTATAATTTTTTGGATAATTAAAGGGTCAAGGAACTCTCACAAGAGATGACTGCAAGAGCAAAGCCAAAACCAATAAAAGGAATAAAAGAGTGAAATGATTGTGTTTTTGGAGTGGTCCCTTGGTCCTTTTACTGTCTTATGCTTTGTTCTACGCATCCGACAAGAAGAGATTCTCTCTTTGGCGTACTGTTAAATATGTGGCTATCGAAATTTTAGGATGGGAAAATATTTGAGTATACGAGCGATTGTACTCTTGTAATTATCTTATTAATTAGTGGATTATTTGTAGTTCAATTGAACCACATAAATCCCTCGTATCCTTTGTTATTTCTCGTTGTATTTCTCTTTCGATTTCTCTAGCTCTTTATTCGATTGTCAAGATCCAATCACCTTCCGCATCAATATATCACAATAGAGACATTGGTATAATCGATCATTAATGCAATAAAAAATGGAAATCATACTTAGAACTTCACTTGAGAAATTGATTCCAATTAAACAATGCGTTTGGTACTTATCTGCTCGCGACGGCCATGGCTCGAAGAAACGGCCCAATATTATACTAATTCTTCATGTGTGCCGACCTTTATTTTCGGCCTATACCATCCAGTCAACATATGCTTATCTATTAACCGGCGGCCATGTTGAAACCCCAATTTCATCTTCTCCTATGTCGTAGGCCAGCTAGTGTTAGACGCCCATATGTGAGGTGTTAGGTGAAAAAAGTCCAAGGTTGGGATGCCCCGACTCGCGCAAAATTCATTGACTTGAATTTTTTAATAAAGATGAGTTTAACCTCGATCTAACAAAAGAGTCTTCGTCTTTATGACAGTGATTATAATGTTGACACATCCGAATCTTCCAGTTCTTGCCCGTGAATCTCCCCACTTCCATCTCCTTTAGACTTGTCAATCGCCAGACCTTTAATGAAACCTTTTCAGACGTTTTTTCCAAGGATATCACGCCATGAGTGTTCAGCTTGTTGTGGCCCTCGTATGCGCTCTTATGATACCTCTGTTACTAGTCTTTTTGATTGACACAAAGAAGAAGACGCAAGCATCTAGGAATCTCCCTCCCGGTCCTAGGAAGTTGCCGATCATCGGAAATTTGCACCAACTCGGCTCCTTGCCTCACCGATCGCTCACGCGCCTCTCGAAACAGTATGGCCAGATCATGTTTCTACAGCTCGGCTCTGTTCCCACATTAGTCATCTCATCCGAAGATGTCGCAAGGGAAGTATTCAAGGCCCACGACCGCGCTTTCTCTGGCAGACCCGTCTTTTATGCGGCGAAGAAGTTAACGTATAATTGTTCTGATGTAAGTTTTGGCGCCTATGGCGATTCCTGGAGAGAGCTCAGGAAATTAGTGATACTAGAACTCCTGAGTAGCAAGAGAGTCCGGTTGTTTGAGTCTGTGAGGGGGGAAGAGGTTAAGCTCATGCTTGACACAATCACTTCTTATCCAGGTCCTGTCAATATTGGTGAATTGGCACTTTTATTGGCTAACAATGTCGTGTGCCGAGTGACTTTTGGTAAGAAATGGCAGGCTGAAGGTGGTGGTGGAAAGAGCAAATTCCACGAGACGGTCCGCGAGACACAGAGCATCTTAGGGGGGCTTTGTGTTGCGGATCTGTTTCCGCAGATAGCTTGGTTTAACAGGCTCAATGGCTTCAAGGCGAAGGTTGAAAAGAATTTCAGGGAGTTAGACAAGTTGTACGATGAAGTGATCGAGGAGCACCGAGACCCTAAAAGGCCTAAACCCGATCATGAAGATCTTGTTGATGTGTTGCTTCGGTTACAAAGCGATCCACATCAAGTAATTGCCCTCACAGGTGAACAGATAAAAGGCGTATTAACTGTATGTTCCTCTTTGCCCTATATGTCCAGCATATGTTTCCTTCTGTTTACTTTCTTGTCTCTGTTACTAACTAGATCAAAAGCGACAAAGATTGGGACTAATTGCCTGGGATTTTGTTTCAGGACATGTTCAATGCAGGTACAGATACCTCAACAGCCACTCTAGTCTGGACAATGACTGAACTCATCCGTAATCCATCTATGATGAGAAAAGCACAAGAAGAGGTTCGAGAAGCAGCAAAGGGAAAGTTACAGGTTGAAGAGAGTGACCTTCTACGACTCACCTACCTAAGATCAGTCATCAAAGAGGCACTAAGACTCCATCCACCGCTCCCTCTTCTAGTTCCAAGAGCGACAATCGAGGATTGCAAGATAAGGGGATACGAAATTCCTGAAGGAACGACTGTATTCATCAACGTGACAGCGATATCCACAGACCCAAAATGTTGAGAAAACCCAGAAGAGTTTAGGCCTGAGAGGTTCTTGAACAGCTCCATCGATTTTAATGGGCAGAACTATGAGCTTCTGCCATTTGGTTCTGGCAGGCGGGGATGCCCCGGAATACATTTCGGAGTCGTGATAGTTGAACTTGCAATGGCAAATCTCCTTCATCGGTTCAATTGGAAACTGCCTGAAGGGATGAGTGTCGAAGATATTGACATGGAAGAAGATTATGGCCTCACGACTCAAAAGAGGAGTCCTCTTTGCCTGATAGCAACCCCCATAAATGGCTGACATAACGTTCCCATACTGCCAATAAGAAAGTTCGCTTGATTCACTCCGTAAAAACACGGACTTTCTTCTGTCTTCGCATGTTTATTGTGTTGTATGGCTACTACAAGTTTTCTGGTTTGACTTTGTGGCAATTGCCGTTACTGGATCTTGTAACCTGAATTATTCAAAAACTTTTGAGAAACAAAGATCTTAGTGACAGATTGATGCTTTCTTTGTTTGGGTGATATTTTCATTTTTCTTAGTGAACTTCTTTGTATCATTTCGGTTTAATGGACTTCCACCAAGGCAAAGAGGCAATAAAAAGTTGCAGCACAAGTTTTCTGTCATGTGGTTGTTATGAGCTCCAGTTTCAGCTAGGAATCAAAACTAGAAAGCTAGTGTTTGTATAGCTTGATAACCCATGTCTTTACTGAAGTGGCTAGCACGGGTCACCTAGAGGGGGGTGAATAGGTGATCCTTAACAAAACTTATAAATTTCGCGGAAATAAAATGTAGAACAAAAGAGTCTGAATAATATTCAGATTAAAGTTAGATCTGAAGAACGAAGTACTGAAATGCAAGACGTAAAATGAGAGATGAGGAAAAGAGAATCTGCACACAGATGTATAGTGGTTCGGCTTATGACAAGCCTACGTCCACTCTCCCACGCTTACAGCCTACTGGCTGGATTTCACTATGTAATCAAGAGGAATTTACAGACTTTGAGTCTCAGCACTATTGTGTATGATAGGACTCTCTATCTCACACAAATACTCTTTACAAAGTAATCCTCAAGATCTTGATCTTAAGTACAGAACGACAAGAGAACAGATTGGAGTGAACTCAGACTTTGGACTTGATGATTCTTGAATCTCTCTACCTTCTGCTGCTCATGTTCTCCTTAAATACACCTCTCTATCCACACTACCCGTTGGACAGCTCACAGAGGATTATCTTCCAATCTTCACCTTGGACAGATTTGTAAACTAAGGATTGAGTAGCCGTTAGTGATAGATTCTGAATCCCACTGATTCTGGTCGCCCATACAAACAGAATCTTGGTTTCCATAAGTGGAGTTTTTGTCCGTTGTAGATCATTCTTGTCTTAGTATTTGATTGTCAATCAATTTGATTAAGATTGAACAAATCAATACTTTCCTTCTATGAAATCCATGCCAGAACACTAGCTGTTATTCTTCGTTCTGGATTTTTGCTTCTGAAGAATTACTGCGTCTTCGTCTGCTTCTGAAGAATTACTGCATCTTCGTCTGCTTCTGAAGAATTACTGCATCTTCGTCTGCTTCTGGAAATTTCAGCTTCTGCGTCTGCTTCTGAAGAATTTCAGCTTACGCGTCTGCTTCTGGAAATTCCTGAATCTCAGAACTTTAGCTTTCGTGGGTCCTTAAGAACTCATAGAGTCTGAATTATTTCTGCGTCTGGAAAATTTCTCAGAACTTAAATAATTCTTCTTAACTTGTAAAATCTGAGTAACTTCATTCTTAGCTTCCAGAACATATTTTCCTGTAATCAGAAGGTTTAGAATAAGCATCAGATTTACAAACATTATGGAAGGTTTTGTCAACTTCAAAATCAATAGGAGTTTTACTCAACAATCTCCCCCTTTTTGATGGTGACAAAACTTTCCTGCAGATTGTGTCAATTTGGAATAAATTTGAAGTGAGTAATCATATTCAGCACATTAAATCACAGATTGAAAGAATTAAACACTGTTGTTAGAATCTGTGCTTCATTTCTTCCTTTGTCTATAACCTGCAATAAATCTGCATAAAAATTCTCCCCCTTTTTGTCATCAGCAAAAAGATAAAAATATTAAATGTAACGCCGTGATATAACAAGATAAATAGATAATGTCAAAGTCATTACAGACCAAAGAAAATATGAGAGAAAAAGAATTTGAAAACAGGCTAAGATTTGGAAGGGGTTCTGATTAGTTGAAAATTGTCCAGAATGGAAACGGCTTCATCAATCCTTGAACTGCATTGAGCAATGGCTTCCTTTAGTTCTGCTTTATTCACTGTTGCTTGAAGTTGTTGAGAGTTATTGTTTTCCTCAACAATTTTCTGCAGATTCTGGATTTCATGTTCCAGTGCAGTTTGTTTGCTTTTGATCTCGAGCAGAAGAGAAAGGATGTTCTGATTGTTGGAAGACTGTTCCTGGACATTTGCTTGCTCAGGCTGATCGAACCCTTGGGCTGCTTTTTGTTGAAACTCCCCCTGAACAGGTGCTTGTTCCTCAGAGACATGTTCTGTGAAAGTTGGTTCTGGTACTGGTGGAGAACCATGTTCTGGAACAGGTACAGAACCATGTTCTGGAACTTCAGCATGACCTGTATGAAAGTGGTCTGCTTCTGCTTCATCATCCTCATCTTGCAGAAGGATTTTTCTCTTTTTATACACTTTCAGCTGGACTGAAGTTTCTTTCTTCTTACTTGCTGCCCCCTTGCTTTGCTCTGTTTTGCTTTTACGTAACTTATCAGAAAGAGTAGCCTCAGAATGAACCTTCTCTTTTCCCTTGATCTTTTCCCTAATATCATCAAACTGTTTCATCTTGGAGAGCATCCTTTCTCCAACAATCATACAGGGAACACTATTTTGTTTCAACTCATCAGGAATTGATATTTGTAAGAACATAAAAATTCGTGAAATCAATGCTCCATAGGGAAGCTGTCCCTTGTCCTTGTGAAGTGTCCTGTACATGTGGAATATGATGATGTGAGGAAGAGAAAAGGGATGACCTTTCAGTAAAGCCCAGATAAGTTTCATCTCTGATTTAGACAGGTCTGTTTTGGAGGCTGCCTTCGGCTTCAAACAATTGATGATGATTTTGTGCAGAATGATTGATCTTCTGGATAAGTCATAGTATGTTGTATGCCTTTTTGGTTCCAAAGCAAAAGTGGAATCTTCAGAAGCTACCCTGGAAGCTTCTTCATAACTTACCTCCAAAGGAATGAATTTAGATTGTCTTGTCCCCATTATTCTTGCTAACAAATCACTTTTGATGTCAAATTTCTTGTCACCGACAGTAAACTGAAGCCAGTTGGGCGACAAGATTGAGAGATTAGAGTAAAAATATGCTGTTAGTTCAGAATAAACGTCTGCAGATTGAAGGCAAAACTCATAGATTCCCTGCCTTTCAAACTTGCGTTTAACACAGAATCCAGCATTCTCCAAGTAGGCAAAATCAACAGTCCTGTGATTCATAACACCACGAGCCAGTAAAAGCTGATAACAAGTGTGATGTTCAGGACTTCTAAACAAACTTCCTGTTCCTGGCATTCGAGAGACAATCCCCAGTTTCTTCTCAAAAAGCTCGAACAGACGAGCGTCATCCTCTGGAACGACAAATTTCGAGGAGGATTTAGGGCTTACCACTGGCGTTTGTACAGACGGAGTATATGATTCTCCGACCTTTTCTTTCCCTTTCTTGGAGCGATGCGAGGATGGGGTTGTGGAAGCATGGGTTGGAGCAGACCCAGCAGATAATTTGGAATACTCTTGAACTAGATGAGTTTCCGACCGAAAGTGATTATCTTTAAGACATTTTAGAAGAGTATCAGCAGCAGCATTACCTCTCTTCAGTCTTTGATAATTCTGCCATAAGAGCTTGATGTTTTTGAAGTGAAAATCTCTGTCACCCTCTGGTTTGAATGAAGACGACCGAGGCGGGGGTGTAACATGAGCAGACTCTTCGAGATGTTCCGATTCTGTATTTGATACGTCCATAAACTCTGGCGGAGCAGAAGATTTCGATTCTTGATTCAAGATACGTGATGATCTTCGCTTGAAAGGCATTCTGAAGTCTTCTTGATCGAAAAGTTTTGAACTTTGGAGAAGGAAGAAGAAGAGGGTTTCTGAGAGTCGAAAGAGGTTTGAGCCGAAAAGAGTACTGATGAGGGTTTTGGAAAGAAACGATAAGGGTATATAAACGATAAAGACGAATCTTTGGAAATAAGAGGTTATTTTTAGAAGGTAATAAGTAACCTCAAAATAAATAGAAAGAAAATATATGTTCTGAAGCAAAAAAGAAAGATAAGATAATATTCTAAACTCAATTAATCAGATTAGATTAGGTACGTACCTGATTGACTTCCAAATATAACAAATGTGTGAATATCCTGCCAAAAATATTCCCGCCAAAAATTAAACTATGTACGTACCGTTCTTGAGAGTCTGAAGAATGTTCAGACCGAAACTACTTGAGTCTGAAGAATTTTCCTGTTTGTCGAAACACTTCAAGAAGGATAAGTAATACACAGTTTATTTCTAATAAATTCGAAAGATGATTTATCAAGGGGTTTTGTGAATATATCAGCTAATTGATTCTTAGAATCAATAAATTGAATATTCACATCACCATTTTGCACATGATCTCTAATAAAATGATGTTTGATCTCAATATGCTTAGCCCGAGAGTGAAGAATGGGATTCTTAGTGAGATTGATAGCACTGGTATTGTCACATCTGATTTCAACATTTGAGTCTTCAACAGCAAAATCTCGCAACTGCTGCTTCATCCACAGAATCTGTGCACAGCAACTTCCTAAGGCTACGTATTCTGCTTCTGCTGTTGATAGTGCGACTGTATTCTGCTTCTTTGAATACCAGGATACTAACATATTCCCAAGCAGTTGGCAAGTACCTGTAGTACTTTTCCTGTCCACTTTACATCCAGCCAAGTCAGCATCGGAATAACCAGTAAGAGTAAAATCTGAATCTTTGGAATACCAAAGACCTAGCATTGGATAAGTTCCAATGTATTTGATTATCCTTTTTACTGCAGAAAGATGCGATTCCTTTGGATCTGACTGAAATCTCGCACACATACAGACGCTAAAAAGTATGTCAGGTCTAGATGCAGTAAGATATAATAGAGAACCTATCATGCTTCTATATACCTTCTGATCAACCTTTTTACCATTCACATCTTTGTCTAGCTTGGATGAATGAGGCATTGGATTGTCTGTTTTCTTGCAATTCTGCAGACCAAACTTCTTGACAATCTCCTTGGCATATTTTTCTTGGCAAATGAAAGTACCATCTTTCATTTGTTTCACTTGTAAGCCAAGAAAGAATGTTAGTTCTCCCATCATGCTCATCTCGAACTCGTTCTGCATATTTTTAGAGAATTCCTTGCAAAGCAATTCATTAGAAGATCCAAAAATAATATCATCAACATAGATCTGAACAAGTAGAAAATCCTTACCCTTTTTCTTAACAAAAAGAGTAGTATCTACCTTACCTTTTGTAAAATTATTTTGTAGAAGGAAATTACTTAACCTTTCATACCATGCTCTGGGTGCCTGCTTCAGACCGTAAAGAGCCTTTTTGAGTCTGTAAACATGATCTGTCTTCCTTGGTTCTTCAAAACCAGGTGGTTGATCCACATATACTTCTTCTTTAATATATCCGTTTAGAAATGCACTTTTCACGTCCATCTGAAATAGTTTAAAGTTATGGAAACAAGCATAAGCTAGTAATAGCCGTATGGCTTCTAACCTTGCAACTGGTGCATATGTTTCATCATAATCAATGCCTTCTTCTTGAGAGTAGCCTTTTGCAACCAGTCTTGCCTTGTTTCTTGTGACCTTTCCTTTGTCGTTCAGTTTGTTTCTGAACACCCATTTTGTTCCAATTACTGGACGATTTTTGGGTCTTGGCACAAGCTCCCATACTTCATTTATCCTGAACTGCTGAAGTTCCTCTTGCATAGCTTCTATCCAGCTTTCATCTGTTAAGGCTTCTCCAACCTCTTTTGGTTCTATTTCAGATATCAATGCCAAGTTGCTGATGATTTCCTTCTGTTTGGATCTGGTCTTTATACCATCTTCTATTTCTCCAATGATGAGATCTTTCGGATGACTGGACTTATGTTTCCAGTTTTTGTCAAAACGTTCCTTCTGAAAATCTGCAGACTCTAGATTTTCTAGTTGAGTCTGTACATTGTCTTCTTTTCCTTCTTCCACAGAATCTTCGATCTTTTGAGATTCTAGATGACCTTCTGAAGATACTTGAATACAGGGAAGTAATTCAGATTCATCTTTGTGAGTCTGAACATTTTCTTCAAACCTTACATTCATTGTCTCTTCTACAGTCTGAGAATTT